>CM074288.1:9479882-9559882 GCA_037194245.1 Opsariichthys bidens
TTTAGTTGCTTGACATTTGTCATGCCACATATCTTTAAAACCTACTGTTCAGTGTTCATAGGGTTTGTGCTTCTACATGATCTTCCATGTGTGTGTGTGTTACTCAATTTTGTGTGGGCGCGCAAGGTAAAAATGGAATATATAAGTGCGTGTTTTCTCTGGTTAATGATAGAGGGTTCTTCATGAAGATGTTAAATATTCTAGTTTTGCTGTGGATGCTGCGTCTGTGAATCTAATAAGAGCTTTTTTATAGAACATTTTTATTGTTTGCAGGCCATTACATACTTTTTTCCACTACATATAACCAATTCAGGTTATTTTAGGCTTCATTTAGAGATGACTTTAGAAGTTTTGTCTCTGTCTCAGTCTCTCTGTCTGACTATAATAGATGGGTTTTGGATTTTTTTGGCTTTAGATGAGGAGAAAAGTGTGTTTTTGTTTAATCAAAAGTGAATTGCAGAGGACTAGATGCTTTTTAATGATGTGTGTGAAATTTTTCCCTTGACCTGTTAAGTACACCTTGCTCTGTTTCTTTCTGACGGTGATTTCCCAGCTGGGTGGTTCCTTGGAAACCATAAATGGCCCACCTGCATGGTCCAATCACACTTTTAACTGACACCTGAGAAACAAGGTGTGTGTGTGTGTGTGTGTGTGTGTGTGTAAAACCCATCTATCTTTCTTTACTGCTGCCCCTGCCTTCCAATTACACTCTAATAGAGGGGATTTCTGCCTCTTTTGAGATCGCTCATCCAGAGGAAGTATGTGTGTGTGTGTGTGGGTGGGTGTGTGCAACAGAAAGAAAGACACATAGAGACAGAGTCAAACTTCAAATTTAGCAAAACTGCAAAAGAATTGACAAGGGATTAAATGTAAGGTGATAAAAGTATTATACAGTGCAGCGAAGCCCCTGTGTGTGTGTGTGTGTGGGTGTGTGTGTGTGTGTGTGTGTGTGTGTGGGTGTGTGTGTGTGTGTGTGTGTGTGTGTGTGTGTGTTTTAGATGCTCTGATCGTCGCATTGGGTTAGTGTGGAACTGAAACCCAGAAACTTGTGGGTCGAATGCTCAAACCCCCACAGTGATCCGCCCGTCTCATCCCATCACGTTCCCGGCATAATCAGTCAAGCCACTGATAATCTCTCACCATTCCTATGAATAATGTTACTGCTGTGTGTGTATGATCATTAGTATTATACCAGAGGTCTTGACAGCTTCCTGACGGCACACTCACACACACTGTCTCTTTATCCAGACTCCAGAATCTCTTCTGACAGCTCTTACTGGGAGCAGATCTTCAGCCGCTCCAGGGAGTCAGGCGCTGTGTGTGAAGGCAGGGACAGGAATTGGAAGGAGAGCAGAAGACTTGTCAGAGTGTTTTCCAAATCTACTTCCCCTTCCATCCGAATAAGTGTGACCACCACCTCTCTAGACAAAATAGAGAGTGAGGGGGAAAACAGAAGAACAGAGAACAAGAAGAAAAGGTTGAAGTTGTATTAATCAGTGTCATTTTATTGATAAAGCATCTGTCAATCATCTGTAATCCTACCAGGGGATGGGGCCAGGGATTGACCCTGTCAGTGTGTGAGTGTGTGTGGTTTATGTTGGATTTCCCACTGGTTCCACTCTGCTGCTGTTTTAGGTCACGGAAAATGGCCTGATGGAAGTGGCCTGGCAATAGTGCTAAATCGGTCTCATGAGAAAAGACTTTGTATGCGGTACAAACGAGCTGGAACAGATATGTGCAGAACTCCGATGAGGGCTTGATAGTTTTTAGATGGTCTCTGTTTTCTAAGTAGGTGTGTGTGTGTGTGTGTGTGTGTACTGTACTACTTTAATCAGGGATAGAGAAACAGAGCAGAGACCCACGTTACATATTTTATTAAACAAACACTGTTGCATTTTAGGCCTGGCACTATAATAAGATGTATTTAGTACCATATTAATGCGTTTGCATGTGCTTCTATAAAATAATCTATTAATGGTCTTTTTTTACAGTTTCATTTACATTACATTTTAATATTATTTTGCTGTGGAAGAGATCGTGAAACTTTCATTTTAGCTACTTGGCTTTAATTGAAGTTAACTTAATATTATTTTAAGATATATTTTCTATTTTTAACGTATATTTTCCTTTTCACAAATTAGCTGGAGATAATTGACCACCTCTGATTAAATATTTTATATATTTTTATACTCTAGAAGTGCAAAAAGGTCTATATGCTAGGATCTAGGGCTGAGTCTTTACCAAATTAATTAGATTTAATCAAAAACAAACAAGTATGTCCTCATTTAGGTGTGTGTGTGTGTGTGTGTGTGTGTGTGTGTGTGTGTGTGTGTGTGTCCACAGGTATAGTAATACTAGTAAATTTTGATCTTGTGGGGACATTTGTTTTAGTCCCCATGAGGAAACGAGCTTATAAATTATACAGAATGATCTTTTTTGAAAATCTAAAATAGCAGAACATTTTCTGTGATGGGTAGGTTTAGGAGTAGGGGTAGTGTAGGGGGACAGAATATACAGTTTGTACAGTGTAAAACCATAACGTCTATGGAATGTCCCCATAAAAAATGAAAACATAACGTGTGTGTGTGTGTGTGTGTGTGTGTGTGTGTGTGAGAGAGAGAGCGAGAGAGAGAGAGAGAGAAATGTGTTACCTTGTTGCCCACTTCAAAGACATGGGGGATTATGGGTGAAAGGGTTTAACTTCATGATGGTTTGACCCTGGGGGAGAGATAAAGGGCGAGAGAAAAAGTGAGAGAGTGAAATAATAGAGAGACTATAGATAGTATTCGGTTTGAGAAGAATGTGGAATGTGTGCAGACCCTAATCACAGGTTCAGAGGGGAAGTTTTGTGAATGTCACAGGAGAGTGTGTGAACCATGAGAAACAAAACTCTTAAACCAGGGCTGAAATGAGGAGCGTGTAATTTTCACCTTCTGGATGCTGTTCTGCTTTTAACCTAAATTAGCACATTTAACTGTCTGCTGGGTGAGTTATGACATCCTCAGTCCCGAAACGTTAAGCCAATTGCAGTGGTTCGCTTTTACGGGCCAATCAGATTTGAGTGTTATGGTTGGACCCGAGCGAGTGACACTGCGATGTCGCCGTAGTGATAATCAGCCTCTTAGTTCTGGAACTTGTTTTATGTCATGTTGCCGAGTCAACCACGGTCATGGTGATTAGCTACGGGTCTTATAACTCAAGCAACACTGACCCAGACTCCAACACGGGCTGAGATGGACTGATGTCCCTGTCCCTCACGCATTTATTGTCCACAGGCAGGACAGCTATCATTCTAGTCATGGTCTTTTTGCAAAACAAATACACAATTTATATGTGTTTCTTAGAATTTGGGCACTTTTTTGTCCCACAGATTGATTTTTTTATTTATTTTTTTAATCATGCTTTCATCATTTATATTTTACATTTCAAATGTGTTTTTTGTGTAGGAATTGAATTCAGGTTGATTTGGTCACAATGGCAAAAAGTGTCCCAATCACCCTGAATTCACCCTAAATTTTGTCACCTTGCCCCAGAGCTGGACATTAAAAGTTTTTTAAAAGTATTTAAAAGTACTCAACTTTAAAAGTATTTAACACAATATTAATTGTGTGAAAAAAATATTTAGATCAACTTTTCATTTCCACCACACCAACAGTTTTGCGCTAGTAAAGTTTTTTGTAAAGTTAGCATACTTTTTTTTTTTAAAGGAGAGATCAGTCTCAGTAAAGAGCTTAAAATTTGTAAAGATATGTTAAGTGAAGAAAAAGAAAAATCACTATAAAAATACTGTGAATGAGTTATTTTATTGTGTGTAATTTCAAAATTATTAAAAAATATATTATTTAATTGTTTATTTAGGAAATATACATTGATAGCTGGGAAATTAACCTTAGCAAGTCAAGATTTTTTCATTTTATTCCAGAAATATTATAATGAAATTTTTATCGCTGTCACTTGCGTCACAAAATGTTGGTAAACGCAATACATCATTTGAGATGTGATGAAAATGACACTGCTGGGCAAAAAATAGAATTTTCCAGTGATGCATGCAAATATCATAAACAGTTGGACATGTTTGGTAGACAAAATGAAACTAGTGAGAATGTGAAAAGTGTGTTTTAAAGAGATTTTATTATTTTATTAAGTTCACAGTGCCTGTAGTACATTGTAGCTGAAATTGTCACTTTTGCATTACATAAGAGACTTTTAAATGAACTCAAAGAAAGAACCTTAACCTCAACAAGACGTGAATCTCTCATGTGTGATGAATCAGCTGTTATTGACGTCAGCTGATCGTGCTGACGTAATGCTCATTTGTTCAAGTCGTGGGATGTTGTGGTATGGGACAAGAGTTTATTACCTTCTAAACTCTGAAGTGTTTGTGTATCTGTGTCCTCTATTCAAAATTTATAAGTGAAACACCCTTCTTTTATTGGCAAACATATTGAAATGACGTCTTCTAAAAGCTCACCACTCTATCGGCTCTTTTACACAGCTGATCCTACAAACTCTCTGGACCAGAAACAATACATTAACAGGACATTGTATGTACACACACACACACACACACACACACACAGACAGACACACACAGCTGTAGTCTTTGAGTACAGTATCAGAGTCCCTCTTGAACTCAAGGGGTTTAAAGTGTTTAATAGACTTTAAAGATTATACAGCAGCACACACATCAAATACCCAACGTTACCATGGTAATCAGAAAACCAGACTGGGGTTAAGGAGCACTATTATCTGGGACACAGAGACAGAAAAAGAGAGAATACCTCTTTTTTGTCCTATAAGTCCTCAACCCTTCAGAAGTGTTTGCACTGAGCCCCTCAACCGTGGATCCTTGCCAAACACACACACACAAATATTATACATTACAGAAATCCTTATGTGTGTGAGTGAAGCTCTACATGTTAATAATAGTAATCCTAAATAGATTTTTTACATTTTGTGTTTGCCTCAAACGCAAGATAAAAAATTATTCTTTCTTCAGAATTACTAGGGCAATTCTAGGTGGTTGCTAGCATGATCTGGATGGATGGAAGAGCAGTTACTAAAGTGTTATAAATGATTTTGTTGTAGGTTGCTATGCAGATGCAAGGACGTCGCTAGGGAGAGTGTTGTGGTTGGTTGCAATGGTGTTTCTAGGTAGTTGCTAGCTGTGGGTGGTTGGATGGCATTGATGTGCAGTTTCAAGGGAGTGTTTAGGTAGTTGCTAGAGCAATTGTCAGTGGTTGCCTGGTCATCGCTATGCAATTAATAAAGTTTTCTGAGTGGGTTTTATAGTGTTGCTATGCAAATACAAGGGTTTTTATCTGTGTTGTGGGTGGTTGCCAGGGTGTTGCTATGGAGTTTCTAAGGTGCTTTCAGTGGGGCTTTAGTGTGACTTTATGCAACTCCAAGGATGTTTTGCATTGACACAAGTGCTTTTCTATGTGGTTATGTGGGTGGTTGCCAGTGTGTTGCTATGCAGTGTCATGTGAGTTTCTAGGTGGTTGATAGGGCAATTGTAGATGTTTGCTAGAGTGTTGTAGGTGGCTGCAGTTTCTAAGGTGCTCTCAGTAGGACTTTTTTGTTTTGCATGGACGCAAGGGCTATTCTTTGGTTTTGAGGGTGGTTGCCAAGGCATTTCTGTGCAGTTGCTAAGATGCTCTCAATGGGGGTTTAGTGTAATTATGTAGTTGCAAGAGTATTTTGCATGGATGCAAGGGCTTTTCTAGGTAAGGCAAAGTTACATGCCAAAATCTAATGCTCATGGTTACTGGTTTGTCTAAATCACAAACTATAAGTATAATCATATAAAGAAGTATAATCAATACTAATAGTGATGTTCGTCTTACACACAAAGACTTACACATTCAGCCTGTAGAAGAGCTCAGAGACTTTTAGACATTTCTGTGTCTTTCTCTTCCTTTTTCTTCTATTTTAAAGCTCATTCTATCCATCATACTGACAAGAGTGCCTGTGTGAGAGAGCTTTGTACTTGTGTGTATTATTTTAAATGGACTGAGGGCTTGTGGCTGACCTGATAGATCGCTGCAGTTACACACACACACACACACATGCTGAAACTTGCCGTTTGCTCCTGACAGGGCTAAAATCTGCCAAATTCAATCTCTGGACTCCATTTGAAGGGATTTGTGTCTGTCTTTGTTATGTGTACACACAGTTTTATCTCAGAGAATGAAGTAGTTGATCTAAAGCAAGAGAGTTTTGAGTGGTTTTATGTTCACATCTATGTGCCTGAGAGAGAGAGAGAGAGAGAGTCACAAGTGAGAGACCAAGCAGGGGAGAATAACTCATGTTAGTGTGCCAGCGTGCCCTTGTTGGACCTACAAAGACCAAAACAGACCGAAAAGTCTGCAAGGTTGGTTGTTTCTTTTCAGTACAAAGACTAAAAACACTTAACAAAGAATGACATTTCTGTTTGTCTCTCCACTTGGTTACCTGCAGTTACTTAAAGGGATAGTTCACCCAAAAAACAAAAATCTGACATTATTTACTCACACTGTCATTTCAAACCTCATGACTTGTTTCTTTCTTAAAACACAAAAGCAGAAAATTTTAATAATGTGCTGGACGTTTTTTTTCCCCAAGTGATTACATTTCTAGAGCTTTCAAGTTTTGAAAAGGACTGAATGAAAGTCGTTCATACAACTTGTACACTATATTCCAAGTCTTTTCGAGGCCGTACAGTAATTTAATGAGAAAACAGACTAAAATCTAAGTCATGAATTCACTGATAATCTGAACAAATCGGCCATTTAGACTGGTTCTGTGCACAATGAGTCAACTGAATGTCCGGATTCAAAAGAACAGTTAATTTATGAATCAGACATCTCTACTTTTCTCATGAACTCTCATGTGGTCATGCAGGTTTTGAACAGCATGAGATTCTAATGGGAGAATTAAAAAAATTTTTGTGTGAACTATCCCTTTATTTCCCCCTGCATGCAAGCAAAGGCCTTTCCTCACACGTTTCAATCTTTCTTTTCTCTTTTGCTCCCTTACTGGAGGTTCTGACAGTTGGTCGTAGTCCAGAGGAGCAGAACAATCGACTCCTTTCTCCTCTTCTCTTTCACTCTCTATTGCTCTTTCTCTCTCTTCGGGGTCTTGCTTGCACTGAGCGTCATGAACCGAGAGGCTTATGACACAGTTACCTCCTTCTCTCTTCTCTCTCTCTCTCATTTGGCTTGTTTTGTCTGGTGTTGTCATTGTGGCATTGAGGTCTTAAGGTTAATTATTGTTTGTTTATTTTGGACTTTAACAGCATTTAGTCTGGTTTTAAGCCCTGGTTCCTGTGGAAGAGTCTTCCTCTGTGTGTGTGTGTATGTGCGAGCTTGTCCTGCTACAGCCTTGGCTGTAATGATGATGTACGATTTGCTGCGTTGGCACAGCCTCTTTGCTTAAAGAGATGTGAAGGGCGCTGGGATGCACTTTTCTGCTCTACTCTTGTATAAATCTCCCAGGACGGGTGGTGTGAACCTTGCTGGATGTACTCAAATGCGTATGTCTCACACACACGGGCCTGCAGTAGCTCATATTAACTATGTGTTTATAGTAAATTAGCACAGCTAATCAGTGTGACAGCGCTACAGACAGAGGGACTGTGTGTGTGTGTGTGTTTTATTACGAGACTTCTGTTGTCTGCAAGTGTGAATAGTTCCATTATTCACAGCGATAGAAACTGAAAGAGAGGAAGAAAGAACAAAGCACTTTTTATGTTTGGTCTGGGATGTTGCTGTATTTGTTCTTCTGTTTAAAATAAATTTTAAAAACGTTCACATGTTGAAGGATAATCTTGTTTTTCAGGATTCTGTGCATTTTAGCAGTGCAGTAAAACTGTGTGTGTAAGTGTGTGTGTGAGTTGGGGTGGGGGGGTGTAAAATCTATATTCAGTGGAGTCAGTAGGTCTCCTCTCATCTTACTGGTGATGCTCACTAACTCTTATTAAAATTCAACACTGCAGCAAATGGGTGTATAAAGTGTGTGTGTGTGTGTGTATGTGTGTGACAAATAGAAAAAAATGCAATTTATCCCTCTTTTATCTTCTTCTTATAACATTTATCATTATCTCTCTCTTCATTTCAACACATAGTGGGACATTTTGTACCGAGATAAATATATTTTCTATCATCTAACTCTAAACCTAGCCCTCACACAAACTAATCTAGCCATTCTAGATGTATATGACTATCTTATTTCAGACAATTATAATGGTAGTGAACAGGGAGGGGATCTATTTTGAAGCCCAGAAAAATCCATCTATCTATCATAAATATAATCCATATAGCTCCAGGGGGTTAATAAAGGCCTTCTGAAGCGAAACAAGGGGTTTTTTGTGAGAAAAATATCCATATTTAAAACTTTATTAAGTAAAATAACTATTTCCGGCAGATGGTCATATGCATTGATTTGCAGTGGAATGCCGAAGCTCAGAGGATAAAGCAAAACAAAACACTGGTCATGAATCAGTAGTCTAAAATGAGAACTTTTAAAGAGAAATGTCGGAGGATTTTGATATAAGAAAAGGGGAGCTTCAGTTTGTTGCACAACCCTATTTGTTTAAATTGCGAGAGGCGTCTAAGATTATACTCCTACATCCTGCGTTATACATTTCTTCAGGGGTCCTCATTTGGCGCATGTCTGGCAGAAGTTAGTTATTATACTTAATAAAGCTTTAAATGTGGACATTTTTCTTACAAAAACCTATTGCTTCGCTTCAGAAGGCCTTTATTAACCCCCTGGATCCATATGGATTAAATTTTAGATGGATGGATGCATTTTTGGGGCTTCAAAACAGACTCCCCCATTCACTACCATTATAAAGCTCGGTAGAGCCAGGATAATATTTTAAATATATCTCCGATTGTGTTTGTCTGAAAGAAGATCTATATCGTCTAAAAGAAGACATATACACCTAGGATGGCTTAGGGTGAGTAAAACATAGGATAATTTTCATTTTCGAGTGAACTTTACTTGTGGTCCACAAGAGAAAGTAATAATTTATATAATTTATATAAATTAAACAATTAAGAGTTCATTTACGTTTAATACTGCGTATTGTTACCTGAACTTTATATATGTATATATATATATATCTGTTTCATTTAACATCTGAAATAGCTTTTATAGAGCAGTATTGAATAAAAATAAAATGCTATTTTTTATGATCGCTCTTATTTTAAATGTTTAACATGTTTCAGATTCTGCAAAGGTTGTAATCTTTTGACCACAACTGTACGTACTTTCATTAGACAAAAGGGAGGACAGGTTGGAAAGCCAATAGAAAAAAAAACAGTATAAAATGACTACAGATTCGTCTTAAAGTGTCTGACATACTAAACTCTGTCTCTCTCTCTCTCTCTCTCTCTCTCACTCACTCTCACACACACACACACACACACACTCATACATACAGTCTTAAACCCAAATAATGAGATAAAGTAAGAACATTAAAACCAAAAAGTGTGTAAATATGTCAAAGTGTGTTAAATTATCTGACTGTTTTGATTAAGAGGTTCCTGTTTTAACTTGAGGATCTTAGCTGTTTATCTGAATGCAAGTCTGAATGATATGTTTCAAAATGATACAGTATAGAGTCAGACAACTCCTCTCCTGTTCTCTAATTTATCATTTCTTTACCCTCCATATGCTGAATATGACCTAGTGCAGTAAGCAAGCACACACACACACACACACACACACATACACACGGCAGCAATTAAATATTGTTGGTCTGAAATGAGAGCTGGACTGTGTTCTGACCGAGTGGATCTTGGCTTTCAGTTTATGCATTCAGTGAACCTGGACCAGAACCATAAAAAGACCAAATGAGAGGCTCAACAAGACAGAATGCTTCGACATCCAGTTTGTATGAGTGTGTGTGTGCAATATGAGATCAGATTTCTTTCTCCTCATCTTAGACAGGACAGTAGCTTTAGACCATCTGCTACTGAAATAAAGTGTGTGTGAGTGTGTGGGTCTGCATATCTGAAATATCGTGGCTATTATCGGACTGGTGTATTGTAGGAGAGGTTGAAAAAGTGGTCAGGAAGGACTGAATACTGGCTATGAACGGGAGATGAAAAGTCTTTTTTTTTTTTCTTTCTAGTGTCCAGCTTTCGGTGTAGAGAGGAAACTCCACATCCACAGCATCACTGTCACAACAAGCAGTACGACTGAGAGCCGCTACGAAAACAGCTGCCACGACAACCAGCATCCCAGTCAACCATCTGTGTGGCAGCTGTCTGCTGTTTAAAACTGATAAGAAGTTCTGATCCTCTGAAGATGATGACTATGATGATGATGATGTGCTGCTCGCTGGTCCTGCTTGGGCTGATCGGCATCGGTGCTTCATCTAGCGGAAGTTCATCTTCCTCACCCCGGATGAAGCTGTCTTATAAAGGTGATGAAACTGGCTAGTATCTCATGTACACATTTATGTCTGCAAACATGTGTTTGGATTTAAATGTCAGTTTTTTTGTGTGTTTGTTCTCCAGATCTTCAGCAGTTTAACGGCGTTAAGCGGTTTGACTTAGAGCGGTCGTGTTGTTTCGGAGCTCTCCTATTGGATGAGGAGAGGGGGCGGCTGTTTGTTGGAGCTCGTAACTTTCTTTTATCTCTCAGCCTCGACAATATCAGCAAACAGGAACAGAAGGTAGAGCACACTCCTTACTCTCCTTCTTTCCATCTCATTCTTTAGTTCCTTCATCCATGATGTAAGAAAGAAAGGAAACAACTTCCCTTCTGTTTGTCTCTCATCATCTAATTAAAGGGATAGTTCACCCGAAATGAAAATTCTGTCATCATTTACTCACCCTCATGTTGTTCTAAAGCCATAAGACTTTTGTTCATCTTCGGAACACAAATGAAGATCTTTTAATGAAATTGACATCTATACAACTACCACTTTGATGCTTCAAAAAGTTCGGAAAGGGATCGTAAATCTAATCCATATGAGTTGAGAGAATTCGTCCAAATTTTCTGAAGAGACTCAATCACTTTATATGACAAACAGAATAAATTTAGGTTTCTTGCACATCAAGCAAACATGCTTGAGCTTAATATTTGAAACAAACTGAATTGATTAAACGTCTTTACTTTTTAGATTTATCCTAAATTTGGAGGTTATTTACAATGATTAAAAAATACTTTTTCTTCAAAAATTGTACTTTTCTGTAATACAAAATATTCTTAAGAAGAAAATAGTTAATAATATTTTTATTATTAAGAATGTTTTGTGAACATGATGCCTGCTTTTTTCACTCATGTGCTCTCTCCAATATCTCTGTCATTCATTTACTTTAACAAAGTAGTCCAGGGGCATAACTTGGCCCTGTTTATATTAACAAATGAAGTGATTACACGATTGGATGTTTTATAGCCTGTTTACACTTTTTACGTATTTTGTGCCACCCACACAGGATTAGATTGTGTGTGCGTTTGTGCAAGAGAAACAGTGAAGAAGTTTTCGCATTTATTGTGTTTAACGTTAATCAGCCTTCAAAGTCACACCATATGATTTATGGTGGTCCAGGCCAAACATGCCAATGACAGAATGATGGATTTTTATTTCTTTAGGAAGGAAAAGGAAGGAAGGAATGATGAGTGAGAGTTGTCGGTCACTGTGTGCTACAGCTCTAGACTCACACAAGCACACACAGGTGTGGTTAAGGGAGGATATGTCCGGATGTATGTGCATGTGTGCATTGCCCCTGGACGTGTTTTAACTGTGTCTCTGATGGGGTTCAGCGAGAATGTCCCTCAAGCTACTAAACACGTCTAACCCTGCAAAGATCCTAACCTTTAGCCAAAACTCTTCCTCACCTCTGAACTCTCTGTCTCTTTGTCAGATCTACTGGCCAGCGCCTGTTGATTGGAGAGAAGAGTGCAACTGGGCCGGGAAAGACATCAATGTGAGTTTCTGCAATAATCAGATCTTGTGGTCATTAACACACCCGGTTTACGCACTTATCAGTACCATCTCTCCGATGAGATGTTTACATACAAACACACACAAGGCAATTAGCACTACTATCACAAACAGCTCTCCCAAATGGCTCCATCATTTACAGGCGTAAATCAGTGTAGAACCAAAGTTTTCTATCATTATGTCTGTGGGATCCATGAACATACTCCAAGGGGCCACAAAGATTTATAACATATTGAATGTTCTCATAATAGGAATGAAAATTTGCTTATCTGATTTGCATAATATATTGTAATAATGCTATTTTTAGTTAGTGTTTTGATGAATTTCATTATAAAGTGTTACTGATCAAATTAATTGGGTCATTAGGTTGTTTGAAAGTGTAGGTGGTGAACCCTGGGTCTATAAACGATATAAAAACCCTGGCATAGAGTGATTTAAATTACAGTCAGTAACTGTTACAAAACATTAGCACAGATTTTTAACATTGCCGACCTGTGGTTCAATCAGTTATAGTATGAACAGCATGAGTCCATAATACCATAGTACTACACTTCTGTTCACAAATCGTAAGATTTTAAATATATACAATTAAATATATTAAATATTAATACACACAAAAATGTTTTCAACATTATTAATAATAAGAAAATGTTTCTTGAGCATAAAATCAGCATATTAGAATGATTTCTGAAGGATCATGTGACACTGAAGTAATAAATGCAGAAAATTCAACTTTGCCATCACAGGAATAAATTACATTGTATTATTGATCTAATAATTGCACATTGGGATGGCATAATTGCCCTGTCAATGGACTGATCATTTTGCACAGCATCTGAAATGCTGTTTTGGTCATTCTGAAATGCCTTAGCAAAGTCTGTCGTCAAAGTGGTTCAGTATAATTACTTTCCAGAACTGGCTTACAAGACTGCGTTCCCAAACAGCAGGCATCTTCCTCCAAAATGTGTTTATTGTGTTTCGTCTGCCTGCTCTGAGACTCAGGTAATTTATTATATACAGTGGCTTCCCCTACTTTTCTTAGTGATATTTAGTGCCAGTTTATCAGGAAGTGATGATTTTGTTCTCTTCGACGCACTGGATGGAAACTGCTTTATTTGCAAATGTTTCATGCGATATTCCCATTTTGCGCAAAAGTTAAATTCGCAGCTTTGGATGGAAACATGACTATTTCCAAAAGGCATGGTTTTTCCATGGCATATATAATAAAACAAAATAGTATTGTCATGATTCTAATTCTATTACACTGGTTCTTTTACAGTCAGTGTGTCTTTGATACTTATGTGTTGTAACATGTTGAACATGTTTGTCAAAAGGTCATAGTTCATGTATGTTGTAGTTTGTGTTTGTTTTATCTGGTGCGTTAAGCGGATATGTGTGGGATGTTTTGGACACTGTGTCTGTCTGAATGTTCTCTTTATTGTAAAGGGTGTGTAGTGTTGTGTAACTTTTGTAAAAATGTATGCGTGTCGGGGTTCATTCTACAGTGGGACTGAGGTTAGCTGACAATGAGATCTGGCACACACACACACACACACACAGACTTTGTTCAGTGCGCTGACCTGTGAGTTGACCCTCATTACATGTAGGTGTGTACAGGACGGCTGGGACAGAACCAGACCTCCATGAAAAAAGACTTAAGATTTTCCCTAAGACTCTCCCCCTGACCTTTCACTTTCTCATGCTATCTCCCTTTTGTTCAGTCTCAGTCTTAACTCTCATTTCTCACTCAATATTGCTTTCAATTTACTCAGTTCCCTTAATCTCGGGTCTCTGTCTTTCAATTGCTTTGTCCTACTTCTTTCTCACTCCCTGTCTTTCAGTCTCTGTCATACAGCCGCAGTTGGTAGTGACCACATCTCCAAGATGACAAAGAAACACCACAAAAATGATCATAAAATTTGTCCATATGACTTTTATGATACTACCCTACCTATGCTGCAAGTCCTCTGAAGCCATACACCAGCTTTATATAATGAGACTGAAATTTAAAGTTTCTCTTGAGAAACACTGCAATTGAATCAGTGAGTTGAACTGAAGACCTGAATCAGTCCAGTTTGTGAACAAATCATTTGGTCTGAATTTGTGAATCGGATCAACAGGATCAACTTGAATCACGCTACTTTGATTCTCAAGTTCAACTCAGTGAACTGACTCAATGATCCCACAGCAGTTCTCGAGTCAACAACTTTAAGGAGAGGAAGATTATTTGTGAATAATGACTTATTGTGAATTCATTCCTTTTATAATTACATTCACTCTAATTTTAACAATGTCTCAATCAAACTCACAATGCTGTATTTATAAATAGGATGCTAGATCTGCTCTGACTACATGTGGACAATTACACAGGGATCCAATGATCAGGCTAATAAAAGGTCAAAGTTGAAAGTTCACCGCACGCATCTCAGCAGGAAATTCACACACACATACGACTTATTCCTCCTGAGAGACATTGTTCATTTTAAAGCTCTTTTTCTTTTGTTCTGCAGTCTGTCTCGTTCTCTCTCTCAGCCTTTCTTTCTTTTTTCGGTCTTTTTTCTTTGTCTCGTGGGCTCACTTCAAAGAGCCCATCAGAACGCACACACACACACACACACACACACATGCTCACACACACCCCTAATACGTCCTTCCCTTATTGAGGGCTGTAAAGCTCTCGAAACAGAAGCACCAGTGTGTGTGTGTACAAGAGGTAGAGAAAAGGGAGAGACCCCTTCCTGTATAAACACAGTTTGTCAGCAACTTAATTGGTCTTCGATGATTCTAGTTCGCCACCCCCACCTTACAGCACACACACACACACACACACACACACTTTCTCTCTTCACAGGGTGCGTAAAGCTCAAAGAGAGGCCTTTGTTCTCCACAAGCCTTGCATGTGTGTGTATGTGTGAGTTTGTGTGCGGGTTTAAGCATGGCAGGAGGGCACATGTCAATCGCATCTTTCTGTAGAGGGAGCAGAGAAGTTACACATAACATACACCTTTTAATCTGTCATGATTATGCTTACTAAGATACCTTGTTTTTGCCATATTCTAGCATCCTGGAATGCATTATGATGAGTAAAACATAATATGGTGGATGAAATAAATATATTGTGTTAAATAGATTTTTGTAGATACACTCAATCTAATCAAGTTATTTTTAAACTGATTCGCTTTGGGACAGTCCCTCATGGGACAGTGAGTCAGTGTCACATTGTACTCTGGAACTTAAAGGAGAAGTGCCTAACATCTGAAGTTCAGTGTGTGTGTATGTGTTTCTTGTGGACAGATGTTCAGTTCAGGGTTCATTCTGCTGGTGAAAGCCCACTGTTGGTCAGAGAGAAGATGGAGTGAGGCATAATTACAGTCTAAACAGCAGGAACATCTGCTACTGAAACTGAAGAGTCCTCTCCTCTCCTCTTTGCTCCTCTCCTCTCTTTACATAGTCTCTTCCTCTTTAAGGTTATCTCATCTCTGCTCTCTCTTCACATCTCTTTTTGTCTCATCTTGTCTCTTCTTTTCGCCTGGTTTCTCTGGACATATTGTCTCTGGTTAACCCTTGTTGTCTTTTCTTAAGTCGTCTCATCTTTGATCTTCTCTTCTCATTTAGTCTCAACTTGTCTTCTCATCTCATCTTTTTCATCCTTTCCCTTTTTAACTGGTTATCTTGTCTAGTCTGTTCTCTTGTTGTCCTTGGTCATCTTGTCTCTAATTGTCTTGACAAATTTTCTTCTCTGTTTTGTCTTCTCATTTCACCTCGTCTATTCCCTAGTCATCTCATCTAGTCTCATGCTATCTATGGTTGTCTTGTCTTTGTTTGTCAGTAGCTGTCTTTTCTTGTCTCTTCTTGTCTCATCTTGTCTCGTCTCATCTCATCTCAAATCTTCTATTCTCTTCTCAAATCTTGTCTCTGGTTAAGTCTTGTTTTGTGTTCTTGTCTCTTCTAGTCTCCTCATCTTTTTCGTCTCTTGTCTAGCGCCTACCGTCTGTTTCTACTATTCTCTGGTCATCTCATACAGTCTCTTGCTGTCTCATCTCTGGTCTACTCTTGTCTTTTCTCATCTTTTCTTGTTTTGAATCTTCTCTAGTCATGTCAACTTTTGTCTTCTCTTCTCATGTGTTATTTTCTCTTCTCGTCTAATGTCATTTCATCTTGTCTCTCCCTCTTTTCTGGTTATGTCGTGTTTTCTCTTGTTGTTTTTGGTCATCTTATCTCTAATTGTATCTTCTTAATGTAAATCTTCTCTGGTCTCATCTTGGTTCTTCTTTGTCTTTTCTCTAGTCCTCTGATGTCTTCCTGTCTGTACCGTAGTCGTCTGTAGTTGTCTCCTATTGTCTCATCTCATGTAAAATCTTCTATTATCTCCACTCATCTCCTCATCGTCTCATGTCATCGTTTTACATCTCATGTTGTCCTACTTGTCTCATGTCGTCTTTTTTCTTTCTCATTCCTCTCTTTCACTCCATGATTCTTCCCTGCATCCTTTCCCTCTGTCCTGGAATCCGGATGTTCCCCTGTTATGTTGTCGTAGTGATTGCAGGCACTTTGGGAAATGTGGCATGCTCCAGTGAGCACATTCACAAAGGAAAAGAGAAACAGAGAGACTATATGTGTCCATGTATGTCAGTTGAACAGTTGACATGTCTTTGTTGTTATGTGTGAAAGAGAGAGCGTGAGAGATTACAGAGAGTTTCAGGATCACAGTGAGCAGGCAAAGGTCAGCGCTCATGTCAGACTGTCGTCAAGGATGACGTTTCATTTATGATCCGCCCCTTACGAGGTCCCTTAAGAGATAAACTGAAAATATTTTTGGCTTGTGGCTCTGTGCTACTGATAGTCAATCCAGATGGTGGCAGTCTCCCTGTCTCACAGATGAACTGATGAAAGAATGTAAAATATGTCCTTCATAAAATTGATTTCTGCGTGCATGTGTTGCAGACGGACTGTGTAAACTATGTAAAAGTGCTTCACCACTTAATCGGACTCACCTGTACGCCTGTGGGACTGGGGCTTTCCACCCTACCTGTGCTTATGTGGAGGTGGGACAGAAGCTAGAGGTAAATGTGTGTTTGTTTGGATGCATATGAATAAGTTTGTGTGATATATGGCCCCGGTTTGGCTTTCTGTTGGCCTAATGCACAGCTATATTTTGCTTTGTCTGTATAGGATCATGTGTTTAGAATCGATCCCTCTCTGGTAGAAGATGGAAAAGGAAGGAGTCCATATGACCCACGCCACACATCAGCATCTGTTCTGATTGGTTAGCTGCAACTGTTCATCATTTTATCACCCATCTAAAAGATACTGTTACATCATGATCAGTAACCATATCTACGTCATCATATAGGTGATGAGCTTTATGCAGGCGTTGCCACTGATTTGATGGGACGGGACTTTACAATCTTTCGCAGCATGGGACAGAGGCCCTCCATACGAACGGAACAGCACGATTCTCGCTGGCTCAATGGTGTGTTTGTGCATGATTTATTTAAAAATATATTTTTAAAAAGGGCAATTTACACATACAGTGTCTTGAATAGACATCCTCTGTTATAAGCGATTTAATAAAATCTAAAGGCCAAAAATTCTCATCAAAAAAAGATGAAATTATTAATCAGGGTTTTTTTTTTCTTCCAATAGTTATTTAAAAGCCAAATCAAAGTCATGTGGGGGGGGGGGGGGATAAATTATATCATAGAAAGAATATGCATATGGAGTATACATATTTTAAAAAGTTTCTTTTTCCTTTTATTCATCTTATTTGTTATTGACCCGTGTGTTTATATGCATCCCTGTTTTTGTATAATGCCAATGAGCCCTATGATGATGCTGTGTGTTTCAGAGCCCAAGTTTATAGCGGCATTTGGTGTTCCCGAGAGTGAGAATCCTGACGATGATAAAGTCTTCTTCTTCTTCAGAGAAACTGCTGTAGAAGCTCAGGGATTCGGGAAGGTTACATATTCCCGGATTGGCCAGCTTTGCAGGGTTAGGAGCCAATCATTTATCACTAAACCTAATGGTCATCGACTACATTTTGATTTAAATGAATGTGTGTTTTTTTGGTTACAGAATGATATGGGAGGACAGCGCAGTCTAGTAAATAAGTGGACAACATTTCTAAAGGCTCGTCTTGTGTGTTCTGTACCGGGCAATGATGGCACTGAAACGCATTTTGATGAACTTAGTAAGAACGCTCACAAACAAACAGACACTAGGGTTAAATTATGCTGATTTAAGTGACAATTGCATTTCATTTGCCTTCTGACCTCTGTCCGGACCTTTAGGGGATGTGTTTCTGCTGCAGACCCGTGACAGAAAGAACCCGCTGATCTACACCGTCTTTACCACCTCCAGGTCAGAGTTCATCTAAGGGTGTGGTTTAAAGGGTTAGCTCACCCAAGAAGTTAAAATCTGTAATTGTTGACTAATCTTCATGTTATTCCAAACCTGTGTGACTTTCTTTGTATTGTGGAACTCAAAATAAGATATTTTAAAAAATGACTTGATAACAGAATTTGTTTTTTGTGTGAATTGTGCCTTTAAGATTTAATTAATGCATTTGTATAGGATTTGTTTAAATTTGCCACATATTATTCAACTTTGAAACATTTTAATTAAAACATTTAGGGTGAATTCAAGAATTGGGAATTTCAGTGAGGAAAAAGTGGACCCAAATACCCGAATTCAGCATTTCAATATTTTTACCTCCATGAACTGTAACATGTTAATGGTCTGTCTGTGTTTGTGTCTTACAGTAGTGTATTTCAAGGTTCTGCAGTGTGTCTCTACACCATGAATGACATTCGACGGGCATTTTTAGGGCCTTTTGCCCATAAAGAAGGTCCCAATTATCAATGGGTTCCATTCCAGGGTAAAGTGCCATACCCACGGCCTGGCATGGTGAGAACAGATTCCCTGTGCCTCACATCACACACTATTGTTCAAAAGTTTAGGGTTGTGCTTTTTTTTTTTTTTTTTAAATGGTTGTGAAATAAGCCTCTTATGCTCACCAAGGCTGCATTTATTTAATCAAAAATACGGTAAAAACTGTATACTGTGAAATAATACTACATTTTAAAATAAACAAAAATAGAAAACATTCATTGGAAATAGTAATGTATTCCTATGATGGTAAAGCTGAATTTTCAGCTGCCATTACTCCAGTCTTCAGTTACATTTGTTTTTTTCATGATTCTTTGATGAATAGAAAGTTGTTGTTTTTTTTAACAATATAAATCTTTGCTGTCACATCTGATCAATTTAATGCATTCTTTGCTAAATATAAGTATTAATAATAAAAAAATCTTACTGACCCCAAACTTTGAACTGTAGTGTATTGTGTTGTGTAGTGTGAATGTGAAAGTATAAGTCAACAACTTGTTATAGGTTTGGACTTGCTGACCTGTATAGACTGTTGTTATCATGTGGACAGGTTGTGCTTCCGGATTCTACAGATAACTCTCTCTCTCTTCCTCAGTGTCCCAGCAAGACCTTCGGCAGTTTTGAGTCAACTAAAGGTTTCCCTGATAACGTAATCCAGTTTGCAAGGCATCATCCATTAATGTTTAATCCAGTCACTCCTCTGGGGGGGCGGCCACTGTTCCTGCGTACCGGAATACCATACACCTTCACTCAGATTACTGTAGACCGTGTCAATGCAGCTGATGGACACTACGATGTAATGTTCATCGGCACAGGTAGAATACTGATTATTGAGAAAACCATCTGGAATGAAGACTAAACTGTCTTTACTGGTTATGGCCCTGGTTTATGCCCCTCTGTGTTTTTCGGCAGATGTTGGCTCTGTGCTGAAGGTGATCTCGGTGCCCAAGGGAAGCTGGAGTAACACAGAGCTTCTGCTGGAGGAGCTTCAGGTCTTTAAGGTGAGAGAAGGAATGTGTGTGTTTAAAGGTGCAGTAAGTGATTTCTGAGAATCATTGTTGAACACTGTTGATATTTGAAACACACCCCTCCCGTCATTGCCCCCAAAATGCACAAGCACGCATTGACCAGATTGGAGATGATAAAGATGGTGAACAAACGACAAGGAAGAACAAAAAATTAACATGCAGTGCACAAGAGTATATACAAGCAAGATCCTTTCTAATATTAATGCAGGTCCTAAAGCTCTTGCCTGATCATAACCCTTCTTTTTCCAGTGATATTCCTCTGGCTTTTGTCTCTCAGAAAGTAGAACTGTATAATTAAAACTGGTAACATTTTACAGTAAGAAACTATTTAAGATTTGTTAACTACAATAGTTAACATGAACTAACAAATAAAAATACTTCTAAAATATTTATTAATCTTCAGTTCATTATTCAAAGTTGTCTTTGTTAATATTATTTAACAGACCTGAGCTAACGTGAATAGTTGTATTTTTATTCTCTAACATTAACAGAGATTAATAAATAAATAAATAAATAAATAAATACTGCGTCAAATGCATTGCTTATTATTAATTTTTTTATTAAATTTAACTAACAGGATCTTTAACTAACGGACTCTTGTACTGCCTTCTTATTGCAGGATTCCTCATCTATTATCAGCATGCAGATTTCCTCTAAACGGGTGAGAATGTTTTTTTTTTTTTTTTTATGAAGAATCAGCTTTTTAAAACAGTATTATATAAAAATGCATGAAAGCAGCATATTAGTAAATATGCATGTGATGATTTTCTCTCTCTCTCTCTGTCTCTCTACAGCAACAGCTTTATATTGGCTCAGATACAGGTGTTGTCCAGGTGCCTCTGCACCGCTGCAGTATGTACGGTAAAGCCTGTGCCGAATGCTGCTTGGCTCGAGATCCATACTGCGCCTGGGACGGACACACCTGCACACGCTACCTGCCAAACACAAAACGGTAAAGCTTCAGGCATGCTTGCCGTTACCAGGCAATGTGTTTGAATAAAGCACAGTGGCCTGTAAAATTTCAAGGACACATAGAAAATTTTATTCAAAATGCACAATAGAGACATTTAGAGACATTTTTGTTTAATATGTTTGTGTGTATGTGTGTAGAAGGTTCCGGCGTCAGGATGTGAGGAATGGGGATCCTAATGCTCTCTGCTCAGGAGGTAATACTGTAGTACCACTGCCAGCCTCTAAGAGGAGTCATTTCTCTGTTCTCACTACTGGTATTCATTCACAATGTGAATTAAAACAATGGTGGGTCACAAGTCTGCTCTCAAGTATCAGCGATAAAGTATTACTATTCAAAAGTTTGGGGTCAGTACATTTTTTTTCTTTTTTTAAAGAAATTAATATTTTTATTTGGCACTTTTACTTTGTTACAAATTATTTTTATTTAAAATAAATGCAGTTCTTTTCCACTTTCTATTCCTGAAAAACAAAATCTATCTCAGTTTCCACAAAATTATTAATCAGCACAAATGTTTCATTGATAAAAATCATAAATGCTTCTTGAGCAGCAAATCAGCATAGCATTAGAATGATTTCTTAAGGATCATGATGCTGAAAATAAAGCTTTGCCAATAAAAAACAAAAAAGTTTAAAAATCTTACTTTTTGAATCATATTTTATGCTATTAAACATAAAATCCTAAATCCAAATGCCAACATGGAGAGGTTGCATTGCATGACATCCTATGTTAAATGTAATCTTTAATAAATCTCAAAATTAATATCCATTTTCATACTCAATATATAATGTTGCAATGTCTAAATTCACTTGTAGTGAAAAAAATTACTGTTTTATAATTAATTTTAAATGGTATCGAATATTTGTATAGAGTTTTAATATTGTCTATTTATCAGTTGCTTGCCATAACATTAAAATAATTATTGTCTTGTTATGGACCAGAATTTGAGCCTATGCAGTTCATACATTTCAATGTTTGGTTTATAGACATTATTGTTTGCTTTTTGGTAACACTTTTGTATGCAGTTTGGTACTATGTTGCGTCGCCTCTTGATATACAGTCAAAAGCAAAATGAATTAAAATGATTTCTAATATGAGTAACTGGACCGTCTATATATAGAGGAGACGTGACAATGCAAGTATAACAGTGTTTTTTGCATGTGCATCCTGCAGACCATCAGAAGCAGCGTGTCTTGGAGAAGAGGCTGTACGCTGTGGATGGAAGCAGCTCCTTCCTGGAATGTATCTCAAAATCACTACAGGCCCAGATTACATGGACCTATCATAGGCATCCAGAAAACCCATGGGAGGAGGTGAGAGAGAGGAGAGAGGCTGGGGCAGATATGTGTGGGTTATTAAGAGATAGACGGATGCAGGCAGCATCGATAAGAGATGATAAATGTGTGTCTTTGTTTAAATTAATGACTTTCATTCTCTCTCTCCTATCAGTGTAGTCACTACTGATGCTTGATGCACTCATTGTGTGTGTGTGTGTTTACAGGTTCGTCTAGATGACCGTGTTTTGCAGACCGAGCGAGGCCTGTTGCTGAGAAGAGCCGTGCGTAGAGATGGTGGCGTGTATCAGTGCCACGCAATGGAACATGGATTCACCCAGACCCTCCTTGCGATCACGCTGGAGGTTTTACCTTTGGCTGGCCCCGCCGCCTCTGCTCTTAACCCTCGCAGCCCCGCCCACTCCCACACCAATCACGGGCAGTCTACCAATCAAAAGCTGTGGTACAGGGACTTCATGCAGTTGGTGGATCACCCAAACCTAAACACAGTCGACCAGATCTGTGAGCAAATTTGGTCACGCAAGCACAGCCTATCAGGGAAGACCGCACCAGGTCCAGCCAATGAGGCGCCGGATCACGACCCGCTGCACTCTAAAAAGTGGAAGCACCTGAAAGAAGTGAGGAAAGGGCGAAATCGCAGAACGCATGACGGGAGACCCGCACCCAGAGCGCCGCGGAGCGCGGGAGAGTAGCAAGGGACAAAAGTTGGAGTGAAAGAGAGACTGAGAGCCAGAAAGGAAGAGCAAAAAACCACTGGAGGTGGACAGATTCTCCTACAGCATCTCATTCATTGACTGTTTATCGCCTGTTCTGCTTTTTATTACCTTTGTGACGACACTCCGCTGCCTGTTATCAGTCTCTATATACTCTATTGCCCTCATCTCCAGTCTGAAGATTCAATCTTGTGCCCCCACGACCCCAATCCCGCTCCCGCCAGCATCTATTACTCCAAACCTTTCAACTCCTTGAAGGTTATCCAAAAACCCACACTTCATTCAGTTCATCTAAATACGAACACAAACTCAAGGTCCCGAAGTCCAGAAAATCCCTTTGAGTTGTAACCGGAAAAGCTTTGATTGGAAATCGAAGAGACACAAAGACATGCATGTGCTCCGTAAATCTTGTGGACACGCATTGAGTAAATCCATATATACTCTTCTGTGTTTTCATCTGGGTGTTTGTGCTACATGTGTTCAGTAGATTAGATTATCCTCGCACTTTGGCCCTGAGACCACACAGAGACCCTGACTCACCAGCACCACCACTCTTCTTCTTCTTTCACTGCTTGAAGACTTAAAACACAACATTTCAAGCGAACAAAAGACAAAATAGGAGGAAAAAAACTGTACATTCGTGATCTGGTAAGCCTGTAGCTACTGTAAGGGTGTCTAAGTAAATGTTTTTCCGTGTCATGGTAATTCTATACCTTGAAAGCGGTCAGTGAGATTTCTGACGTGTCTACGAAGTAACAAAGGTGAATTATTATTTTGAATTACTAAGTTATGTCAGGTGTTCTGATTATGTGTTGTGTGAGACTGAGATGGACACAGCATTAATGTACAGGGGCATTATGGGTAATGTGGTCTGGGACCAGGTAAGGAAATCTACAAAGAAACCTTTTAGATAGGTCTAATCTCCCGACTAACCTGTTGAAACCGAGTCAGGCAGAATAGTTATGTATATTTGAATGTGTCTGTGTAAGATTTTGAGAGTGCGATTTTCCTGCTTTTTATACAGCTCTACCATATATATTCACTGTCTAAAATAAGCGTTATGCGAGCATCATATACTGTAACAGCACAGCTAATGTATTATGTATGCTACTACATAATGTGTTAAATGAGAAAACTCAGATCCAAGGCCATCTCTCAAGACAAGAAACAAAAAAGTGCCCATGAAAAATGGCCTTCTGACTCTGACAATTCAAGTGAATATTTAATATAACACATTTAAGAGTTTAGCCGATGGTCCGTTTATTTTTCTATCGACTCTTTTGGGAAAAGGAGTGTTGAATTAGTCAGTAAATGCATGTCTGCTACCAAATTTTTTTTTTTTTTTTTTTTTTTTGAATGCCTTGTAAACAGCGATGTGGGAGCGAATATTACAAATTACATTAGTCAAATTCTACAAATGTAGCAGGTAACACAGCGTCCACAGAAAGGAAGAAATTGAAAGCATACAAAAGCTGTTAAAGTTTTTACAGTATTTTGGCGCGTTCAGCTCGCGCAGCTGTTATAGTGGGTTGGTTATGGCACTCTCTGCTGGTGTTTGTGGTTTCTGCTGTCTGAGGACAGAAACCTGACACTGAACTAATCAATTCCGGCTCTGAATCATTTGTAAACGGATGTAAGAATGTTGTGAGTAGAACTGGTGGATTATCATGTGGTAGTATTTATATCAGTTGTCTAAAAGTTGTACTTAACGGTTATTTTTGCATGACTTTAAACGTCTTGAGCGTTTTTTAATGAAAAAAAAAAAACATGTTTTAAAAATGCGAGATTATCTGGTGTTTTTCATCGTATTTATGGATCGATAAGCTAATGTTGTGGTGGTTTGTGATAAAATTGACCTACATGTGTAATGTCCATTGTTAGAGGAGAGTATGAGTACATTGTGTGTATATTTTGAAATTATTTCCCTTCTTTTGAATACATATTTAAAGACATAACCTGACACACTCCATTTGAGAATCACATTTTGAGTCGTTCAAAAGACTAGCCAAACAGCATTTCCAACTAATCCGGTGTTCTCTTTCTGCTTTGTGACGCTTCTCAGCTTTTGAGAGAGAGAGAGAGAGAGAGTGAGAGAGTGAGAGAGAGAGAGAGAGAGAGAGAGAGAGTGTGTGTGTGTGTGCGCGCGCGCGCCATTAAATATTAGAATTTCTGTACATGGGGGTGAAGTGTGAGTTTCATTTTGTGGACAAGTCAAAGGCCAAAGTTGACGTGAACACTGTATTACTCCCTGGGTATTTTCTCTGTGGATTGTTGCATCAGACTGTAAATGATTAACACAATAAAACATACAGTTAATTCAAAATAACACCTCTGGTTCATTTTTGGATGAGAGTGAGCGTGAGATTAAGAAACTGAACATTTCCACAAAACCTTTTGTGTGCATTAGCGCGATCTCACCGCTCGAGGGCGCTGCTGTGCATGCTGTGTTGCACGCAAGAAGTTTTCACACAACAATATTTTTAGGGGCAGATTTATTTTTTAAAGTCAGTTTCAGTACAAAAAAAAGAAGGAAAGACACGGAAAGGCATATAGAGTGATTATTTCCACAGTTATTGCCCAGGGGAAAAAACTACTAAGCAAAAAAAACAGAATAGGCTAATTATGAAACAAATGATTCCTAAAAGGTTTTTTAGGGGGGAAATTTTCATACAGGCTATTGAATACATGTAAAATTACACAACATAAAACACATTTTCTGTTCTGTCTGCTAATTGGTAGTAATGTCTCTCTCTCTCTGACAGCTTTAATGATTAATGATGTTAATTAAACCTATAATTAACCCTTCATTATGCTCCTTAACCTCTCAGGCTCTCATTAGAGGTGTTGATTTAAGAAAGGAGGGTCTCAATGTCAACAGACTGTCTGGCTATGGATTCTTGCTCTCATATTCATCATTCTTTATTTCTTTTCTCTCTTTCGCTCAGTCTCACTCGTACGTCAGATCAGACAGAGAGGGAGAGTGTCAGAGAAGAGGCTGAAAAAACAAACCACGACATCGGACGAGAAGATACAAGATGAGCGGAGAAAGATGAGTTTATACAAGTGGCATAGAAAAACAACCTCCAGAAACAATAAAAATGAGTTAATTAAGACTTAATAAGGCTTTAGAAAATATTATTGGTGGATCTAATTACAAGAGATGTGGGAAACCGGACAAAAAAAGAGAGAAAGAATGTATATTTGGCTTTAAACCCACGCTAAACTGCCTGTAATGAAGCCGCTTGACTGTGGTTGTGAGTGCAGGTAATTGTGTTTCCATTCATACAGTCTTTCTGTAAGGTGACTGAGTATTTCTATGCTAGGCTACAGCTGTGCTGCTCAGTATTTCTGTCAGGGGGTCAAGAGCCCAATGAACAATTATATGTGAATGGAAAATAAATGGGGGGGGGGGGTTCATTCAAAACACAGGTATGTCCAATTGGACCTCAAGGATGTTTGTTCATGTTTCTAAACAGGAAGTGGGTCAGTGGTGTGCGTCAATGATGATGCTTCATGCAGCTGCTGTATTTCATAGTTTAGAGAAGTTACTGACACACACTTCCGCAGCCTTTAATGACTGTGTGTTTGCACTAACTCTAGAAAGCTAAGAAAACACACTTCAGATAAATGTGCGGTTGTGTGCATGGATCAGGCAGATTTGGGAAGAGGTGACTCCTTAAATTAAAAGGTTTTTGAATCCCCTTAAACCGTGACCCCAGATAGTAACCTTGTGGGTTCACCTTTGTTGAGATTCATGTGCTGATTCTTGATGTCTTTGTGTGTCAAATGTTTAGCATTAACATAAATAATGGTTAAAGATCATCAATAGAGAAACAGTCAAGGATTGGCAGAAGTGTCTGTCAAACAAAAACTGTGAAATTAAAGTAACATCCTTAATCTATATCTACAAAGTGTAAATATTTCATAGGAAACACTTAAGTAGCAACAGCGCACATGCATGAGCTGATATAAGCTATACAGCTGCTGTCTTAAAATAAAGCAACATGAAGCATAATATCAGTGATTTGGCTCATCATTTACTAAAGGCTCTACTCTTCAGCACAATGCTAACCTCAAATCTCTCTAGATCTCTTCATCTTTACTTATTACGATCCAGCATGACTTTCATTCAAGAGTTGACTGAGGTTTATATGTTTTTGTTTTATTGAAAATAATAAAGTCACTGTTATGGAAGCACTTGCTTTAGTTTGGCTCTTGACTTTTTAACTTTAATTTTTCTCTGGGTGCTGTAACTGTGTGTTTCTGAAGCACATTTGTTATAGCAAAAGTTGTGAGAAGAAAAAGTGATCAGATGGTGCTGGTTGCTTATTGGTGATTCAGTCATCATAGTAATAGCCTGATGTTTCTCTGAGAATGTTATTTAGATTTAATAATTTCACATTATAGTGGTCCTAAAACACCACTGCATGAACTGTTTTCTTGCTTTAATATTTTTGAAGTCATTATGCAGGAAATATTTGGACAAGATCATGTAGACACACACAGAGATATCAAGATTCAGCGTATAAACCTCCACAATGGTGAAAGCATTTTCAGCTCAACTTTTTGTTGATTGTCACCATTCTTGATGTTTGTGTGAGTCTAACAGACAAAGCTGGAAACATTCTAATATAATGAATAAACTCAGCATGTCTGATTTCTTTTATCTGATCATTTCACATCACTGCTTTAAAACTGCAAAACTAATAACTAACATACTCAGACTCTTAATGACAACACAGAATCATCAATAAACAATCAACTTCATCTGACTGAGTATTCTCTTGCTATAAAAAAGGTGCTTCAGAAACACGATCATGAAATGTCAAGGGTCAAGAGCCCAACTAAAGCAAACACTTACCTCCATAACCGTAACTTTATTATTTTCAATGAAAAATCAACATCTAAAAGTTTTGGAAGAAATAGTAGTCAAACTGGATTGTGGAAGTGAAGATGCTGATTTTTAGACAGGTCTGTTAGTGTTTAATGTTCTGTTGCTGCCATATGCCATATTCAGATTTTTTAAATGAAGAGATTTTACTTTAATTTTATGGTTTTTGCGGATCCGTGTGAATGGGGATTTTTGATAACGTTGTCATCTATACAAATAAAAAACTTTTCCGTTTTTAGTACATCGTTGTCGTGTAAACACTTTTAGTGTTCGTTTTTCTCTGGCTGCTGAAATTGTGTTAGCTGTGGCAAAAATAGCAAGGGAAAATGTGGTCAGGTGATGTTAACTTAATGATGAAGATGTCATCATGACACAGAGGTTTTTTTTTTATCATTTAGATGTAATGCAGTTAATTTCAACTTAATAATAGACTGTTATAGAATGCTGCAATGAAGCTTGTCACCATTGTTGAGATTTACATTTCTACGAGGCTCTTTGGTTGGAACGATGTATGAGAAGCCTTGCAGTGGTCAAACTAAAGCTTACACCTGCACACCCATTGAAGCTAAACAGGGTTGAGCTTGTTCTATGTCTTGTTGGTAGACTAGGTAGCTATTGGAAGAGGTGTTAGAGAGCCCACTGGGTTTGATCAGGTCCTAACACCCCAGTACAGTTGCAACAAGCTGTTCTGTATAACAGGTGTAACCCTTGTATAAAGTAGTACACACAGCACATCACATACTGCCCAACTGTCCTCTCCTGTCATCTAGTCTTTTCCTTTAATTGTTAATCCATCAGCCAATATCTCAATGTCCTCTTCATGCTCCAGTGTAATTTCATACTCCTTCATCAGTTTAGGCTTCACTGCTAAAATGCTTGTGACTTCGATCTTTTCTGTTAGTGCCTTGATAATATCCTCCGCTTTACCATCCTGTACCTCCGACAAATCCACTGCCACCGTTGCTTCTTTTGTGTAAACCCTCTTGGCATGTCTTTCAGTATAATCCTTCTCTCATTGTTTTTTCCTTTGCTCATTTTCCGCTTGCCACCTTGTTCCTCTTGCCATGTCCATGTCTGTTGCCCTTAATCCATCCATTTACAATAATCTGAAAATCCCTCCCAAACGGCAAAGCTGTTGGGACGATGCAAATAACAAAAACTAAAAACACTTATTTTCACAAAAACAAAAAGTTTGGGTGAGCCTCCCTCACCCCTCTGTGGCCCAAAACACTTCCTGTTTGCTCAGTAGTGCCTCTAGCTATCAGCACACAATCCACTAGGCTATCAGTAGGTGTGAATCCTAGCCAGTTTGATAAATATTAGAACCTCCTTTTGTAAAAAAAAAAAAAAAAAACATGGGGGGGCTGTCAGCTGTCGAAATCAGCCAACTCAGGTTTCTTCATGCACAGCAGGACCAGATGGCAGTACACTGTCCACAAGAATATTAGTAAGTGCAAATCTTAGCCAGTTTGATAAATAATAGAAACTCATTTTGGAAAAACATGGGGGGGTGGGGGGTATTAGAACCTCACTTTGTATTGAAATCTCGTAAATGAACAAAACCAACCATCACTGAAATCGCGTAATAAAATGAAAACGACCATTATTAAAATGTCGTTAAGGAACAAAACAGGCCGTCACTGACATCTTGTAAAGTCAGTTTCGTTCCTTTACTAGATCTTAATAGCCAAGTTTCCATCCAGTTTTTGCGATGTTTTATTTTCTATTATTTTCAAATATGCCAAAAAAATCTGTGTGGACTTGTGGAGCACAAATGCTTGTGGCTCAGATCTAGCAAACAGGAGCCCAAGTGCCACACCACACATGGCCCAGAAAAGCTGCGTTTCCATTCAGTAAGCCAAAGAGAAGAAAATTGTCACTTCCTGATAAAGTGGCGCTAAATATCACTAACATGGAAGTTGATGCACTACAAGCAACTGTATAATTATTTTCATACATATAATAAATTATTTTGCGCCTCAGAGCGCACAGATAAAACAAAAAAAATTTGAATAAAATTTTTATTCAATAAAAGTGTTTTCATCGTAGTTTATGTGTATGTTTAGTTGAGCGCGTACTTTTTTTTTTTTGAGCATTTTTAGAATTTAAGCGCATCTTGGTGTTTCCAGCAAGCGATGTGCGATATCCCAAAATGCTCATAAAATATAATGGATGGAAAAATAGCTGGGGTTTCTTTAGACGCAATACAACCTTGATCATGACTTTCAAAGACTTTCATGCCTAGGCTACGCTACTTGATTGGTTATCAAGGACTGTTGGGAAAGATTCAATCTTCTGGAAACTATACCAGAGAACACAAGGAGGACTGAAATAATTTTTGACTGAAATAATAGTTTTGTTTTTTATGGCAACTGATTTTTTATTTTATTTTAACCTATGGCCATGAAAGGAAACTATGTCATGTAAAAGGTGTTAAAAGCTAAACTATTTATTTTATTTGTTGGTTATTATTCTATTGTTAAGGGCCAGAAATAGAAAGGATGTATTACTTTATGTTATATTAATGTACAATAACATGGTTGTGAATGCATTTGTCAAGATTTAGGCAGTTGCTACCCGCCAATAAGAAAATATGAAATAGTTTGATTTGTAGTTGTTTTAGCTCGTGCTCACTTGCGTTTTCCTGATTTTAAATTAAAGTTCTGAGTAATTCATGTCTCTTGCATCAAAGGTGAGGTGAGTTACGTGACAAAGTTTACGCTTCAGGTCTGGGTTCTAAAGACAAGTGGAAATAAAACCTGTGATGCCTGACTTTGCAATTAACTTTTTAACACAGAGAGCGAAACCATGGCACAGTTTGACAGTTATATGATGCAACCGCATCAACCTGCTAACTACATCACATATAAATGCCCATTTGGGCCTCGTTTAGCTGGTGTTTCGGTTCTGGCTGGGTCTGGTTTATGAACGTCTTCGCTGATTTTTATAGCTCTTTTACTGTAGTCTGCGTCCAGCAGCAATATATCCCAGCACAGCCGCTTGTTCTTAATGTCGAGCCTCGTACTGACTAATGACACTAACATATGACCTCACTTTAATGGAGTCATTTTTAAATTGAGCACTGACAAAGACAATCTCGGGAGGAAAAAAAAACCTTTTCAGTTCAACATGATAAACCAGCACACGATTTAGAATGTAAAAGAAACATCTGTAATGCTGAAGGGTCACACCCAACCCCTGGGTCCCGCTAAGAGGGGGTCGCTCTGAGCTGACCCGGTGTGAAGCACGAACCCATAAAACTCTCTGTGAAAATTTTTTATTTATGTATCACTGAACCAAACAGGTCGGAGTTTTTTGCATGCAAGAATAACTTTTAAATAACACATAAATATATCAGACACACTGGTTAAAACAATGCACTTGTACTGTATTTTATCTACAGAGAAAATGAGCTAAAATCAGTATAACCAATGGTTAAAAACAGTGGAAAAGAGAAGTCATGCTGTTCATGTTATTAAAAGTACAGCACTCCTTTCAGATTATTGTTTTAATGTTGTATTTACAGAAAAAAGCTGATGACAAATGAAGGATCAGAGCAGTGCTGCTGTACCCATTCACAAGAATCAGTTTCAGTGCAACTAGTCTATGCAGTCAGTCCTGTCAGGGCATTGACAAAAACAATTATGTAAAGTGAGCTTGTTTCTTTAGCTTGATTTGTTCCAGCGGTTTGATCATTTTTCCCTGAAGTGAAGACATTGGAGAAAGTTTGCAAGCCAAACTCTCTAAGAAAGGTTTATAAAGACAGCAATGTTTTTAAAGAAAGCCTTATTTTCCCTCCCTCAGACCCTTCTAACTATAAATAAATAAATGGTTCAAGTGATGCAGGAGTTTTTCATATAGATGTACAAAGTAACACGTAAACTAGTGAATGTGAACAGAGAGAAAGGACACAGATGTTCGCATCAGGGTTACTTTAGCCGCTGAACAGCTTTTGCATCGATGAATGGTAGAATATCAGATCAGCTGTCTAGTTTTGCTTCAGTTACATTAAATATGATTAAAACATTGTAACACTTTATAATAAGGTTCGATTCATGAGAAAATACAGCCAGGCAGTTATTGGAATACATGGCTAATCACCTAATAAATATGTGCACAAGATATATTGAGTTTAAATTATTTTAGAGTCTTACCAGAATAGCATCTTTAAAGGCTTATTCACCCCAAAATGAAAATTCCGTCATTAATTACTCACCCTCATGTCATTTCACATCTGTAAGACCTTTGTTCATCTTCGAAACAAAATTAAGATATTTTTGATGAAATCCGAGAGTAATCGATAACATAAGTACTCAGTGTATGGTGGGTCTTTTGGGACATAGCTTGTTAAGCAGCATTGCCATGTACGACGACAGATATTAAGAAATATCAGTGACCACTCAGAGTATTGCAGAGAGATGCGTAATAACATTAATGCATTAAGTGTCATGAACTAACAACAAACAGAATTTACAGCTTTTATTCATCTTGGGTAATGTTAATTTATACAATGTCAAAAAAGTCAGTATATATTACAAAAAAACACACACCAAGATTGATAAATGCTGTAAAATTATTGTTCATTGATTTTTCATACAAGCGAATGTATTAACTAAAGAATTGGACCTTACTGTAAAGTGTTACCAAAACTTTACATTGCAAAGAATAAAAAGAAAACTAACCCTGTATAAAGCTCTGAAGCTCAAGATCGCGATAGGGTGTTTCAAGCTGATTAAGAACAAAATCAGTTCTGTTGAAGTTTCAACAGTCGTCAACCTATGCTTTAGTTACCAGAAAATAGTGTAATTAGTCCAAACTTTTATTTCTCTACAGCTTAACATACTGGCCAGCTGAGCTTTGTTGAGCACTGCCATTGCTCTCAGTTGAGGGAAAGCATTATGCCCAGTTGTATCACAGCCAGACCAATCTTAAATGAATGAATGTTTTTTGGCACCTGTTATAGCAGTGGCAGCGCTCCAGTCTACTAGTTTCATCCTGTCTAACCTCATTTGTTCCAGTAAAAAGGTTTTGCAGCTGCTAAATTCTTAAGTGAGACGTATAACATCAGCCACGGTCTACTGTGAAGTGATGAGGGCCGGCTGTCCTGGTCCCAGGAATATTTGAAGAAGACGCTCAAGAATGTCCTAATTAACATGGAGAAAGCTTGGACTGTTTGACACAAAACCTACATTATTTTACATCACCAAAAGCAAGTATGTTTATGTGTGTGTATAAGGACATCTAAAAATCCCATCCACTTTTCCATTGGAAGTCCATTTTGCTTCCCGTGGATCTGTATTTTACTCCAGTGAGTGGAGGTCCCGTGGAGAGCGGATTCGGGATTCTCCCGTGCTCTTTTGGATTCGTGCTTTCCGTGCGGAGTCCTGTGCTTGCCGATATTTGTCCATCATGCTTTTGTGCTTGCGTCTCAGCTTCTCATTACACCAAACACGTTCACAGTACTGCTCCACCTGCGGCAAATTTGAAGGACCAATTAGCTGCAAGACGTCTTTGAACCACGCCCTGGCTGGGCCACGGTTGGCAGGGGCTGTGCTGGCGGGGCACGGTGACCACACTTTATATTTGCTGTCACGTGACAGGAGGTCCGAAAGGGCGTCGGCGTGTAAGACATCCAACCAGAAGCGTGAGAGGGTTTGTGCAAATCCGTGTTCCCGAGATCGACACACGTAGATGCCTTCATCCTGACGTAGCACACGCCGGATCAACAAACCATCATCTGTCTTAATGATACGTTCATCTAATACCACCTGAACAGAGTGGAAAAGAGAAATTAATGGAAATGTACAAATCACATGGTCTTGTTCTCAAATATAGTGAATGAATAAATTATGAAAGTGAATCAATTTCATTGCATTAGACAAACCAAATGGCATCTGCAAACAAATGGATATGTGTATTTGAGTCTACCATGTAAGTGGACAGATCGGATGCGAGTCATACATCATTGAAAAAGCGATGGTGGCGAATGACGTCAACCATCAACCTCAACTGCGATCTGACTCTCTTTATTGGCGCAATAGAGCACGATGGCCCAACCCAATGTTTTGCTGACCATTAAAAATGGTGCGGAAACCAAAAACTTAGATTATCATTTTGCCTGCGTCCATTGCAAATCGCGCCATTTTTACTTCCTTTTTGGCCTTCGCTTTTCTGGGTCAAGTACATCTACCCTGGGTTGTTTTGCCAAGTGTATAGTGTAAATACAGATATCGGATATGGGTCACTTTTAAAAGACGATGTAAGCTGGTCATCAAAAAAAAAAAAAAAAAAAAAATCAGGAATCGGAATTCGGTGTCAAGACATGAAATTTAAAAAAAAAAAAAATACAGCATATGAAGTAAATATTTTCCTGATATTTTAATCTCTTAAGGATTTTAAATTTATTTAAATTTATTTTGACTCTAGTACAATAAAAATATAAAAGGCACTTTATATTTATTTTTATGTTGCATTTCGCACATTTTAAATTTAATAGCATGTTGTCCTAAACACACATACTATTTTTATAACACGTTATAAAAAGGTCTTTGTAAATGAAAATATTTAGTTTCCTTTATTCCTGCTGGTTAAGTCTGATGTCATACATTACCCGTTTCCAGGTCTAAATGCTCAATTAGATCATAGCTAATATACACTCACTGTATGCTGTATTACTACTGTAAAATCATATTCCTAACCTTTATCTTCATAGTAAAATCTCAGATGGCCAGACACGTTAAATTTTTTTCTGTAGTTCTGGCTAATGGTGAGGGAGTCAAGCTTGTAACCTGAAGGTTGCTGGTTTGATTCCCACGCTGACAGGAATTGAAGGTGGGGATTGTGAATGAGCAGCACTCTCTCCCACCTACCATGACTAAGGTGCCCTTGAGCAAGACACGAAATCCCTAATTGCTCCCCTTGTAAGTCGCTTTGGATAAAAGCGTCTGCCAAATGAATAAATGTAAATGAATCGTTATGATATTGGTGTTTGGAGCACAGAGACTTTAGTGTACAGTTTTTAAAAGCTCAGCTTAAAGGTGTACAATAAATTAATAGTGCTAAAAAAACAGTTGTTACGATTCATTTGAAACGGAATAAAGACTAGGAACAGTATTCATGCTATTTTAAGAAGGGGGTCTTTTACAAAGAGGACCTTGAATCACAAAGTTTAAAAACTCGCATCCAATGCAATGACATTTCGACACGTTTAAGTGTCTGAATACTTTTCGTGTCATTGTAAATATCTTCAAATCCTTTTTTTGTCTTTCACCTCTTCTAAGTAGTCATCTCTCTGAATGTGCCATGTGACAGTGGCCTGTGGTGATCGAGGGACGCACTCCAGGAAGGTGCTGTTGTTCTCAGTGCCATAAACGACCCGTTCTTCAGTCAGATCCAGATCCTCCACTACAGAGAGAAACACATGACACCTTAACACAGTCACACAACATGGTTCAGAGTAAGGTCAGGCTGGGATTTTCCAGTTTGTATAAGAGTGCACATACATATATATAATCCCTTTTCATCACCAGCATCCTCACCTTTGGCATGCAAACACTCAAGTGCTCTTCATTCACACCTCTTTTGTTCTTTCCTCTCATTCTCTCTCTCCTCTGTGATGAGAGATGGAGAGTGATCTGTATGTTCACCTCTCACTCTATCAGTTCCTGCCTTCCACAGAGAGTTTGTCCCAGGGGAGTAAGATTGCCCTTCAAACCCTATTAATCTTCCTATTAGTACAATCTCAAAGGCGTATTGAAGTTTCTAACGCAAATGATTAAACAATTTAACTTGAGATCTCTGGAGGAATTGCTCTTCTCTTGCACTTTCACATCAGTGAGCTCTTTGGCATGTAAATGCAATTGAAGTTGTCAGAGGGGGCCGCTGGTGCATTGACATTCATGCTGCATGGCTACACTCAGTTTAGGAGGCTGTCATCTCTCTCCTTCTTTCTTACCGCTGAGGTTTTGGTCCATGCACTGCAGTGCTGGGTTTGCATGTTTGATGTCCTGTCTCCGGTAACGCCGTTTTGTGTTTGGCAGGTAGCGTGTGCAGGTGTGTCCGTCCCAGGCGCAGTATGGATCTCGAGCCAAGCAGCACTCGGCACAGGCTTTACCGTACATACTGCAGCGGTGCAGAGGCACCTGGACAACACCCGTCTGGGAACCCACGAACAAAGTTTGCTGTAAGAGAGAGAGTGAAAAATAACAGTTTTAGTTCCTTGCTTTCACTGTTCACTTGAGGGAAAACGGAGAGTTCAACCAAATAACAAAATTTCGTCATCATTTACTTTCTTTCCTCTGAAATACAAAAGATGTTTAGTAGAATGTCCAGGCTGCTCTTTTCCATACAATGAAAGTGAATGAGGACTGGTGCTGTCAAGTTCCAAAAAGGATTTACAAAGCACTATAAAAGTAGTCTATAAGACCAAAATTTAAAGGTACACTAACGTTTTTGTTCTAAATTACCAAAATTTCTATAATGAGTCAATAAATCATCAATCCTTCTTCCAAAACGCATTTTTTTCTTACCCTGATTCATTATGGTGATCCTTTAAGTATTTCTATTTTAGACCTGTCGAGATGGTTTTCAAGGTGCGGCGTGATTCATCATATCCGTAAATAGAGAAAAGTTTCTCCAGCTATTTTAATAAGTGAAGTTATTAAACTTAATTTCGGGAGGAGTACGCCTATCTAATCTTCCAATTAATACAAAGGTATAAAACCAGCATCTTGCCTCCTTCCTGTTGTTAGTTCTTTCAGCATCCCTCCTCCTCCCCTTCTCCTCCTTTTTTGAACAAATTTGTCTGTTGTAGGGGGTAATCGGAGCTCAAGTAGAATATTCTCTCTGAGACAGACAGCAAGCCAAATACATTTACCACTTACGCTTAAGATTATCTGGGCACATGAACTCCTGAAGAATAAGGTGTAGGATTTGCATAGGTTAGTTCTCAAAGGGAGCAAGAAAGGTTGACATGCTAAATCTCAAACCGCCTTGGAATCACACGTTTTAAACGCTGAACATTTATTTAACTGACAAAAGTACAAAGAAAAGATTTCCAATGTTTTCACAGAAACTTAATTGTATTTTGTAATTATAATCAAATTTTGATTCAGATGGCTGTAACACACTCCAAAAAAGTTGGGACAGTGGCAAAATAAAAGATTTGAAAAAAAAATAAATAAATAAAAAAAAAAAAAAAATATATATATATATATATATATATATATACTGTATATATATACTGTATATATATTAAATATTATATTACAAAATGTTGTTGGTGAGAGAAAACATTTAAAATATTTCTTTTGTCAGTTAAATAAAAGTTAAAGGGAATAAACAAATCATAGATTCTTGATTTTATGCATTTTACAAAATGTCACATCTTTTATGGAAATGGGCTTGAACAGAATTCTTTGTGAAGCATTATCTATTGTGAAGACGGGTCATATTCATCCACATAGTTACGCTAACTCGAAGCACAACCAAAACAATGTTCTTCTGCAAAATGCATGCAGTTTTGTATTTGAACTGCTAGAGGGCCAAAAGTTACACAGAGTACGTTTAAGTTGTTATTTAATGAAAAGGAAAAATTCAACACACATGAACAAACACCATTTGGCGTTGTTAAACTGAAGTCTGGTGCAAAGAGTCTTGAGGAACTTTTGTTTGAATCCGTTAAAGCATGAATCCTTTTTTGAATAAAACAAAACTAAGATAAATAAATAAATAAATCAGTTTGGAATGATTTGATGGCAAATAAATGATGACACAATTTTCATTTTTGGGTGAACTCTTTAACTCCTGTGGCTCCAGGGCTGTCCATGAAGTAAGTGAACTGTCAGTTGGTTTGGATGTAAAGCACCTGTTTCATGATGAATAACTAAGCAACTGGTTGTTTTGCATGAATGTTTTATTGCTTTGGAGCCAAAAAGCATATACACACAAAGTGGAGTCCCATTTCTCTGCACAAAGTAAAAGCCTCTTTGGGAATTTTGTGGAAAATAAATTTATGGTGCTGCTTACGTTACTACGCTTACTGTAACTTACTGGAACAGTACAGTGAGAGTGCATGATGCATGAACTTACCCTCTTCACAGATATGTCCATGGAGGTTATGGGAGTGGGTACCTGCAGAGATAAATATAATGAGAAACAGATCTGAAGATACTCACATATATTGTACACATATGCACTTTTGTTCAAAAGGTTGGGGTCAGTCTTTTTTTTTTTTTTTAAGAAATTAATACTTTATTTGGCAAGGATGCATTAAACTGATCAAAAGTGACAGTAAAGACATTACATTACTACAAAAGTTTTCTGCAAATAAATGCTCTTCTTTTGAATTTTCAAATTAATCAAAGAGTTCCGCATTCATAATAATAAGAACTTTTGAGTTCACTGACCTTGAACACTTGCATTTCTTCCAGAGTGATTTCTTCACTGGTGAGAGAGTTACCATTTCCTAGTACGATAACCTTTAGCACTGTTCCAATATCTGAAGAGGTCAAAGGTCACAGTTATTCAATCAGTCAATCCCGGTTACAAATAAACTTGAGTATTAAGTAAAGTATTGACACTCATTCTTACCAGTGCCGATGAACATGACATCATAGTATCCGTCCTCGGCCTGTGTGCGATCTACAGTGATGTGTGTCAGCCTGTAGGGTGCGCCGGTGCGGAGCAGCAGTGGTTGCCGCTGTGAGGGGTAGATGGGGCGCCACATTAGTGGGTGCGTTCGTGCAAATTGCAAAACGGCATCTGGAAACTCCAGTGTGCTACGGAAGGCGCGGCCAGGCTGGGCCGTGATTTTACTGGGACAAACTCCTGGTCGCGGATAAGGGACTCGTCCTTCATAAGGTCCCCACTGATAGTCCGGTCCTTCTTTATGAGCAAATGGCCCATTAAATGCCTCACGGATATCAGCCATACTATAGACACACACTGCATAGCCCTGAAACACATTACTAGAGAGAGAAAATGTTCTGTTAAACTCACAAACACCTGATGTATATATATATATATATTTATATACATGGAGTGCAGAATTATTAGGCAAATTAGTATTTTGACCACATCATCCTCGTTATGCATGTTGTCTTACTCCAAGCTGTATAGGCTGGAAAGCCTACTACCAATTAAGCATATTAGGTGATGTGCATCTCTGTAATGAGAAGGGGTGTGGTCTAATGACATCAACACCCTATACCAGGTGTGCATAATTATTAGGCAACTTCCTTTCCTTTGGCAAAATGGGTCAAAAGAAGGACTTGACAGGCACAGAAAAGTCAAAAGTAGTGAGATATATTGCAGAGGGATGCAGAAGTCTTAAAATAGCCAAGCTTCTGAAGCGTGATCATCGAACAATCAAGCGTTTCATTCAAAATAGTCAACAGGGTCGCAAGAAGCGTGTGGAAAATCCAAGGCGCAAAATAACTGCCCGTGAACTGAGAAAAGTCAAGCGTGCAGCTGCCAAGATGCCACTTGCCACCAGTTTGGCCATATTTCAGTGCTGCAACATCACTGGAGTGCCCAAAAGCACAAGGTGTGCAATACTCAGAGACATGGCCAAGGTAAGAAAGGCAGAAAGTCGACCACCATTGAACAAGACACACAAGCTGAAACGTCAAGACTGGGCCAAGAAATATCTCAAGACTGATTTTTCTAAGGTTTTATGGACTGATGAAATGAGAGTGAGTCTTGATGGGCCAGATGGATGGGCCCGTGGCTAGATTGGTCAGGGCAGAGAGCTCCAGTCCGACTCAGACGCCAGCAAGGTGGAGGTGGAGTACTGGTTTGGGCTGGTATCATCAAAGATTAGCTTGTGGGGCCTTTTTGGGTTGAGGATGGAGTCAAGCTCAACTCCCAGTCCTACTGCCAGTTTCTGGAAGACACCTTCTTCAAGCAGTGGTACAGGAAGAAGTCTACATCCTTCAAGAAAAACATGATTTTCATGCAGGACAATGCTCCATCACACGCGTCCAAGTACTCCACAGCGTGGCTGGCAAGAAAGGGTATAAAAGAAGAAAATCTAATGATATGGCCTCCTTGTTCACCTGATCTGAACCCCATTGAGAACCTGTGGTCCATCATCAAATGTGCGATTTACAAGGAGGGAAAACAGTACACCTCTCTGAACAGTGTCTGGGAGGCTGTGGTTGCTGCTGCACGCAATGTTGATGGTGAACAGATCAAAACACTGACAGAATCCATGGATGGCAGGCTTTTGAGTGTCCTTGCAAAGAAAGGTGGCTATATTGGTCACTGATTTGTTTTTGTTTGGTTTTTGAATGTCAGAAATGTATATTTGTGAATGTTGAGATGTTATATTGGTTTCACTGGTAAAAATAAATAATTGAAATGGGTATAAATTTGTTTTTCGTTAAGGTGCCTAATAATTATGCACAGTAATAGTCACCTGCACACACAGATATCCCCCTAAAATAGCTAAAACTAAAAACTAAAACTTCCAAAAATATTCAGCTTTGATATTAATGAGTTTTTTGTGTTCATTGAGAACATGGTTGTTGTTCAATAATAAAATTAATCCTCAAAAATACAACTTGCCTAATAATTCTGCACTCCCTGTATATATATATATATATATATATATATATATTAAAAGACAATTTAAAATGCATTAAAAAATGTACAGTGTGAAATGATACTGTGCAATTGGTGAGCTAAAGTATAGCTCAGTGCTTTAGAAAGGAAATGCAATGATAGACATGTGTTTTCAGTCTGGATTTGAGACAGACCTGATTGTGCTGAATATTGCGTAGATCTCTGGATTGGTTTCATCTTTGGTCCTTAAAAGAAACACATCCTCTGCACAATAAACACATCACACAAGGGGCGTAAGAGATCAAAATGATCAAGTTTATATAATACTGTATATAAAGAGCTGAGGGCGTGTGTTTGTTTATCGTCTCACCCAGCTGGTGAAAGTGTGTTTGGATGCCGTGAGGTCCAGGAACAGAACACACCAGTCGGGCTTTAATAAATGTGCTCCACTTATTCACCAAAACCCTCTGCCCACCCACATCATTCTGAAATCACATAAACAATGAATGATGAGGCATTGAATTCACTTCTAAACTCTAACAGACTGGCAAAAATTCAAATCCCAGTATCATTTACCCCCAGACCACACACACAATGAACTCTGGGTAAAACAAACTATCCCTGCGTATCAATTTGTATACTGGCCATCCTAAGTAGTATGCAAGATTAGAATTAGTGCATTCCAAATCATAGAGCATTGAAACTAGTATATGAGAGGTGTAACAGTGCATCCATATATCCTTTTTCCCACGAGTCCACAAGTTTATGACGGTTCACATTTGACATTTTCAGGTGAAGTGATTTAATTAAGGGGGTCACACACCGCAAACCCCTGAACACTGTTTATATATAAACATTCAGTTGTAACTGTTCCCGTGGGAACAAGAACAGTTCAATATCAGAAAATATCTCCCAGCAGCACCCAGTTATGGAGATTATGGCACTGTAAGGGAAGGATTGTTATGGATCACAAAAAAAGCAAAACAGCTGGGTGGTGTTAAGGATCTGAAACCTGTGTAATCTGTATATGTGGAAATAATCACCCTCTCTGCAGTGTAACTGTGATTTGGGAATGTGCGAGAGCTGAACAATGAATAGCAGTCAAAGTGACAGTAATGTGCGATTGACCTCGGCTCTTTGAACACTGACCTCTGAATGACAGAGAGAGATTTGTACTGCTCCCCTTACTCTACAGACCCTTGTGTGATAGTGTGTATGTGTGTGTGTGGATACTGGGGTAACCGGTGAGTGTGTGTTTGTGATTCAGAGGCATGCAAACCATCCAACAGCTGTGTGTATGGGGTTGACAAAAAGGCAAGGGTATTCCAGTATACTGGCCTACTTGTGCCTGCATGTATGTATACGGTGTTTGTTGTGGAATGCCTCACCGCACACAATCGACCAATGTGTGTGTGTATGGCTCCTTCATCGTCTCGCTCTGCGGACTCTGTTGCTCTTTCAGTGAAGAAAAAATAAATTTTATCGTCATCTCTGTCTGCACTGTCGGGAATGAGGTGGGCCGCAACAAACCTGGGCTCTGCACACACACACAGACACATATTGTTATATTGTTATACCTGATTGCTTGTAGTATGTAGATTATACAAATCAATAATAAATTATTTTAAGAGTAATTGGATGTTTCATCAATGATGAGCACTTAAAGTCCCAGGATTTAAAATATGAAATACCTAATAAAATAATAAATATTATATTTTTAAAACTATAATTATGAATAAATAAAGACTGGAATAGCTATTTCAATATTTACTATGTGAAAATGATTTATTTAAAAAAAAAAAAAAACTTATTTCCACTAGAGTTATTTTAGTATTATTTATATATTAATATTTGGAGTTTATTGTTTTTTTAATCTAATATTTCTAATTTTATTTCATATTAATTTTACTTAATTAAAAATTATTTTAATTTATTAGTAAACAATATCAAAACTGATTTCCACACAATTTATCCACTAATAAGGTGTGTTTCATTTCAAATCAAACTTTTCAATTGAATAATTATTCAAAAATATTTAATTTTGTGTATTTAGGACACATGGTGCTCGCTTTGAAATTAGTCTTAGCAAGACAAAGGAGTCATTGATTTTATTCCAGAAATGTTACAATGTCATTTCTACCACCATCATTTCCACCAGAAAAATGCTAAAATACATTAGAAAAATGAATATTTATTCAAATCAATAACGTTTTTTTGTACCGTGTAGAATTTTCTGATCTGTCTCTGTTCTCATGGGTGAGCGAGTCCCTAAACCTCTCAAAATCACAGAGTCTCTCCCTAAAAAATCTGCAGTCAGACCGGTGTACAGCTCTCCACCTGAGACAGAGAGAAAGAGCATTGGAGGTCATTGCAGACAGCTGAATTCTCAATATCTCTTAAATGAAAGAAAAGAAAAGTAAAAAAATCTTTTTGCAGGAAGCCCCACTGTTAAAATTTTCATTAAATCATGTTTTCAGCTATAAAACACACATCCACACACCTATAAATCTAGAAATACAGTCAGCAGCCTTTCAAAAGTCACACACACACACACACACACACAGTTTTTTAATACTACTGTACATACTAAACTACATTTATAATTTAAGTATGAACACACAAACACACATTGCCTCTGTTGCCCATCAATATCTGACAGAAATGTGTGTATGTTAGTGTGTGAAAGATCTCCAAGTTCACTAATATGCAATCTTAAAAATCTCTCCCAAAACTTATTGCATCTGGCAAAATGACACACAAGGAAAGCCAAGATTGTGCAGTGTTGAAAAGACACACGCTATATGCACTGAGAGATGTGTCTATGCCCCAGAAGACTGCAACACACCCACAAACACAAAGAGGACCCCTGTAACACTAAACCTGGCCTGAAGAGCACCTCAAGTTTCTCTCTTCAGAGCAGTCAATCTACAAAAGCCCAGAGACAACTGACAAGCAGAAATCTCCACCCTACACAAAAGAGCCAAAATACACACACACACACACACACACACACACAAACATGCTCTGACATTTTCAAACACGTAATAGCATGTACTTTTCCACAGAAACTCAACACACTGGCATTGTACCTGTGAAGGTGCTTGCAAAGGGTAGTTTGGGGTCATGAGGACATTTCCCCCTCCCGTTCTGCTCCGTGCTACGGTCCAAACTGAACACATGCTGCCAACAACAAGTCAGAAATTTCACATCAATTTCACAACTCAACAATAAACTACAGCTCACACATGAATTTATCTTGCTTAAATGTATTATTTATTTTTACAATATTGTAATGTTTTATTAATCCTCATGTTCTGTTTGGGATATTAGAGGCCCCAAGGCCCTTTTAATATTTTCAAAGATAATATTCTGCAAGGCTGCATTTATTTGATCACAAATATATATATATATATATATATATATATATATATATATATAAACTGTAACTGTAAATAAAATTTAAATATATTTTAAAAATGTATTATATTCCTGTGACGGTAAAGCTGAATTTTCAGCAGCAATGACTCGATGTAAGGGAGTAACTAAAGGTAGCAAAGCAGCTAACTTTTTCACTTTTACTTCCCTATCATTAGTCTGACAGTATTTCAGCTACATTCATAATAGCATAGCTTTTCAAGTACCAAACGTCTTCAAACAAGTACCAGAGAAGCATAACACAACACTACATCATTGTTAAACTTGTCATGGTCTTACACGGTTTTACAGCCAAAAGAGCTGAGGCAATGATCGCGCTTTCATACACAATCTGTTTTCTCTCTCTTACTGCAAGTAGAACTGGGAAATGGTTAGTTTGAGTTTACATTTATATGAATTAGCTCAAATAAATGATTTACTGAATTAAGTCCCAGTGAATAAATATCTGTCTTCTTTAGTGAAATACTGATGTTTGTCAATATTTTTTCAACTAAATTATCTACATTAGTGTTTTAACTATGTCAGCAGATATTAAGCAGACTTAATAATAGATTATAAGCAAACTTACAATCTAACAACACTTTATTTTGATAGCCCCCTACAGACATTCTACTGAACCTATTCCTTATTCTACTAACCCTAATCTAACAGTCTACTAATACTCTAATGAGAGTTAGTTGACATGTAGTTGCAAAGTTACTTATAGCTAGTAGAATGTTTGAAGTGTACAATAGAATGAAAAGTGTAAATGAGTTCTCATCTGAAGTGTAATAATAGTAGTGGAGTAGTTTTTACTGTCAATGACGTCATACACTGAATGGGTGAGTCCAGTAATGCCAAAGATTAAACCTCTAGTGAACTGTGCTAGTTCAGTTACACAATGTAGTATTGTCTATTTGTCGACATTTCTGTGTGTTGTGACACATCAGTTAAAACACCTCAGAGGAAGTAAGAGCAGCTCACTCTGTGTTCTGTCCAATGCCAGAATATACATATGACTGTAAAACCCATAAACGCAATATCTCTCTTTTCTATCCTCTGCTCTGAATCCTTTGTATTAGTGTGTGTCTGTGTTTTTGTTTGGTATCTTCTCTCATGATCTAGTCTTGACCTTTAAGGTCAGTCTGTTGGTGGGTGACCTCTGACCTTAAACAATTTGGTCTCTGATATACATAAGCAAATTAGATCCTCCTGATGTGCATGCACAAACATACTAGGTGTGAAGTAGTGGGAGGGAGTGTGTATGTTACCTCTCCACGGTGTCCGACGTTCACATATGCACACACGGGTTGGAAAGCTCCAGTTCCACAGGCCAACAGATGAGTGCGGTTGAATGGTTGCAGTAAACGCACAAAGTTTGCACACTCCGTCTGTTCCAAACACACAAACAAAAATAGGGGTCATATTAAAAATTTGGGAGTTTTGGTAGCAAATGAGGGTATAATTTGGATCATTACAGCACAATTACTTAGACAAACATACAAACACATGCATTTTACCTCGGACAGTCAGGTTAAACTCATCAAGTGCAGTTCATGCTCAAAAAGGAGTTTGGTATGTGTGAGTTTGACTGATATTTCCCTAGAGTGCTTGAATGGAGAGTAACAGGAATCAGCCGATTTTAATGGATCAGAGAAAAAGAGCGAACAAATATCAAGAAAATGATCCCTACTTAAAATTCACAGAAGACCAATCAGAGCTTACAACATGGGAAAAAAGCTCTTATGGTTCAATTACTGAAGGGTTCAGAAAGAGAAAGACGTCACACACACACACACACACATACAAACACACACTATCAACATGTACACACTCTAACTATGGCCACCTGTATGCAGTCTCATTGACTGTGAAGGGTCAAAATCAGTGGAGCAAAAATGAACGAAAGGTCAAGGGTCATAAAAGACGCAGGCAGATGCTCAAACTGCGACCAGATGTTAACTAGCAGGACTGAGAGTGCAAGAGAGATCCAAAGCAGCAATGTATCAGTCACTTAGCATAAACAGGACATAAAACAGAACCTGAAGCTTATAGAAGGTCACAAGACACCAAACAAAGCCAAGCTGCTTGCTGCATCAGGAGTGGCACAAAGTCACCTAACAGCAATGTGAAGGACTGACAGAGAGCACGCCAAGACATAAGAACGCTGTGATTAGAAATCAGAGTGATTAAATATTGATTTATGAACTCTTCCTAAGTTAAAACATTAGTATAAAGTTTAAAAATGAACATAAACTTGTTTTCTTTGCATTATTTGAGGTCTTTTTTGTTCATTTGACCAGTTGTCATTTTCTTTTAGTTAATAGAATAAAAGAAAAATGTTCATTTTAGTCAAACACACACACACACACGTTTGTTTGTTTTTCATCAGTGGGGACATTCCATAGGCGTAATGGTTTTTATACTGTACAAACTATACATTCTATCTCCCTACATTACGCCTACTACTAAACTTACCCATCACAGAAAACATTCTGCATTTTTACATTTTTAATATAACATTGTTTAGTATATTTTTAAAGCTATTTCAAATATGAGAACTCATGAAATGTCCTCATATTTCATTTTAAGTCGTAATACCAGTGTAATACCCATATCATTATATAAATTTGTGTCCTCATAAATCACAAAAACAAACACACACAGACACACATAAATGTATATATACACATATAAATCCAGAGAAACTGCCAATTTTGTGGTGCTCTCTTAATATTTTCCAACGCTGTATTTATATAGTATATATTGCTTTCATTGAATATTTTTTCAAATATTCAGGTGCTTAACCTATTAATCTCAGGAAGTCAAACCTAATATTTAATGAGCCGTTTCAATGATGTTGGTAATTTTTGTAACCCTGTTACCAACATTTGGGACAAACGTGATTTGTGATAAAACACTGATTTGTGAAATTTTATTTTAGCAATAAAAACTCAATTAAATGTACATGTTCAAATAAATAATAAATGAATGAATAGATAAATAAATGATTTTGGTCATTAAAATTAGTTAAAAATTAAAACATTTCTATTACAATGAACTGAATATCAAATTAATAGATTGTGTCTAAATTAAGACTTTGTTGTATGATTGTAAATGCTGGATACAGTAAAGAAGGTTTGATGTGTTTAATCTATTATTTATTTAATTTATTAACCTATTTACATTACTGTATCTAAAATATCTATAATTTCTGATATAAAAGGAGATTTGTGCTTCTAATTTTAAAAAAAATTCAAGTCCCATGTTCATGTAAAGTGACACCAGCCAATTCTTTGGGACACTTTTTGTGTGAGCTGTGTCACATAAAACTTAGTTCATAAATGTGTTTTTTCAGTGTTACACTAGTTATAGCATAAATGAAAAACAAATATCCTGTTCAATTCCCTAACACATACTCACACAATGAACAGAGTCATTAAAACACTGCTGTGAAATCACACTCACCTGTCACATCAAACAATACTGCCGGGACAGTCACCAGAGCATGTAACCATGGAGGCACCTCACATTCCCACTTTTACGAGTGAAACATGCTAAACACTAGCAGATGCAAAGTGTATATCCCTATGTGTGTGCATGTGTGTGTTGAAGACATTCCACCACTGGGGACAGAGGACAGGAAAGCTTTATCTTGGAACATAATTAACCTATTCATGGTGCTGAGAGAAAAAAATTAGAGGCTAAATGAGAAGAAAAAGAACAAGAAACAGAAAGAGAAAGTAAAGAGGAGTTTTAAAATGAGAGAATAACACTTTTGGGCAGCCTTCTTCGATCATTTGGTTTAAGAGACTCATGAGTCACACACACACTTGGTTGGAAGCAAGACAACAATAAGTTAGTGGATCAAATCTCATTTATGGGCGTTTGGCTTCTGCTCTCCAGTCATCAAGCCAACTGCAGCACACTCAGAGTACAGCTGAGGATGGACAGATGTTTTCATTTGAAACTCCGGTCCAGATTGAACCACATGAAATAAGTTTGAGAATCACACTAACCAAACATTCCAAAACAAACATACATTTGATGATTTTACCGTCATCGGCTGGATTTAGGATATTCACTAAATAACCTGACAGCGACAGTATGCCAGCTTCCAAAAAAATGAAATAAATAAGAATTAAAAAAAAAAAAAACATAGGAAACTGTGACGCACTGACCCGACCTATGAGTTTGTTGATGTTCTTGGTGAATTCAGAACCAGACCCAGTTATTCACTCACCTCGGGATCTTTCCCTTTGAGAATGCAGTCCTCACGGTTCCCAGGCAACGAAGGCCAATGGATCTGGAGATAAAAGGAAAAACAGATGAAATTTATCACCACTTAGCATAGCACTACTTGTTGAGACTATTTAAACCTCTAAAGAACCAAACAATTAAAAAATCAGACACTAGCACCATGAAATCAAAATGGACGATTGTTAATTTTATCAAATGTTGTAGTGTTTATAATCTGTGTGCATTATTTTTTTCTTAAATGGATGTGCCCTCATAGTATTTTGCTCACATGAGATCAACAACAATGATCCGATGATTCAGTGAATCATTGGATGGACAAAATAAAGTCCCAGCCAACATTTTGTCTTGTTCCAGAAGTTGCTTCACTTGAATATTCATCACAATAGTGGGGAAACGATGATCACAATTTCCACGTAATTCTGATTTTAAAGCTGAAATGAGTAACTTCATTGCCACTTGCGGCATCAAATGTTATACAAAAAATAATGGCTGTAACTGCCATTGGTCAGACAAACAGACAGTCTTATGCCATTGGTTGAGCTGATGTTGTTGTGTCTGTACACTCAATTAAACAGTGTAATGTTTTGAGAGTTCCACAGTGCCGTGTTTACACTCTTCTGGGAAACCAAACAGCAAATGGCTTATTACATTTGACTCTGCTCATTATGTGGGGTAAAGTGAGTGTGTCTCTGCGGGTGGGTGTATGACAAAAACATTTTTTTTTGCTGCTCCCATGAGTATCAACAATAAAGATTTATGTTGATTTATATTTTTTATGATTTATGTAAAGAGTTATGAAAACAATAAATCTGAGAGTGTAAAAGTCACAAAAACCTATTCTGATGTTATGAATGATTGAGAAATAAACATAATTCCCTCTGCTGGGTCCTCTATCCAAATATATATAGTGATTACACATTCTAACACATTAAATTCTCATGTGTCAAAGAGCAGTCTGGCACACAACGACTGTCACGTTCAGACCTCACACAGAGTTTTGGGTTTGTTTATACAGATCTGCAAACATTTGCAATCTTCATTGCATTAAATGGTCTCCTTTATCAAAACAGAATATAATGCAATTTTAATAAGCAATGTGTGTGATTAGATATATCAATTCCTTCAACAGAGTAGTGGCGCAAACATATACCTGTACATATCACACATAAAAAAATATATCCAAATAAAATAGAGTAATGTTAAATAGTGATCCTGTAGATCAAATCTGGAGTACGTAGATAGCAATGTCAAGGCCATGGGTTAAATTCCCAGGGAAATAATGTACACTTTGAATGCAATTTAAGTTACTGGATTTGTCTGTAAAATGCATCAAATGTAAATGCATTCTGGATTTATTAACTGATCAACCTCTTTGCATCACTCACTAACAGTCATTCTACTGCTTGTAAAATTTTAGATATCGTTCAAACAATGTTGTTCTTCAAACCTGCTGTTCCAACCTTCATGTGATTAAATCATTAGTGAGTCATTAGTTTTTATTTATCCTTTCAAGCTCTTACACATTTTGACATTGTCTAAATCCGGAACCTGTAATCAAGTATGTCAGCCCGCATCCTTCCTGAGCATAAAGGTATTTCCTGTTTCCTTAATTAGTCGTCACCTTTATTCTTCAGGACACTTTGGTACTGGACTAAAAATAGTCCAAATGTGACCGTCATTGGGTCATATCGACCTAAAAGTCCATTATTAATCACAAAACACTGTACTCTAGTACATGGTGTGAAGGACAGGGTTCACGCTTTAATTGTCTCCGGATACACCATGTTTAGGATTAACCATCCTCCATTACCCATGGGAGAAACACTGCAGCTAAGATTTACAGACAACTGGTCCTGGAGTGAATGATTCTCACACTGAACTGGGATCAGCCATGATGCAGGCTGCACACTGTAAAATCCAATAGTGATTTTAACTCATTCTTTTTAGTTAACTTTACTTAATGTCTTAACTTAATTGCAAAACTCTAGTAATCTGTACTATTCACATACTATGTCTTTTTTTACTCATAAACCCCAAGTAATGATTGATTGATTGATTGGTTTGAGTACCACTTTGTCGAGCAAAACAAAAAGTTTTGAGTGGGGGCTATTCTTAATAGACTTTTCCCTCATTTCCTCCCCTTCTGCAGTTATCTGTCTCTGTTTGCATTCACTGATTTACCAAAGCCATCTTAAAAGATTTGAGAACATCACATAAGCTGACTTCATAAATCGACATTGATTTTCGTAAAATGTTTTATTTTGAACTAACCATTATGGTGGATGGTGTTTCCTATTCTTGTGAGTCTGATTTGATGCAGTGATGCAACAAGAAATCACAGTTCATATAGTCACATGTGACTGAAATTCACAATTCATATAAATATGTATGAATATTATATATTCATATATTATTAATATATGAATAAAAATATATGTTTTATATATGAATGATGTGACTTTCTTACTTTATTCCAAATAATGATCATTTATTAAGTTAATAGTAGCACTTATCAACACATATGAACTGTTGGTGAAACTTTCGAGTGGGTTGATACAATTCTTCTAAAGTTGTGACAATATTTTGTAATTGACTACACTTGTGTCACACAGACTTCAATATTCAGCATGCTAAACACAACAATGGTAACAATTAAATTTATTTAAAGTAAATTATCAAGTACACTCTACAGTTCTTTTTTAGTCACTTGAACTCACGTGTAAGTCAACTATACTCACTAAGCTTTTGTCACTACAACATACTATTCCTATTTCACTTTACTTAGTTTTTTTAAGGCAATCGGTTTCCTAATATTTTCCAAAGTAATATGAACACTAATAGAAAGTTAACTCAAACAATGATTTTAAGTCAACAGTACTTAACTATACTTGATTAACAAGTTGTCTCTACAAATTGTGTTAAGTTACACCAACTAATCATTAATACTCTATTTTACTTGAATATTTTAAGGCAATCGGTTTCCTGACTTTTTCAAAGGAAAGTCAACTTGTTACAATTTACAGTGCAGGTGATTTGAGATTAACAGTAAATACATGCCCAAGAGGGAAAAAGGAAGTCTGATCAGGGTTGAGTAATTTTTCCTCTTAAAGAACAACTTCATGAATCATTGCCTGAATTGTGTGGCACTCTCCACTTTGACTGGGAAGCTTTACTGATAGCATCTGCAAAACAATGTTTTACATATAAATTCCCACATCCAAACATCCTCATTTTGTTTTCTGCCTAAAAAACAGGTCAATATCTTTTTCTGATACTGAAAAGAAAATTTCAGCCGTAGCTTAATTTTTTTTATTTAAATTCTCAGTATGTGAAAAGTGGCCAGTGGTAGTACAGCGGCCTTACAGAGTGCATTAGGGTCTAACGAGGCAGAACACGCCTGTCTTTCGGTCAAAGGTCAAGGGGTCATAACCTCAGAGGTGAAGGCCACTCCCATGTGTCTGTCACCATGGCAACACACTTCCTCTTCCTGTTCATATCATTTAACAAGGCCACACACAATGATAAGTTCTTTGGAGATTACATACGAAAACAACCAGATTTGTTGAGGCTCCAGTGACTCGAATCAAAACATGTTCACATGAACAGGAGCTTTAATTAAGCTCAGCCACATACACATATTCAAAGTTAATTGCCTAGTGAAAAAAAACTGCCAAACCCTAGAGACAAGTAGTACCAAAGCACTTCTGCTTTTACAGTCCATTTAGTTCAGTACTTATTTACACACACTGTGGCTCTTCTCATAACTCACAACTTTATTTTATAAACTACACCACAAAACTGTGACAACACCACGGAAAAGGAGACCAAACACTGATCTTGTAAAATCAAGCAAGACCATTTGTGTGTTTATATGTCTAAGTGTGGTCTAAACAAGTGTTTCACGCAAGTGAGGTCAGTTTATATGACTTTAATGTGTGTTTGAGGACAGCTGTTTTTGTAATAAACATTGAGAAAAGAGTTCTAAAGGAAACAAAACACAAAGAAAATTTAATGTATATTACATTAAGGTTGTGTTACATTGGATTATAGTATCACCAAACAAACTTTCATAATTGTATATTTCAATATTATTTTTGATATTATATATACACTAAACATATTAGGCTGGCTTTCTGTGAAAGCAACCTTTTTGTCATGAAGTGCAATTTTTAAGTTTCCTAGTTAAAGTCAAATGTTTTTCTACGTAAACCAACTCTCAATGGATGTGAAACTTTTGCACCTTTCTGTTTTAAAACTCCTTGTTAAGTTAAAACAAATCAGCTTTTAACATTTTTTCAAACTTTTTCCATTCTGTTTCACTTCATCTAGTCTTTAAAAACGCAAGACTGCATCACACCAGACCTGGCCTTTACTTTACACGCCCCCTACTAATCATGTGTAAAATATGTCAGCACATGTAAGTGTCTCCTGATTTTATCAGTGTCTGTAGATAATAGTCTCCAGTAGAGCAGACCGACTAACATGACACCTCTCACTAACATACCCTCACAGAGCTACATCACTTGCACTTTTTCTGGGCTCTTACACTTGTGTTCTTTGTGACAGCTTACTATCTTAACCTTATCGCAATGATAGTGTGTCCGCTACCTCTTTAGCATCATGTGTGTGATCCAGTCTCAGTGAATAGAGAACATCTTTCCCTCCCAGGAAAAGCCTGTCGTGATATTCATCTAAAAACACAGCTGACAAGTGCAGATCCCCATGGAAACCACTGAAAACGGAGGTACGGTTTGTGGCCAATAGATCTGTGGGAAAGGGAGAAAGAGAAGGAGATATGAGTTATGCATGACATGACAATGAACACTACATTTCAACTGAAAAATGACAATAAATCTGTCTCTCCTGGTCAAAGTAGACTGACTTTATGAGGAGAGAATGGCGATGAAGTGCAGAAAGATGACACTCATCTTAAATCCAGAACAGCAGGAGACGCAATTGGAGTTTGTAGCATCTGAATGATGGGAGTTCTCTGAGGATTAAATCCCTCTTTATCTGTTTCTCTTGTTGTCTATTAAATTTAATTGTGCTTTATTGGCGTGATTATTTGTTCAAAACTGCAAGTCAAAATATTATGGATTGCAAGTTTACATAAGTACTTTTTGTAGCAGAGGCATTTTAACTTGATTGAATAGACTGAGCTTTCTGTTGAACATCTGAATGCCTTAACATTGAGTACTAACTAGCCGATAAACATTTACAAAGTAATTTGTCCACATTAAAAGCAAAAGGGTGAGAGATTTCCCCTTGCAGATTTCACATTGCGTTCAAGTTGGTCAAGTTCAATTTGCCAAGTTTACTGACAGAAAACTGTGTGTACTTAACCCTCCTAGAATCAAAGTTGTAAAATTAAATTGTAAGTGATTTTGTATCATGTAACAGTGTGTGTGCGTGTGTGTGTGTGTGTGTGATATAAAATCAATGTCAGTCTACGGAATGTCCTCACTAAGATAGCAAAACAAACCTGTGTGTGTGAATAACCTAACTAAGGTCATAGCATAGACTTCAATTGTTTTATAGAAAGCTAATTGTAACTGCTACAGATGAACCCGAATCCAAACCCAAACTCTGAAAGAAAATTTTTAGAATTGAATAAAAATATTTTTCCTTTTTTAATCAATTTCCCAGTTTAGAATATCCCCCAAATGCAATTTCTCAATTTGCTCAATTTAAACTACAGAAAAGTCCTACACACACACACACACACACACACACACAAGTTTCCATGTTTTACGGGAAGTTTGCATAGACATAATGATTTATATACTGTACAAACTGTATATTCTACCCTGTAAACCCTAAACCTACCCATCACAGAAAACTTTCTGCACTTGTACATTTTCTAAAAAGCTGTTTTCCTCATGAGGATCTTTGTTGGGACATTTTGTCCCCATAACGTAAGGAAAACCTGAACCACACACACACACATTCTCTTGCTATCTTTCTCTAGTATCCTGAAGTACAGCTCCACACTCCCTTCACATTCCCCTCATATAATGTGCGGTTGGACAGAAAAGAGGAGTGGAGAAAGAGCAGCTGAAGGAGGAATGAGGTCTCGTTGAGAGGGTGGCACGCGTCTAAAGCCACTAATGGGGCGCCGCTGAAAAGAGCACAAACAGAAGCCAAACAACAAAGCCAAATGTTAAACCACAGTTATAAAAACACACACACATGCACCAACAACAACCACAAAACTCCTCTATATAAATCAATTAAAATTCGCTCTCAGCCATTTAAGGAGTTTACCAAAAGACTTTTAGATTTTAACAATCACTGGCAAAGATGTCAAAAAATAGATTCAAGCACAAAACACACAGTTCTGGGGTTTGACATTGTGTGAGGTATTTTGATATAAACCTCAAATAAACTCACAAGTTGAGCAAAGAAGAAAGAGTTTTGTTCTTTCTTTATTAGAGTGATCTTGCGTGCAAGTTTCACAATGTGATATAAAAGCTTTTAAGGGTTTGGTTTCCAGAGAACAGAGTCCAAATAGTGAAATACTGACGCAGATACTCTCTTTCTTACATACTGTACAACAGAGTCACAGATCACTGGTTATTTGTCATTTAACAGGCCTGTTTCATCCAGGAAAAGTAATTGCAGTGAATCCCTGAGGTCACCTGCGGTTTAGTGCTCTACTCAAGAGTACAATGGTGGCAGATGATCTCAATCAGTCATGAATCAATCCTGTGTTCCTCATAAACATACATGTGAAGACAATTAAATATACAGAGACACATACATCTGAAGAAACTTGGAGTCTTTTCCCTTTCTCTCTTAAAATATATCTTAGGTATAGTCGTGGCCTAATGGTGAGGGAGTTGGGCTTGTAATCAGAAGGTTGCAGGTTTGATTCCCACGCCGGCAGGAATTGAAGGTGGGAATTGTGAATAAACAACACTCTCTCCACCTTTGATACCACGACTAAAGTGCCCTTGAGCAAGGCACCTAACCCCCAATTGCTCCCCGGGCGCTGTCGCAATAGCTGCCCACTGCTCCGGGTGTGTGTTCACTGTGTGTGTGTGTTCACTACTCACTGCTGTGTGTGCGCACTTGGGATGGGTTAAATGCAGAGCACCAATTTCGAGTATGGGTCACCATACTTGACAATACGTCACGACTTTCACTTTCACTTAGACCCTGTTTACACTGGGTGTTAAGACGTGTTTTGGTCAATCGGATCACAAGTAGATGAGGGAGATACATTCCCATTTACACCTGGTATTTTAAACCGTCTCTGTTGTCCACTTTCCACCACTTCCATCCTGATTTTTTCAAGGGGAGAGGCCTGGGTGGGTAAATGCATGGGCTTTTTCAGATCTTTTGATCTAATAGTCTAACTAAACTCATGCAATTTACATATGAACACGGAACGAGACAACTGAAAACAATAGAGCAGGTTAAGTCTTCTGCTCTGATAGCCGCAAGACCATGGCGAACGCATGTTTTTCGTCTTCAAACCAAACTTAGGTCTTCAGCTGACAAAGTTTAAATCCCATCCAGGTAGTGCACTTCCCATAATGTTTATGCATTAGGTCAGTAGTCAGTAAGTAGGTATTCTTTTGTGGTTGTCTGAATGCATTCGACCACATGAGAGTTTACCCTATGAAAGCAATCCGGTCAAATGCGTTTCGACTACCTCTGGAAGTGGTCGAAAGGGGACAAGCTCAAAACATTTTAGACATAATTTACACCTGTATTTTGCATTATTCACTTGTGACTGGATTGACATAAACACTTCTTAATAACAGGTGTAAACAAGGCTTTAGTAGAGATAAGAATCATTTAATTCATCTGAGAAAGAAAAATTTACACAGCCTTTTCAGTGGTGGAATAAAGGAAATCCAATTACTAACCATAACGATATATAAAGAAACAAAACAAAAAATGAATCCATTTATTTTTATAAGCTACTACTGACAATACTTATAATTTCGACTATCAATATCGCTACTGAATCTACAGCACAAAACAAACAACGTTTAAACATTTAGATTTTTTAATACTTTGCACTTTAAAATAAACTTTAACTAAATGTCTGTTCTGTAGTCCCTATAGTTCACAATCGGATGTCATAATTTAGTAATTGTGGTTCCTCTAAGTGATAAAAATCAGTTGCAGTCATTTTACAAAATATTTATTCCCGACATCTCCTGAACATGGTCAATGATGGGATATGCTTAGCCTCAAATAAAGCTCTGAAGCGTCATTAGAGAGTGTGAATTTAATGTGTGTTAAGGGCACTGAGCTTTGGCATTTCACTGGGACAATCTTGGGCACTCACTTCCTGCCACGTGCACATGCTCTCAAGTGTGGGTATTCCCACTGTCAGAGTATATTAGTTTGGCGTTCCATCTGCATTATGGAAGAACAGAAAGGAAGAGGGTGAGAAACATTACCAAATTTTACGTGCTGTAAATACCACCTCTTCCTAAGTGAAAGTGTACGTCTCTCCACCATTGATGTCTAAATACTATTTTCTGTTAAAATAACAGTTCACAATCACAAGTTTAATGGCATCAAACGTGACAAAATTATGACACTATGCAGAGGTTTAAATTGGCAAGAATTCCTTTCTCTAACACACACGCACACAGTTGTGGTCATCCTCCAATGTGACAGTAAGAGGGTGTACAAATGCCAATAAATGCAACAGAACTAAAAATGTAGCATTGGTGTCAGGACACATGACGTAGTTACAAGCAAGTGCTCAGGGTTTGTCTGGTGAGAGCAGGTAACATAGTATGTTGTAACTTTTTGTAACACCATTTGCTGATAAATCATCTTTCTCCATTAAGATGAATGTGAATGCTAATGGATGCATTCTCCAGGTATGATAGGCTTCCTGCAACACACAGACACATCTGATAAAGATGTAGACTCATTCAACTGATGCATGTTTCCTACAAACCATATGATCTTTAAATCATTTAGCTTATAATCGCATCTGTGTTTGCGTGATCAATGAGAAGAGTTGAAAAAGGCTGAATAAATGCAAACCAGAGTTTACAGGGTGTGTTGGAATTGCAGTGACATGCTGTAGATACAGCACAGAAAATTTATTCCTTTCCTCTGTCTCTTAAACGTTTTCTTACATCAGTAGGCTTTCTACACAGTGGCATGCCACCAACTTTTTAAACAAACCATTAATAACACACACATGCTTGTTGGCATCTGGCCTGGCTTTTAGATTTTCGCTTACTGGTAATGAAGTGAATGTTAATGGAAGGAGGGAGAGGTCTTGTGTTAGAGCCGACTGGGCCGTTTGCCTTAAGGATTGCATTTATTCTCATTTTTGTCTAAAGGGTCGTGTGTCTGTATGTGATTAAGAGACAAAGAAAGAGAAAGATAAAAAGATAGAAAGTGAGAAAGGATATAAATATGGAGTAGATGAATATAACCCCCGGAGGAAACATGTCCACATAGAAAGTTAATCATGTTCTCCGCACTAGTGTAGACAGATACATTAATAATATATAACTTGTATGTACTTCATCACACACTTGTGTGTGTGTGTGCGTGTATGTGTGTGTGTGTGTGTGTGATCAGTATCAGGTTGATCTTTTGGGGGCTGATTCTGTCAGCAGTTAGTGGAACTAATTGATTACTGGATGGTGCAGCGAGCAGCAGGGGAGAGCGTTCACAGAGTTGAACATCGACAGGAAGATCTCATGGTGTCTTCCCCAGGCACTGAGATACTCTGCTCTCCCTCTCTCACACACACACACACACACAAACACACACACACACACACACACACAAAGCACAGTCCTTCTCAGATAACAAATCTAATATAGAGTATGTCAACATTTCACAGCAAGTTAAGTCTTAAACAATCTAAAACATCTCAAATTCACGAGAAAACACACTTATACCACTCTTTTACACTATATGCACTATCGTTCAAAGGATATCTGATAACTTTTTGATAAGTCAACCCTGAGATAACTTAAGTTATTTGATGTTATTTGGTCGAAAATACAGTAAAAACAGTAATATTGTGAAATATTAATACAAATAAAATAACTGTTTTCTCTTTGAATATATTTTCAAATGTAATTTCAATTCAATTCAATGATGGTAAAGCTGAATTTTCAGCATCATTACTCCTGTCAGTGTCACATGACCCTTCAGCAATCATTCTAATATGCTGATTTGGTGCACAAGAATATTTCTTATTAAGACTTTATATATATATATATATATATATATATATATATATATATATATATATATATATATATATATATATATATATATATATATATATATATATACAGTACTGTGCAAAAGTTTTAGGCAGGTGTGAAAAAATGCTGTAAAGTAAGAATGCTTTCAAAAAGAAACTTGGTAATAGATTATATTTATCAATTAACAAAATGCAAAGTGAGTGAACAGAAGAAAAATCTAAATCAAATCCATATTTGGTGTGACCACCCTTTGCCTTCAAAACAGCATCAATTCTTCAAGGTACACTTGCACAAAGTCAGGGATTTTGTAGGCATATAGTTAGGTGTATGATTAAACAATTATACCAAACAGGTGCTAATGATCATCAATTCAATATGTAGGTTGAAACACAATCATTAACTGAAACAGAAACAGCTGTGTAGGAGGAATAAAACTGGGTGAGGAACAGCCAAACTCAGCTAACAAGGTGAGGTTGCTGAAGACAGTTTACTGTCAAAAGTCATACACCATGGCAAGACTGAGCACAGCAACAAGACACAAGGTAGTTATACTGCATCAGCAAGGTCTCTCCCAGGCAGAAATTTCAAGGCAGACAGGGGTTTCCAGATGTGCTGTCCAAGCTCTTTTGAAGAAGCACAAAGAAACAGGCAACGTTGAGGACCGTAGACGCAGTGGTCGGCCAAGGAAACTTACTGCAGCAGATGAAAGACACATCATGCTTACTTCCCTTCGCAATCGGAAGATGTCGAGCAGTGCCATTAGCTCACAATTGGCAGAAAACAGTGGGACCCTGGTACACCCATCTACTGTCCGGAGAAGTCTGGTCAGAAGTGGCCTTCATGGAAGACTTGCGGCCAAAAAGCCATACCTCCGACGTGGAAACAAGGCCAAGCGACTCAACTATGCACGAAAACACAGGAACTGGGGTGCAGAAAAATGGCAGCAGGTGCTCTGGACTGATGAGTCAAAATTTGAAATATTTGGCTGTAGCAGAAGGCAGTTTGTTCGCCGAAGGGCTGGAGAGCGGTACACGAATGAGTGTCTGCAGGCAACAGTGAAGCATGGTGGAGGTTCCTTGCAAGTTTGGGGCTGCATTTCTGCAAATGGAGTTGGGGATTTGGTCAGAATTAATGGTATCCTCAATGCTGAGAAGTACAGGCAGATACTTATCCATCATGCAATACCATCAGGGAGGCATCTGATTGGCCCCAAATTTATTGTGCAGCATGACAACGACCCCAAACATACAGCGAAAGTCATTAAGAACTATCTTCAGTGTAAAGAAGAACAAGGAGTCCTGGAAGTGATGGTATGGCCCCCACAGAGCCCTGATCTCAACATCATCGAGTCTGTCTGGGATTACATGAAGAGAGAGAAGCAACTGAGGCTGCCTAAATCCACAGAGGAACTGTGGTTAGTTCTCCAAGATGTTTGGGCCAACCTACCGGCCGAGTTCCTTCAAAAACTGTGTGCAAGTGTACCTAGAAGAATTGATGCTGTTTTGAAGGCAAAGGGTGGTCACACCAAATATTGATTTGATGTAGATTTTTCTTCTGTTCACTCACTTTGCATTTTGTTAATTGATAAATATAAACTATTAACATGTCTATTTTTGAAAGCATTCTTACTTTACAGCATTTTTTCACACCTGCCTAAAACTTTTGCACAGTACTGTATATATGTATATATATATATATATATATATAGGATGGTGCATTCATATTACTTATGAATGGGAGAAAGTGTAACACCCAATTTGGCGAATAAGCCCCACCTTCTAAGTGAAAGAGCCAATCATTGATTAGTAAAGTCATCACATCACTGCAGCTGCAATCAGAAGCTCCAGTTGCTATAGAAACAGGCGGCATTCTCAGACTATAACTTTTTAAAACATTATACATGTTTTTAATGTCAATTTGATGTACATAGTGAAGGGGAAAAAGGTAAAAAGTACCCAGCATAGGAAGCATGAAGTTGGAGTGTGCAGATCGGCAATCTAGACAAAGGATTATCTTATTCCCCAAACATCTGTTTGTGTTATTTAATAATTTTTTATGACTTCACTATTATAATATAATGTAGTCAAAAAAGAACGAGTACATGTGTCCAAACATTTGACTGATAGCATATTCATGTTCATATACGAAATCCTCTATAGTATCATAGTATCTGCTCTGTTTCCTCTAATTCTCTCACTCTGTCTCTGCCTGTCTGTCTTCATTTGTCACACACACTCACGTTACCGCAGGGCAAATCCAGCTACACCAGCTCTTACTGGTAAACTCATAAAAGTCCTGCATCCCCCTCAAACCCACTTTTTCTATTTCCTCAGCGTTCCTTTTGTCGATCTCATTCTTTCAGTCTCTCTGTCTTCCCCTGCTCCCTGGCCTCTCTTGATCCCCTCTCTCCCCAAAGCAAGAATCAGAACGTGAGGGTTTAGATAAAACCCTCTGGACAGCAGCCATGAGAGTCACTGCCTTCCCCTCTGTACACACATGCACACAATGAGACTCCAGCAGCTAGACAAAACACCTTTTTATGGCTACACACACAGACTCCATGACTCGTTCACACATTTAGCAAGAAAGAATGAAAGAAAGATTCTTTCTCACACAATCTATATGACAATGGGTGAAATTCATTCTGTCCACACCATTCCTCCTTTTATTTAGCTCCGTTTATTCTTTACTTTCTCTGACACCTTTCTTCTTTGCCCTTTATTACCCTGATCCCTTTTAGCAGCAATGTTTCCATATGTTAGAGTGTGTGCATTTAGTGTGTGTACAGAGGGCAGCTGTATTTGTGCAGTGTGCTTGAGACAATTACAGCTGCAATTAAATGTGCATGTGTTCGTGTGACGGCTCCCTGAACAGTCATCAGCTCAGGGGTTAAAAAATCAAATCATAGTTTAAGTGACCAGCAGCTGCTGTGGTCGTTATCAGTGCGTGTGATCACGTCCAGGGCTTGAGACCTAATTGCGGTAAACTGCGAACTCCCCTCAACGCAGGAGGAAACCGCCACAATGCTCCATTGTTCTGTCATGTTACATTGCAAACTCTTGACTGACTCCACAAGGATGGAGGGAATGTGCGTTTTCATTCAAATTGCACCTGCATACATTTTCCACATCACAAACACTGTATTCTTGTACCCTCTGTGTGTATATGCATAATATACCTGTGTGTATGATCTCTATGTGCATTTGCGCTAAACCGTCAACCTGAAATTAATTTTCTCAATATGTTTCAGTTTTGCCCACCTATTTTTTTCCTTCACACACCATATTTTCTCTGTACTCCACTTGGACCAGCACACAATCAGTGTATCACTACATTTACATTAAGACATTTACATTTAAGAAGTGGAAAAGATTTTCCATATTTACGTAGATGAGCATCATCACCTTGTCATAATTACAAGTACAAAAATCTGCAAAGTACAAAGAACAAGTACAAAGAGTCTGCACAGATTGCACAGGTTTGCTCGTCGCTCTTTTGTCGAAATTTATGGGTATTTTGGATTTGGATTTGGAAAAAGTTTCTATTTACTGTCCCTAAAAAGTTCAAAGTGGGTAGAGCCACTTTTACTAAAATGTCTATAAGTCATAAACGCAATGAGATATTTCCACCAAACTCAGCACACATATGTAAGAGCTCCTTCTGTGGTCGTGTAAAAAAAGGACCACTTGGAGGCGCTATAACATGGAAAAAACTTAAAAATGGCTATAGCTACGCAACCCGAAGTCTGATCGGCATGGGGTGTCTTTGTCCAAGGTGCCAAGACTACCTTTGAGGACATTCGCGTATCTTGACAAACTAAGTTGCATGTAAAAATTATGACAGTATTGTACAAATACGTTTACAGCACCTTCATAAATTTAATAAAAACATAAGTAAAAACACACCGGATGCACATTCTTCATGCACATCATTTTGTAAAAGCAGAATTAAATTAATTTAATCTTGTAGGCTGCCATCTTGCTCCGACCAAAGTATTGAAACACACCTGGTGTCGTAATTATGACTTCACTCATAAATGCAAACTTCCCAGGACTTGAATGCACCAATTCAGATGTACAGTATAATCCATTTGTAACTCGTCTTTGTTCAGCATGTATACTTGTGACTACAACTGGCCTCAAGTTTAAGAGCTTGCTTTGAAAGAAGTGTATTTATAAGGCTTCAAATATTACATTACACGTTGTGAAGATTGCAGATCAACAAAACTGTACTTTATCAGTATATGAAAGATAAGGCATATGCTCTTCATAGGTGTACCCCTGAACATGGATTAAAGGTGCTATGAGAACTTTTTTTCTGGCATGGCAGAACAAATTCCTATTCCCTGACAGATTTGACTGAATTGTGTCCTGAGGTCTCTGTAAACAGGAAAAGGTACTTTGTTTTGCCAACCAAAAGACTTTAAAGCACTTTCTGCCACTCAATCATTGTGCACATTCACAGAGCGGCCCATATTTGAGAACATCTGAGATTCAGATCGTTCAAGCAAAATGCCATATTCAGCTTTATAAGCAGTTGTTAGTTTGTGGTGTGAGAATGGATATTTTGCCACATGCCGCTGTTCTCCTGATTCGTCTCTGATTACAATATTCTCAATGGCACAACTGTATCTTTGTAATCAGGCTTTTGATAAGAGGAAGCATGTCTAATTCAATAACTAGTCTGGCAGTTTCAGTTCAAACATCCCTCAGAGCACCTTTAATATTTAGAGTAATTCCTAATCTACAAGCACAATCTCATGGGAGAATTTCACAACATCCATCTTTCAGACATGAAACTCTGTGGCCTGCTCTCTCAAACAAACGGTTCCAGGGAGCTGGGAATATTTAGGGAGTGAGAGAATGTGAACGAAACAGAAGAATCATCAAACATTCTTTTAGTGACAGATTCTTTAGCCAGACCTTACAAACCCTCCACAAACATCTGGGCAACACTACAAAAATAAGCTCATTAATTCATTCATGTAAACTAAAACAAACACAGATCCGCCCACCTCTGCGTGTCTGCGTATGTTCAACCGTAATAGAGAAAACTGTGTCAGTGTGCATTTATGAATGCACGCGGGTGTGAAAGTGAGGGAGGGAGGAAAAACTGTGTCTCCTCCTAAATCAGCACACAAAACTGACCCACCAAAGGACCCCACAGATCCGCACACACACACTTACTGCCCAGCTGCTGGCATATACAAGGCCGTCCCTCATTTCCCATTCAAAACATAACATGTTCCCCCCAGACCAATCCATACAGCTCTGACAGCTTGCTTGCTTTAGCCTTTTTCGGTTGGCAGAATGATCAACAGGCTTTCTGAGACCCGTCAGTTGAGAAAATCTAAATATATGCAGTCCAACTGGACGGATCTCTAGGCTGATCATTATCAAGGTTAATAGCGCGTCCATGGAGAAGAATACAGGCCGATTACATGCAATCAGAGCTCCACGAAGGGACTGGGCGCGCATTAGATGACCGCATTAAACTCTGCACAGATGCGCTCTAGTCACGCACTCACACCGCTGGAGGGAAACTGGACACTCGACTCTGCTTATAATCATTGATGAAAAGAACTTTTGAGGGACTGATAAACAATTTACACAAACTACTGCTTCACACTCCTGTCGCCACCAGGGTTGGGGAGTAACAAGTAATAAGAAATATAAGTAACTTAGTAATTAGGATTTAAAATACAAAATTTGAGTAACTGTATTTCATTACAGTTACATTTTAAATGGGCGGTAATCAGATTACAGCTACATCTGAAAAGTATTTTAGATTACCAAAGTGATTACTTTGAGTTTTAATGTCATTTAAACAGCAATTGGTGATTCTCTGACTCTGACAGTCTGAAAAAGCGGAGTTAAGTTTCATGTTTTCGATGTGTTCATGTTTTGTGATTGTTGTTTGTGAGTCATTTTATAATTGTAAAAAAGGTCACTGCAACTTTTCCTCTCAATTGTGAGTGAGTTTGCACTTCACAATTCTGACTTCTTTTTCTCGGAATTGCAAGATTTAAACTCACAATTGCAAGTTTTAAAGTCAGAATTGGGAGATATAAAATTGCTATACTATTTTTTTTTCTTGCAATTATGAATGAGTTTATATGTCATAATTCTGACTTTTCTCAATATTGTCAGTTTAAATCTCATATTTTTGACTTTTGTCAATATTGCAATTTTATATCTCATAATTCTGACTTTTCTCAATATTGCGAGTTTATCATAATTCTGACTTTTCTCAATATTGCGAGTTTATATCTCATAATTCTGACTTCAGAACTCGCAATTGCAACTTTATATCACGCAAGTCTGAGGGAAAAAGTCAGAATTGTGAGATAAAACTTGCAATTACCTTTTTTGTGTGTGTTCCACACTTATAAGTATTCCAAAGTATTCTAAAGTATTTAGATTAAGTTACTAAACTTGAGTAATCTATCGAAATACGTTACAAATTCACTTGTTTGCTCACCCTTATGTTTTTTCTTCCATGGAACACAACACACACACCGACACAAATTGTTGGAGACTGATGCCCTCAATCACCATTAACTTTCACTGCATCTTTTTCCATTAAATTAACTTTGTTTGAAGACGAAATGTCGGGCAAAAAAAGGTCAATTCTATTGTCAATATAGTGTAGCGATGTATGAAGCACAGCTAACACAGAGGTCACCTTCAACCCAAGCAGCTTTCTGATTCATTTCGCCCTTACGGGAAACTGAGTTGATTCCGAACAATGGACCAGACTGAATGGACTTAAAATCTCGTTTTGTGTTTCTTGCAAGAAATAAAGTCATACGAAATGAGGTTGAGTGATGACAGAATTTTCATTTTTGGATGAACAATTCCTTTAAAAATATAAAAGCTGCAGCGTCTAATATAACAACAGAGTTAAAACATCTCAAACTCCCCCAGGCCACTGCAACATTCTCCGTGCACTCTATAAATCCGGTAATAGAGAGCCAAAGTGCGATAAAACGCGCTAACTGTCTCGCGCACGGCGGAGAGCCTGACCGCGGGGAGGTGAGCGCGCGCCAGGAGAGCTAGAGGCATGAGGATCCCGGAGTTTTGGATAACAGCTGAAACAGTAGCCCGGAGTCCTGACGTAGCTTTTTCCCACAGTTTAAAAAAAGCATCTCTAGAGAAGCTCACTGCCATGCAAAGACGGAAACGGCACTGTAAACGAGTTGAAGGGCGCTTAGATGTGAATCTGATAAGTTGCGCAATGTGCAAACCAGGATGTGTGGAGAGCTATATAAAAGCGACCAGGGAAACAGCTTATTAGAGACATTGTTCTGTGCAGGTTTGCCTCAAAACTGCCTTAGAAAAATCAAAGTGACAATTTTTTACTTTTTTTCGACCACTTTGAATTATAGGCTACAAATGAGGAAAATAAAACTGAAACGCAAAAATAGGTTAAATTGGTGCGAAACTTTAGTGTTTCCATTGTATTTCCATTGTGCAATTCAATCTTATGCTCTATTTAAATTCATATTTCTTAATACTACATGCAGTTCTTTTCCACATAGCAACTCGTATTTTTATTCTGTATACACTTCTATGATTTGAGTTATGCTGGAGCTGTTATATTTGAGTACTGAAGCTTCGAACCCTTTTTTCTGATTCTGACTGCAAATAAAAGTGCCAGTGCTACTGTCAGCCCTCGCACCTGTGTGTGGACTAATTCACACACGAGGAACCGATCGAGGGATGGCGACATTAACCGAACACTCAAACTGTGAACAATCATTAATCTAGCTAGAATACTTAAATCACTGGACCGTGTTTCTACTCACAGTAGCAGAGTAAATCTTGACCAGGTCATTTTAGCCTACAACTCTTCATCAGATCTCTGGCTTTGTGTTCCACTTTGACAAATACAATGAATAAACGCATTCAAATAAATGTGAAGTGAGTAATTTACCTTTGTATGACAGGCGAAGACGCGGCACACTCGGTTTAGTGCTGGTACCGAACGACAGGATCACCGCCAATAAAACCAGAACCGGTAATTCCATGCTGAAGGGACCACTTTCAGTGAACCTTTCTTTATGTTTTACTCTAACTGTAACAAAGACAGGGCTGTTTCCCTTTATAAAAGTTTGAACGAATACCAGACACAAAAGATGTTGGGACATCCACAGCTGGACCAGAGGTGAGAGCCCAGGTCTCAGGTTAAGCTCGAGCCGATCGCATTTGCCCCTGTGCGCTATTTTCCCACACAGCTCCAGTTCAAGTGCGCAAGTCTCTCTCTCTCTCTCTCTCTCTCTCTCTCTCTCTCTCTCTCTCTCTCTCTCTCTCTCTCTCCTCTCTCTCTCTCTCTCTCTCTCTCTCTCTCTCCTCTCTCTCTCTCTCTCTCTCTCTCTCTCTCTCTCTCTCTCTCTCTCTCTCTCTCTCTCTCTCTCTCTCTCTCCGCGTCTCGAGAGAGAAACAGGCACCCGGTACTCGCCGGTCACTCGCGCACAGTTCCTCTTTTCGCTTGCTGGTGATATCAGTCAAGGGTTTTCATATATATATATATATATATATATATATATATATATATTTATGTTGTTTCATGAGTATATTCTATCTTTTAAACATTTTTCAGGGAATTTAGAGCGCTAAACTTACTCTTGAGTTTGCGTGAGGAGGTTGCCATAGCAACAGCAGGCGGCACGAGCGCTTCGCAATCGGATGCTCGAGGCAAACTTCAAAAGATTAGGCTACATCTTAAAAAATAACCGTGAAATACCTTTAGTGTTTCATCTGTAGAGGAACGCCAGCTGGGAGGAATACAAAACACTGACTTGGACAATTACGTAGACTACACTGGAGAGAGATAATATCTATTCATTAATCATGCCAGCTTAAAAAAAGTTTAAAGCTTAAAGGGATAGTTCACCCAAAAAATGAAAATTTCGTTCCAAACACATAAGACTTCGGTTAATCTTCGAAACACAAATCGAGATGTTTTTTGTTAAAACGGAGAGGTTTCTGTCCCTCCATTGAAAGTCCAGGCAACCAAAACTTGAAAGATCCAAACAAGTTATAAAGGTGTTGTAAAATGAATCAAACATTTCATCATATATAGTTATTTCATCTCTTCACAAGATTTGGCTTCAACCACTGGATTGATATGGATGTTTTTTACGGCACTTTTATGACCTTTTTAGATCTTTTAAGATTTGGTTACCTGGACTTTCAAACCTCTCCATTTTCATTATAAACTTCTTTATCTTGATCAAGCTGACAAACCAGTCATGTTTCAAAACCATTTTAAGCTGATAGAAAATTATTTTTTAAATTATTTTCTAATATAACTTTTGTCACTTGTCATAGAAAGAAATGGCTTTTATTATTTAAAAAATAATACCCATTTACAAAAAACATATAAATCAATGTTCAATCTGACCGACTGTACCTGAAGAAAAAACTGTGCAAGTAAAATGCAGTGCCTAATTGTTTAAAAGTCTAGCATTGTCACATTAAATATTGTTTCAATATATTTACATTTAGGAGTGGTATCATAAATATTTCAAAGATGTAAAATATTTCTTTCTGGTATTTTGAATGTTTTTATAGTGAACAAAAGTTATTTCAACTTTCTTGCTGTAACCACAAATTCATTTGATTTTTAGTCACTCACCCAGCCTGCCCGTCAGTGTTTGAGCTTGGATGTTTTGTTTGCAGAATTTTATTTGGATTATTTTGACTCCAGAATATATAACCCAAGGCAACATTCCATCTCTCCCTTGATCTGCCACTTGGTGCTATTGTTGCAGCTTGAGGAGTTTAATTAACTCGAGGGTTGCATTGGGGAGGTAGTTTCAAAAAATTTGTAAAACATGTTTTTCTGCTGGTTGGGAGGGGGTCCCTAAACTTTAAACGATCCGGGATCTTTTGATCAGGACAATCAAACGGGAAAATTGTCGACGTCATTGGTGTATGATGTTAGCATACCACTTCCAGAGCTGTTACTATCATAGCAACGAGTGATTGGAAATGACCAGGGAGAGAGGGAGAGAGAGAGAGAGAATATTATATAGGGAGAAACTTTGGACACAGTATGACTGTTTGCCAAGTGCAAACTGTCTGGAGTACTAGAACCTATTTTAACGGACTTTAAGTTTATCGTCTAGGACATTTCGTAGTTAAAGTCTGCAAGGAGTACTCAGTCATTCCATGTCCAAACACAGCAACTCACGTCTAAATATACAGAAGGATTCAGGCAATGATTTAGACCGACAGCCAGTATGTTGGTGGGCCCAGAGAACAAATTTAAGATGGTGCATGTGAGTTTCTATAGGTTTCACTCCAATTTTTTCTTCGCTTTATCTAGATGTTTTAGTATGCAGTGTAGACCAGTAATGCTTCAGTATGCATGTACTTTTCTTCATCACTTACATTTATTACATACAAATATGTGTGTGTGTGTGTGTAGAGTTTCTACATAAAGTTCCTCATATACTCAGTTTGATTTAAATGACCATTTACCATTTAATCAGTAAAACTAATGCAAAACTAATGCAAAGTGTTTGTGAATCTAATAAACATGATGAACAAAAATCTCAAATACACTCTTAACTTTGAACTTACCTGAAAGTTAGATGGTTTCAGACTAATGAAACAGGAGAGAGAAAGAAAGAGTACTAATGAAAATACTAGAAAAGCAACAAGTTGTTTCGCCAGAGTGTGTGTGAACCACCTGCTAGACAGATGAAATGTGAGGTAAGCCCAATTCCCTGCTGGGGCTTGACCGTTGACCCTATGAAGAGGAAAGAGGTCAATTATAGAAAGTCTTGATTGTACTGTGACCTCTGACACGGCGATCATTCTCCTCTCTTCCTTTGCTCTTTTTCTCATTAGTCTTATTTTCTCTTTGAGGATATTCCAATGTACTTCATCCCACCCATTCCTGACTTCAGATTATTACTCTCAGACCAATAACAGCTACGACAATGAGTAAACATGCATACAAGCACATGCACACACACTCAAAAAAATATTTCAGTCTAAACATAAGTTTTATGTAATTTAGTTACATAGCAATTTTCCATCCATTTGGATTGCATAGTTTTAGCATAAACAAACTAATAAACTTAATGTGATTCATATTTGTCAGTCATACGTAAATGAAATAGGTCAGATTTATGTAATAGTTCACAGATTAATGAACACTGTTTAGTGGTCGTGTGTGTGCGCACTACTGAGTTAAAGTACCGTTGAAGCAGCGTCAGAGTTAATGAGATCATTAAGTGATGATTGAGCATTAATGATGAACGCCTGCTGTTAACAAGCAGAATCACTGAAGGATAGAGAAACACAAGAACTACAACTGATGAAATCAACTGAAGATAAAAGACATTTACTCTCTCACTATTCATTACATAAATCTGACCTATTTCATATACGTATGACTGACAAATATGAACCACATGAAGTTTATTAGTTTGTTTATGTTAAAACTATGTCATCCAAATGGATGGAAAATTGCTATGTAACTAAATTACATAAAACTTATGTTTAGACTGAAATATTTTTTTGAGTGCACACTAATTCGTAATTCACTGCTTGCTTGCTACATACACACACACACACACATACACATACATTATGTGTATATATATATATATATATATATATATATACACACACATATACACACACACACATATTGTGTTCATGTGTTTCTAGTGTGGGACAGGATGACAGATAGATTAACAGAGGAAGTCTCCAGAATAGGGTGAATTTATAGCATATGGCTGGTTACACAAGAACCTGAACCTTCCCTGGTCAGTGGAAAGATTAATGAACAGATTCAAACCCAATACTACAGCACAGTTACACCCTAATGTGTGCATCCTGGCTTATATTTCTAAATACATATTCATATTCAAGCATCTATGTGGAATGTATTTATGGGTTTGGGCTTGTTATGATTTGAATTCTTATCTTCTCTGAATTTGAGGAGGGAATTTGATAACATGAGACACTTTTGTATAAATGTGATTACTGATATGGCTCTGATAAAGCACACTCACTAGGCCTCGTTCCAGCTTGTGGTCTGGAAAGGGCGTGATGCTTCGCAGCAATTGGTCAAGCATGTTAGGGTCATGACCCTGACATACATGATCATAGCGATATTGTCATTGACCATGACTTGTGACCTTTGACCTCCTGTGCATTCTGACTGCATTAATTTGTTTACCCTCAAAACCCCCAGAGCTCATAAATCATAACTGTCACAACAGTGTGTGTGTTTAGAGGTAATTGTGTGGCTTTGAGTGGCCTGTTTGCAGGTGTGTGAATGTAGATTTCTGAGAAAAATGAGTTCGCATAAATATTTAAGATTGTGCACACAAATGGCCCTGTGTTGAGTCTATTGGACATTGAATGCACGAGTGGTTTGAAGATGTGTTTTTAATCCGATAACAGCTGAATATTAGAAATTCATGTTTACGGTGGTGAAACAGGCCAATTAATCACCAACAGCTACCTGTGGGCTGCAGAGCACGAACACACAAAGAGAAAAGTCACAGCTAAAAATGCTTTTGAAAATAGTTATAATACACAGTGATTATACTCAAGACTAAAGGCCGACTCAGACGCCAACCAGCAGGAACAGGCACTTCGTCAGTTTTTTTTTAAAAATTGGATCAGTGTGTTGCCCCTGTCGGCATCTGTTGGTGTTGGTCAGTACTTTTTTTCACTGATTCAACATGTTGAATCTGTGTTTGTCAGGTTGTGGAGTCTGAGTAGTGACGTACTGTATTCTGGTGATTGTCCACGATTGTCACCGCAGTGTGAATTGGCATGAGGCAAAAACAGAAGATGCCCCTCAACCCCCTTTTTTGGGCCCCAATCTCTAGAAATGAATCTTTGAACAATGAATGATTTTTTTTTTGTCAAATAAATTACACAGCGATGCAGAATACTTAATTATGATATAATTATTATATCAATTTTAATCGAGTGACATATAATAATTCATTCATTTTTCCAAGTATTAAAAGATACTCATTTAAAGATTATGATGACTTACTATCGTTCAAAGGTTTGAGGTCAATAACATTTTTTTAAAATAACTTTAATACTTTTATTCAGCAAGGATAGATTAAATTGATCAACAGTGACAAAGACATTTATAATGTTACAAAAGATTTCTATTTCAATTATTATTAATCAACTGTTTTCAACATTGATAATAAGAAGAAATGTTTCTAGAGCGGCAAATCAGCATATTACAATAAATTCTGAAGGATCATGTGACACTGAAGACTGGAGTAATTGCTGCTGAAAATTCAAATTTACCATCACAGAAATAAATTACATTTTAAAATATATTGAAATAATTGTAATAATATTCAACATTATAACCGTTGACTTTATTTTTTAGCAAATTAGCGTAGCCTTGGTTAGCAAAACAGATTACTGATCCCAAACTTTTGAATAGTAGTGTGTGTGTGTGTGTGTGTGTGTGTGTGTGTGTGTGTGATCATGCTTCCAAACATGTGAGTAAACACTTTGAACTTCTTTCCTCTTTTCATCCTTCATTCTGTTTTTCTTTAATCCCTGTCATCTGTTGTAACCATCCACAGAACAGAGTCCAGAGCCACCTGCTCAGTTTGAACAGAAATTAGTGACTGAAAGCATGAAAAGATTTGCTTTGCCTCCTTCCCAGCCTGTTTCCTCCCTCTATTTCCTCACATCTTTCCCTGGCTTTATTTCAGTTCTGTTTTGTGGTTGATCCGGTTACTGTGTTTTGGCTTTTTGGGGGCCTCTGGAGTCTGTATCAGCATCAGCAATTCTGCAGTCTTAACTGTTCACATAGCTAAAGTTTGTGTGAAAAAGGTCTTAGTAGCTGAATAGCTCTCTCATGTCAAACCTCTACAACCATATGACATCCATCCACAGAACACAAAAAAGAAAACTAAAGAAGAAAACTGTTTTCCATGCAATTACATTGAAAGCTTTCTAAATGGACACAAAAGCACCATAAAAAAGTAATAAACGTAGTCCATTGTATATTCAAAGTCTTTAGAAGTCATACGATAGCTTTGTGTAACACAATTTACTGTAAGCCTTGAAAAGGATATTTCACCCAAAAATGAAAATTGTCATCATTCACTCTCCCTCATGTCCAGTATGACTTACTTTCTCCTGTGGAACATAAAAGAAGATATTTTAGCAAATTTCTTATTTGTTCATACAATGGAAACCAATGGCAACCAAAACTCTTCCCTTACCAACATTCTTTAAAATATCTTCTATTGTGTTTCACAGAAGAAATAAAATCATACCAGTTTAAAATGACAAGAGGGCGAGTAAATTATGACAGAATTTTTATTTTGGGGTGAACTATCCATTTAACAAGTCAATAAACCACAGATATTTAAACACACAAAAACAAAAGAAAGAGAGTAATATGTATGTATGTGTGTGTGTGTGTCATGACATGTGTGTTTAGGGTGTGTCCAATTCATTTACTGACTTAATCGCCCCACACACAAAGTTCAGCAACATTACAAATGGATCACATTGATTTATATTGCTACTAAAAGCCATTGCAGATGTCCACAGAGAGGAAATCTGTATGTTTGTGGGTGTGTTCATGGGAATGCCACATAAAATGGTGATAAATGCCTCAGAGTACGGATGTACAAAGCACAACCATTGAACAAAGCTGCCTATGGTATTTTAATTTGAGCACACTGAACAAACATTTGAAGATCATGAAGAGAATGTTTGTCTGTGTTTGTGTGTGTCCATCTATGTGTGAGGAAATGAGGGCGTTATAAAGCTTATAGACAATCATGAGGGTTTTATGAGGCTCTGCTACTCTGTCTGAACCCAATGAAGACCAGACCTCACCTTAATCCTACTTTTAATTTATACAAATAATTTTCTCTCCGTCTTCTCCTATTTAAAACACTGGGATTTATTTTAGATAAGTGTTTGCCTCCCACACCTCCTCCAAAGGAACCCACCTGCCCCTAATAAACCTCTAAATCTTCTCAAATCTCCACAAAACTCCTCAAAAAAAACCCTTAATAATGATCCAAACTTAGATCTACCCTCCCTACTGTACACCAGCACTCAAACCCACTCTTCAGAGCCCCAGAGCACATCCTTCAAAAGTGTCCCATTCCTTTTTCCATTTACTTTTATATTTTATTCCCTTTGATTATTGTTGTATGGGTTTGAGGGCTTCTAAAGAGAGCAATACAATTCAGGCTGGAATTTGTCCGCAAAACAAGAAACTAATGACCGCTAAAGCTTGATTCACGTGGCATTTAATGCTTTGTTTTTCTTTCTGATTGGCTGCTGATCCACAATGTATGGACACAGAAATTACACAAAAGTTGCAACCCGAAAGTAAGCATCATACTGGTTCCCTCGACAAAAACCCAGAAATATTTTTCATTGACTTTTAAATAATTTCAGAAAATAAACTTTGTGACCAATGATTCTTAATAATAAATTCACGATAATCTTCAGAAATTAACAAATTTTTGTAGCAAAAATACCATATGCACAAGTAAAACAGTTAAGACTATAAAAGAACTACACTACACTACACTCAATGTCACCACCACATTTATTCATAAATATTTGTCTTATTTTTTCATTGAGCTTATCACAATGCATTCTGGGAAGCATGCATATGATGCTGATGTAAAATTTGGTAAAGTGTAATTAAACTGTCTTCATGTTATTCCAAACCTGTTCTTCTTGCTTTTCTCTGTGAAACAGAAGAGAAGATATTTTGATGTTTTAGATATTTTTGTCCATACAATTAAAAGTCAACGGGGTTGAAAATGACATTTGCCCCTATTGACTTTCATTGTATAGATTAAAAAAAAAAAACACTGATACGTTTTAAAAATGTTTTCTTTTGTGTTTTACAGAAGAATTAAACATACTGCTTTGGTACGACATGAGGGTGAGTAAATGATGGCAGAATGTTTTAAATAACATAAGGACACCATGCGTCTTTCTTACAAATAAATATACACAGTCACTCCCTAACCTACATGCACAGGTCCACTATAAGTCTGTTTCCTCTCAAGAATCTGGGCGCTATGCCTTAAAGCCTCAATAGAAATACCAATGCGCTTTCTACAAAGCCTTCTGGACACACACACACAGCCTCGGGCTAATTTCCCATTTCCATATGGCGCCTGGTCCTAATCCCTCAGTGTGACTTTAAGGCAATAGGTCCCATAGGCAAATCCACACATATACACACATACAGAACCATGTCATACACACAGTCAGTCATCCATCCAACACAAAGAGGTAATTTATACATTCGACCCACATAGTTAAAGTATTGGCAGTTTTGTTTATAGATTAGAGCTGAAATGGTCTTTGTGCTTCCTGGACATTTACTGCCAATTACCACCAATTACCCTCTCAAACCAGCCACAGCAGGGACTTTATAGTCGGACACATGAACACACACTGCGTCTATTAGATGCATTCACACATGCATTAGTATATGGCTACTATCCAAAAAACATAAGCTTCTTAAAATCACCAAGATATTAAGTATTATTAAAACGTATTAACGTTAAACCTATATGGCCACATACAAATCTCAACAGTATGATCAAATGAACTACACACTTTTCATTTGTGTGCACACTCATAATAGGCAAGAACAGACACATACACACACTCTCAACTCAGCCCAGGGTCCAGACTCCCCAGAGATGAGCAGATTAGCCAGAGCCAAAACCACTAATCCACACATGTGCAAAATATACACACTTGCGCTGCTTAAAAAGCCAACAAGCAAAACATTCTGATTGGTTCAGTTGCTGATCTACAATCACCACTGAAATCCACAGAACCACAAACAGCCAATCGTTTCGCAACCTAACGAGGACCCGCTAACAGGGGTCGCGGGGGCAAAGGTTAAAACCACATAACCTCCTCAAGAGGAATTGTGTTACCTGTGGACAAAGGGTGAGCGAAAAAGAGGGATGAGAGAGAAAGACAAAACCTGTGCTATCAAAGTGTGATATATTGAAGCAGATGGTTTGTACATTTTTCAAACGCAAAACTCATGACATATCACTCCGCCGCCAAGAGTGAAGAAATTAATCCAATGCACTATAAAAAATGTACAATTGCAAGTGACATGCGGGACTGTACATCTAATAAAAAGCTATTTATCTCGCTATGTTCAACACATACAGACCATCCGCATTCACTCACACTTTGACTTTTTGGCATGGACCCAGTCAAAATCTGGCATTTTCAACAGCAGCCATTGATCAGAATGATCTTTTACATGGCAATGGCCCAGCAATCACAAACACTCTGTGGCGATGACCCAGCAACATTCCAGCAATCATCTGGCAGCGGACCAATAAGCATCAGGAGGTTGGCACAGCATCATTGGCGTTCACCTTGTAGCCAGTGACCTTTAAACTTTCACATTACAGATATTTTTCACACGCAGCAAATCCCAGACTCATACTGAGTGAAGGCGACAGAAGACTAACACACACACACACACACGTTGGGTTTTCGTGTTCTATGGGGACTTTCCATAGATATTGATAATTTTACTGTACAAACTGTATATTCTATCCCCTAACCCTAAACCTACCCATCACAGAAAGCTTTCTGCACATTTATATTTTCAAAAAACATCATTTTGTATGATATATAAACTGTTTTCCTCATGGCGACTAAAAAAATGTCACCACAAGGACAAGGATTTCGGTTATTGCCACTTTGTCGGGACATTTTGTCACCATAACGAAGGGTATAGCTGAACCACACACACATACCCACATACATTAATCTTTAAGTTTGTGTACTCTAACTTTTCCTCATGAAGCTCATTCTTCATACACACAGCTGTGTGCATATTAAAGCTTTATCGTTCACAGAAACACGCACACACTAGTTGGTGCGCATGAGACCTTGGCCCTGTCTTTCATCTGTTTAAACAGCTTACTCCTTTGTGAAGAAAAATCTATCTGTCAGCTCCAAAACCCCTATACAAAGTCACACACACAAACGTCAGGACCTCATTCAACTCGAACCATGTCTGCAAAACTGTCCTAGAGTCCAAGTAAATCTGATTTAATGGCAGAGTTAAGAGATAAGTTCATGTTAAACTCTACAGAAACTCACCTTAGCTTAACTTATATGACCTGTGTGCATTATGAAGCCTGCTATCATAATCTATTTAGTCTTAAACAGAGGTGGAGTAATATGTTTTCCTTTCTGGGCTGTCTGATTGCGGTGTTATTCTTCTAGTGAGACGTTGAAATATTTTCAAGGATATTTACTGCTGACGGAAGATTTGCTCTGTCAAAAAGGACTTTACCTTCTCGAGCTTAATTCATCTTCACTTGATCTTCTTAGTTTTGTGAAAATAACACAATTCTTCGAGAATGTTTGTACATGGGTTTCATCTTGCGTCTGCTTTGTCTCCGTATTCATGATTGTTTTTCATTATTATTATTATTATTATTCATTTGTTTCCTGCCGACCAAAAAAGGTTGAGAAAGAAAGAGACAAAGGGGGTTAGATAAATCATTTTAAATGCAGGCACAACATCAGTATAAACATTAAAATTAAACAGAATGTGAGTGGTATACTAAAATAAATAAATAAATATTTCTTACTGTTTTTTTTACAGTTTTCCTTTTTTCCCTGTAAAATATTGAGAGAAAAAAACATTTACTTAAGCAAAATTATAGAAGACATTTTAAGCGTAAACCTCGCTAAAACAAGAAGAAAAAAAAACATTTTGGCAATGGGTAAGAAAAATACATTTAGATAAAGAAATTCTCCGAAAACACATATTGCTATCTTAGGCAGTTTTGCTTCTTGATATAATATTGGCTTTTAGATATTTTTACTGGATAATAAGACAAAAACACTGATGAAGAAAATGCAGTGCAGGCTGTGAGTATGCAAGTGTTTATGGGTAAGGACTGAATTAGTTTAGTGTATGACGGATAACCGTGCGGACACAAATCATCACCCCCTCATTCTAGGGACTGTCCGTTCGTGTGTGGTTCCTCACTCATTCCACAAAACAAGATAATCTAGGGAAAACGGTGTGGGAACATTCAAACAAACCTTACAACACACTCACAGGTATGTCTGATGTTCTGGAACTAATTTTCTGCTCTTACAAAAGGAGCTAATCTACTGAGTACGCGTTTCCACATCCATAATCAACACAAATCACCACCACGATAACAGCCTCATTCCCAGAGCGGAGTGAGAGAGTGATTGAGAAAGAGAGAAAGTAGGTAAATGGAGGGAAGATGAGGTACTCCTCACTACTCTTTACTCTAAATTTAAAGACAATCTGGTTTCCAAAAAAGCAGCATCAACCACTGACACTGAGCTCCCACCTCAAGAGGCAGGAAACAAGAGGCTTTCTTGTTACACATACACATACATCCCTTCTACAAAGGCACAAAATATTTCCATGCATATGAGAATAAAAGAAAGAAAAAAATATCTTTTTTTCTAAAGGTGCACCAATGACAGTTCCCTGTACTCTAAAATAACAAAATGAAATAGAATAAAATTAAATATAAAATAAAGTGCCTCAGTTGTGCCTATCTAGTGCTACAGCAAGGGAATCTAATTTAAATTATGTTCTAATTAATTTAAGTTAACTTAAATAGTAACATTTATTGTAAGTTATTTACTTAGTAACTTGCCTTCATAAAAACCTTTTTTAGATATTACAATTTTAAATGATTTTTCCATTTATACAGTTATAAAATTTTAAATAATTTCTTCCAGAACATTTTAGACACTTTTTGACCTACAATAATAGTACTACTAATTCTTTTTATGTTGCCTACAAAATTGACTTGGCTCAAAAATCAGTTTGAATGGTCATAACACTTGTATAACAATAAATGATTGTGACAAATACAAATTACAAATATGTATTAGTACATTTTCCAGATTCAATACTGGTCACATGTGACCTATATGTAATCTGACAATTCCTTCCTCCTTCAGCCTACTGACTGTACAAAAGTTAAAGGTCAAGCTTGTATTGTTCAATTGCCGATGTCTGTGGAGAGTGGAGACTTCCTGACTCACGCAAACTTGTATTGTGTAACTTAAGAGGGCCACACCCACAACCCTGGAAAAACACACACACACACACAGCAGTATGACTGAAAGAGATGTCAGATGTAAAGTAGAGGAAAAGATACCAAAAAAGTGAAAAAAGACAAACCAGAGTTTCATAAGTGTCACATTGTAAACATCACAGACCCCTTCAGAGACACAAACTCAGAGAAGGAAACGGATCGGACAAATGAAAGTGACTGAGGTTAAAAAAATGTAATTTCTCACAGGGCCCAGCAGCATCTTTCACACTTGTGTCTTGCCCAGAATAATAAAACAGAGAGAAGAAGTAGGACTGATCCGAAAGGAATGGTAGAAATGGATTCTATTGAGAGTTTACCTCAGACTAGAACAGATCACAAAAAAATCACACATGATGTTGTGATTCGACATGAGACTAAAGCTCAGAATTCACTGCATTTTCTGTCAGACTTACAAGTGAGTTTTGGCCAGGTTTGGGATTTTTCTCCTGACTGAAAATCGAATAATTTCCACATTAATGCACTCACTACCACAAACACTACTATTCAAAATTAAAAGAGTCAAGTAAAAAGTAGTGCTGTTAAACGATCAATCGCGATTAATCAAATCCAAAATAAAAGTTTGTGTTTACATAATATATGTGTGTGTACTATTGTCACAGAACTCCGTGATCCCTTCCTCCGACTGTCAGAGGGCGCCATCCCCGGAATACTGACAAATACACTCACACCAATACATGCACTACATTTCCCACAATCCCCGTACCTTCTTACTAAGCACTCATCAGCTGTATTCACTTATGTCGACTATTTAAGAGACTGATAACCACTTATGCATCGCAAAGTCTTGTTTCCAGTTGGTGCATTTCTGAGCATTCTTTTCCTTGTGTTTGCCAATCTGTTATTGATCTGTTGTACTACCGTTTGTGATTCTTGCTGCCAGACCCTTGTATTGTTTGCCTGGACTTACTTTACGATCAATTTCTGCCAGCCCTGACCTGTATCTGTTCAACCGTTTATGATTCTGCCTGCATGTTCCCATCTGCCGGTATCTGACCATTGCCTGTTTGACCCTGTACATCAAGACACAAGTCATTACAACTATATATATATATATATATATATATATATATATATATATATATATATATATATATATATATATATTTCTTAAATATATAAATGTGTGTGTATTTATATATACAGTTAATAAAGATACACAATACACACACATATTTTGGATAAATTAATCGTTTAATTGTTTAATAGCACTAGTAAAATGTTATTGAAATAAAGAAACATTACTCTCATTACTCTTGATTAATGTCAATTTCTAAATATATTTTTACTAATTTGCTTTTTAAACAAATATTAATTAATGAATGTAAGAACATTTATAAATCAGCATTATCCTTGATTAATAAAAAAGGTCAAAATTTGCTAAATATCAGGAAACACAGACCAGGAAGATGGTAAGTATAAATAAAGACAGGCTTTATTACACTAATATTGTTAGGTCATAATGCAAAAACTATTGCTACAATTAAACTTTATTGTAAAATGTTCTAAAAAGTTTGTCTGAAATTTAAGGATAATTAATGTAAATATAGATGTGTTCAAACCTATTGAGTTTCCCTAATATTGCTGGAGCGTGTGGCGGGCAGATGTGTGTGTTTAAATGACCGCACAGTAGGAGAGAGAGGGAGAGAGAGAGAGAGAGAGAG
>CM074288.1:9562382-9599882 GCA_037194245.1 Opsariichthys bidens
AAGAACTGGTAATTATATGCAATTTAAGACCTTCATTATATTATAATAAAATAATGCATGCATAATTGCACACTAAGAGAGAGAGAATGTGCTAAGAAAGTAATTTCACCGCTTCCTTAAAATTCTATGCGGCGTGAAATGTCTGCCAACACCCACACACATTCTACCACATTCCACAACACTATATCAAATTATGGTGCAATAACACATACTTATACCCATGAAATCCAACCCCTTCACAAACTGCTCATTTTTTTAAAAGCACATTTTTTGCTCAATTCCGAATCTTAGTGAGATTCCTAAGGAAGCAACATTTCAAGGCATCACAGGTGCACCACGGACACATTTCATCCAAATTCTAGCATTACATTCTTCTTTTCTGGATAAGAAAATCCCTTTTTAAAGGGGGTACAAGTAAAAAAATGTATATATTAATTGCTTTTTTATTGCCAATGTGTGAACAGCTTGTAACGAAACTTAAAAATGAGACCTTCCCAAACTTTCTGCCTATAAAAGCCTGACTTTTAATGTGAAGGGGTGGAGTTTAAGCAAACTAAATGATTAGAAAAGTCCTGCAAACATCACCAGAGAAGAGTCTTTCATTTTCACCGGATGGTCCATTCACGACTTTTTGATAAAGCATTTCTAAAAAAAAAAAATAAAAGAAAGAAAGAAAGAAGCATATGTATGGATGAATTGTTCACAATAATATATATATAACATGCATAGATTGGTGAATTTCATTTCAAGCCAACTTTAAACTAAATTTTTCAAAAGTTGAGTCTCCTGTGCAGAGTGCTAGATGTGGTAAATGGGGTTAATGTGTTATAGTGCCTATGTAGAGTGTTTTAAATGTATCATTTAAGAGCTTTCATGAAGGTTATTATGCTGCCTCCGAAGGCAGCAGTTTACGCGAGTAGCAGGCAGCACACTAGGTTTTGAAACAGAGCTTTTGTGTAATCGCTGGAGCCTTTGTGGTTAAGAGCAGATTTATGTCGGTTTGGTTTGGCTTGGCAGCTGGCTTTCACCACAGTCAATCAGTCACACACACACTCACACTGGGACATGCTGAACACATGGTGGGCACATGCACTTGAAAGAATTGCATTTCAGCTCACTTCATCTTGATGATGGAGATACAAAGAGAATGAAAGAGAGAGCGGAAGAGGGCAAAGGGACAGATGACAAAGTTAAATGAAAGGTTTCATTTCCATGTAATTATTGCTCATCCTGTGTGACTGCGCTGGAGCCCTGCTGAGTCTGAACTGTGAATTATAGAGTGAGTGTGTGTGTGCAAGTGTTGTAATTCAGTCTGGCGTGGGTTTATCTCTGTGGTTTCCTTACATGGGGTGCCCCATTAGTCTGACCCCTCCAATCACAATCTAGCCAAGGATAATTATTGGGGTCTGGGGGTGGGGTTAACAGCACGGCCATTGTCACGGTGGCTGGAGGACTGATGTTATCATGACATCACACAAAGAACAAAAATGCATTCTGAGAGAGGCACCTGCAATGACAGTGCAGCGCATTCCTCAGCCATCCTGTCTCCAATCTCATTCGCACACATCACTCACTCGACTAAAACCAACCTGAAAAATGAACAGAGTTTCATATAAACACATTAGGGAGCATTCCATCATACCGTACGCCTCTACCACCTCACCTCTCTCACACACACGGACACAGGGCTTCAGTGATAAAGCCCAACTCCCTTTTTTTTTTTTCTCCCTTTCATCTCTTTTGAAAACCATTTCTATGATAGTCAATGTTAAAACACAAATTCATTTACCAGATGATTTATCCTCCGCAACCAACCAACAAATGAATAAAATTGCAAATGTAAGTGATTTAAAATAAATAAATACTATTTTTGCTGTACAACACTCCCATTAAATACATAAGGATGCAATTAGATTAAAATATGATTATTATATTTAATTAAGATTAATCTCATTTTTTCATGGTTAAAATCTTAATACATTCACATTCAGAAAGAAATAATAATTGAGTTCATTAGTTAACATGAACTAATAATGAACTGCATTTACACAGCATTTATTAATCTTTGTTAATGTTAATTTCAACATTTACGAATACATTATTAAAATCGTGTTCATGGTTAGTTCAGGTTAGTTAATACATTAACTAATGTTTAACTAATGAACCTTAGAGTTACCAAATTACACAACATTTGTAATAGTAATAATAATAATAATAATAAGCATGTTAACATGTTAACTTAAATAGTACTATATGATAAATATTATTTATAAGATGAATATCTGTTTTCAATAAGGTCACCTTCCCTAGGATGTAACAAATTTGATAAATGTAACAAACTTACAAAAAAAGACAACTAGTGCCTCTCACTTGAAGTCAACACCAAATGTTATTTACAGCTCATTTTACTTCTGTACTGTGATGTAATCCAGAGTAAATCAGCATGGGGGCTTGATTGTCTCCTTGGGGAATTGATTAGATTATGAAAAGTGGTCTATATATGACTTTGAAAAATTGAAAAATAAAAGGGCTTCATGACATCATTTGGAAACCCATTTCAGAGGTGGGGCAAGTTATTTCATTTTGATGAAAGAATACTAATGCACTGATGTATAGTAATAACAATATTTTTTAAAAAAAGTAAATAGGGTCAGTTTTAATTTCATGTTGATTAAAACACAAAAACAACACTTTTTTCATGTGAGGACTGTTGTCTGCTTTTCTTCACACATGGCAAACATATGAGTGACCCCAAGCATCTCTTTCTCCTCTCCTTGTCAACCTTTATCCTTCTTTTTTCTGCTCAGTCTCTAAATGAACTAGCTCTCACTCCCTGAGCGCTTCACTGTTTCCACAGCAGGTTGCCTATCAAACAGTGTGTGCTCAATAGCCTGTCAGGTTGACCCCGTGACCTGCTCTCTGTAAGTCCAAACCACCAATCACAGCTTTCTTGTTACATCTCTGTGAGGCTGTCATCTTATTCCCTGCTCTCCCTGTTGTCCTGATGATGACACCTTCAACTCAGGTGTGGTGACCTCTGCAAACCTGAACTTTACTACAGTTTCCTGTGAGGGGCCTCCCTCCTTAAACACACACACACACACACACACACACACGCACACAGGTTTGCTATCAAAGTGAGAACATTCCATAGGCATAATGGTTTTTACACTGTACAAACTGTACATTTTATGCCCCTACACATTGTTTAGTATGTTTTTAAAGCTATTTGAAATATGGGGACACATGAAATGTCCTACCCATGTCATTATACAAATCTGTGTCCTCAAAAATCACTAAAATGCACACACACAGAGACAAAAGTATTCACAAGAAAATTTTAAAAATGAGCTCATTTCCGCATTTGAAGTACCTCAAAAAAACCTTCCAAATTTTAAATCATATCTATGGATAAGAGCAAGAATTTGTTCATGCATAAAACTGTGAAATAAATAAATAATAATAAGAAAGTTTAAAAAACAACAACAATGATAAAACATAGGTTTCCAAAACAAAATGTGCAGAGCTGTGGGTCCCCAGGACCACGACTGAAAACCGGAGAGCCAAAGTACTCTCGACTACGCAGCAATTCACAACAAGCCTGATTTACACATTATCGTTCAAAAGTTTCAGTAAGATTTTTTTTTAAGAACTTAATATAACTCAATTGGTATGCATTAAGACAATTATAATGTTACACAGATTTCTAGAAAACATGCGTAACCTGAAGAGCAATTGCATTAGTGATATAAAGAAGAGGTTTGTTTATTTTGCCTGTTTCTTGGAAAAGTTTGACCTTCAGTTAAACACAATGAAACACAATGTGGGAAAACTTCTGTAAAACATCAAAAGAGAAAGAGCAACCGAGTACCAAACAGACCCGGCACTCTGTTTGTATTTCAAGGAAAATAACTTATTTGATAAGACTGAGGGAAACAATGTGCTCATTTTGAACAGAACCAATAAATGGAAACTTTTATCAGCATTCAAAACACTTTCACATGTTTTCTGTAGCCAGCTATTTTCAAATAAAGCCCAAATCTCATTACCCAAAGCAACTCTATTGAATGAACGGATATTGACTTTACACAATCTCTCTAATGCACAAAGTGGTCTCAACTTTTGTGTGCCACACAGAGAGAGAGAGAGACAAAAAGAAAAATTAGATAACAGACAACAGGCCAAATCCAAACAATTAAACCCACAATAAGCCCAAACCCCAGTAACTGGATGTAAATATTACAACACAAACCATTACAAACAGGTGTTTAGCAGTCAGGAAGACCGTCTGTGTGAGTAGGTCTTGAATGGGGGCCCCTAGAAAGCTCAGTGGACCCTGAAACACTTACTGGCTCCAAAGCAATCATCACTGAGAAAAAAGACCTCCAACATTACAAACTCCTGAGCCCAGTAACCCTGAGGAGAGCCACGGACAGCAGGACCTCCACGAAGGAACTGGGCGTCTCCCTACGGCTCGCCTGAACAGAAAGAGGAGAGAGAGAGAGAGAGAGAGAGAGAGAGCAAAGAAAAGAAAAAAATAGAATAGAACCAAAAATGTGAGGGAAATGAGAGAATGAGAGATGGAGAGATGAAAGGAAAAACACAAGGTGTGCTGAGTGATGCAGTGAGCCGTGGGAAGTGGTTTCAAGAATGAGAGAAGTAAGAGAAAGCAATATTAACCATGCAGGAATGCCATTAACTAGAAACCAGTAATACAGTCCAGCTTTACCCATATTTCGTCTGTGTGTGTAATTAGTTTCATCATGACAGTAGTCTGTCACAGAATGTCTTCTTAAAGCGACAGTTCACCTAAAAATGAATCTTCTGTCGTCATCATTTTCTCACCCTCATGTTATTCCAAACCTGTATGACTTACTTTCTTCTATGGGACACACAAAAAAGCAGCAGCAATATCCAATTCTTAAGCAAATCATTCTTTTGAATTGGATTTTTGGATGAATCAGCAATAAAAAAAAACAGGTCTGAATGATTCAGATTTGTGTGTTAAAGGGTTAGTTTGTAACTAAGTACTCATCCTTATGTCGTTTCAAACCCGTAAGACCTTCGTTCATCTTCAGAACACAAATTAAGATATTATTTATGAAGTCCGCTACGTTTTTTTTTAGAAAGCAACGAAATTACCACATTCAAGGTCCAGGGAAGTAGTGAAGACACGGTTAAAATAGTCATCATGACTACAGTGGTTTAACCTTAATGTTATGAAGCAATGAAAATTCTTTTTGTGCGAAAAAAAGAAAACAAAAATAACTTTATTTAACAATTTGAACTGTCGTCATACGCAGTTGACGTAGTGAACGCAGTTCAGTGCTTCCATGTTTACGTCCGAACGCCGTTCTTTTATGTCGTTACTTTTGTTTTGGCACAAAAAAGTATACTTGTCGCTTCATAACATTAAGGTTGAACCACTGTAGTCACGTTGACTATTTTAACTTTGTCTTTACTACTTTTCTGGATCTTGAATATGGTAATTTTATTGCTTTCTCAAAACTCTCAGATTTCATCAAAAAATCTGTTTTGGTCTTGCGGGTTTTGGAACGACATGAGGGCGAGTAATTAATGACAGAAATGTCATTTTTGAGTGAACTTTTTCTATCCCTTTAATAAAAGTAGAGCTCTATTTCTCTCTGAGACTTTGACTATAGCATTAGAATTTCCCATCTAGATCAGAGGGCATGCATGAGTTGTAAAGCAGCAGAGTTGTGGAGTGCTGCCAAGCGGCATGTCTATAATGTGGTTATGCACTGCTTATCCAAAAATCCCAACAAAAACAAGCACATAACTCATGTTTCTGCAAAACGGGTGCTACGGTAACCCTGCTAATTAGCAGCATTCGAAGCTAATCTACAGAAATGCTTTAAAACTAACAAGCATAAAATGGAGAACTGTGCACATTCACCCATGAATTCCTCTCCCACATAAACACATTTCCAAATATGTTATCTTTTATTTTCCATTACCAGTCCAGCATTATCTTGAGTTGTTTCACCTCAAGATTGCAGTGAAAACAGTGAACTTATCTTGGAAAAGGGCAAGATCTTGGTTTTCAGGGTCAAAAAAGTAACAGAAAAATTCGAACATTTAAATCAGCCATATACACTTTCATACCAATGTCTGTATGGAATCAAACTGGTTTTGCTGCACTGTGTTTCTATAATATGTTCCCTTTAAGAGCAACTGTCTGTTAGAAGCTCTGCAAAGTTGTTGAGTGAGAGTCTCTTTCTCTGTATATATGGTTGGTTTATGCTCTGCATTTTGTGTCTGGGGAGGAGACGACAACTTGGATAACTCCAAGGTCAAGGGTCATGACCCCATCATCCCGAGTCGATGCATGAACTGCTGTCTGATTTTAAAGACTTTCTGGGCCTCACATTCTCTGTGTAAGAGTAGAGCATGAAACAAGTGTTTCTCTCCACACACACATAATTAACCTGAACCACACACCCACATTTTCTGTGCTGACAGAAAGACAAACCAGAGATGCATGAATTATGAGGATGACACAGACAACACATGCTTACATACTGGAATGTGTGTGTGCGTTTTTGTGACATATCAGGACACAAATGTGTGACATGGGTATGACACTGGTATTACAACTTCAATGTGAAATATGAGGACATTTCATATGTCCCCACTTTTCAAACAGCTTTAAAAACATACTAAACAATGTTTAATTAAAAACGTAAACATGCAGAATGTTTTCTGTGAGGGTTAAGTTAAGGGGTAGGGGGGGCAGAATGTACAGTTTGTACAGTATAAAAACCATTACGCCTATGGAATGTCCTCACTTTGATAGCAAAACGAACATGAGAGTGTGTGTGCGTGCAATGGAATGATTGAGAAATGCTGTGATATCTGAAACGGATTTCACAACTCATGCTCAACATGCTCAAACTAAAACTTTATCGTCCCAGAATGATTGATGCAGAGTCTTTAGTGTGTAAATCTTTAGATTCCTTAAAATTCAGGTTTAAAAGGATAGTTCACCCAAAAATGAACTTTCCGTCATCCTTTACTCACCCTCATGTTGTTCCAAAGCTGAATTTCTATGGAACACAAAATGTAAAATGTAGTTAGGTGAATGCAATACAATGGCAAAAATATCATAATTCACTTTAATATTTAATAAAGGACACAGTAGACATTTAATTTTCCAAGTGCTGAATAAAAGTATTAATTTAGTTTTTAAAAATTCTTTTTGACCTCAAACTTTTGAACAGTAGTGTACTGAATTGTACAGAACTGACCCAAAGGGATATTCATTAGATTATTTTCTTATGTGCACCTTTTGTCCTGGAATCCTTCATAAAGCCTACATCAAATGGAAAACGGCCTGAAATCATTCAGTGAAATCATTCCAAAGCCTTTTCTCTAAAGCCACAGCCCCCAATGAATTTCTTCAATAGGTTAAAGACCACAAATAGACGCCTTGGTAATGTTTGCCCTCAGATTTTATTCAAAAGACACAGAACACACACGCACAAAAGAATCTCACTCCCTTTGAGCCCCACACCAAACAAACCGAATAGTGATGTGAGCGCAGAGGCATCTCTTTCAAAGTTGAATCCCATGGAGGTGTGCAGTGTTGTGTGCGCCTGGGGCCAGCAATAATCTCAAAGGCTTTTGGGGTCTGCTATGATGCGTTTGTGTGAATGTATTCACAAGCATGCAGTGTGTTTGTGCTAGCACATGTGTTAATGAGAACGCAGTGTGTGTATCTATGTGTCCATGACCATGCAGTGTGGGATTTCGCTTTGAATGGAACGATGAATGGTGGATTATGCTGAAAGAAGAAAAGTGAGAAAGAGAAAGAGGCAAGACAGCGGGTGAGAGAGACAGACAATATAGCCACCAGCCCACTTCCTGTTTTTAACTGATCAACCAAGCAGACAATTGCACAGCGAGAGACAGAGAGAGAGATCAGCTTGTCAGACGTCCCGTCTCGCTTTCTCTAGCTGGGATGAGCATTTAGTTTCAGACGGTCTTTGTTAAGCTTCAAAAGCAGATAATTAAACCATTAACCAAAAACCATCTGGGGCAAAGCATCAACTCTCCATCCCCTCATTCCGTCTCTCTCTTTTCAGGACTTCCCTTTTCTCACCCATCACCATTTTCCTTTCCTCCGTCTTGCTCCTCAGGAGCCGGCTAATTGAGAACACATTGTTTTTTTCCTTTGCTGTGGTTGTTCAATCTGCCTACTGATTTATTAAAGCGGGGGTCGCTTGACGGGGCGGTAAGTGAATTGACGGGTATTAGTGGGGTCGCTGTTCTGAAAGCGTGAAGGGGTGATCTTTTTATGATCAACCTTCTTTATGTTTTATTACGTTTAAATCCTCCCTAGCTTTCTTTTTTTTCTCTGACATTCTCGTTTCGACCATGTTTGGGTATCTGAAGTGTTTTTGTGGGACAGCAGTGAGACATGATTGAGAGAGAAGAAATCCCACTAAACAGGCACCAAGCCAAATCCAGATCTCTCTATTTTCTTATAGTTTTATCATAGCTGACACCATAATGTGATGCCTTAACTTCATCCAGACACACTTAAAAAGGATCATATCATTTTTTTTTTCCTGGGGTGCATTCATAATATTAGTCAAGTTTCTTGCACCTAAAGAAGTCTTAATTTACTTCATAATCATATTCCAACCTCTTTCCAAAACCTTAGATTTAAACAGACCAATGTATTTTTAAGAATCCTATGTAAACACTTTGTTTTCCTCAAAGAGAGCGTTTATAGGATTCTTAAAGACACATCAGTCGTTTAATTTTAAGGTTCGGAGAGAGGTTGGAATACCAAAAGACAGAACTGCGAGAAATAAAATTGAGAATTGGGAGATACAAGTCAGAATTGCAAGATATAAACTCTTAATTGCGAGAAAATTGTGAGATTAAAAAAAATTTATAAAAAATCATAATTACAGTTTTAATTTTTTATTCCGTGGCATAAACAAGCTTCCATAGAAGTATGATTATTTCTACGTTAAAAAATTTACCCTGTTCAATTGTGTTTTGCCTTAATATTAACTTTAAGTGAATGGTAAATGATGGCAAACAAAATATAAAAATAGTACAAATAAGCATAAAAAATAAAATATCCAATATTGTCTAATACCAATCATACCAATTTATACCAATAAACAATATGGTACCATATCATGCTTCCCTAGCAGAGCGCTATTTATCCATTACATACGCTACATGAAATTCAAAAATTACAATTTTGCAATTTGAAACTCAACTAAAAATCGCATGCATTATTTAATACATGATATTCTCAGGAGAGAAAGACGTGAGATTATAAAGATTCTATTCAGACAGTAACATTCCAGAATCCACTCCAAGATCCCAGTCTCCTGGGAAACACAACTCTAATGACACGACACCTCATCAGAGAGAGAGAGAGAGAGCGATGGGCCCCTCACTGATCAGAGTAAAGCAGCACTTCACAGGGTGAGAAGAGCTGATCGAATAGGAGAGATGGAGGGGTTGACAGGGAAAAGTAGTCTTATTTAGTATGAAAAACTGGTGGATGAGAAAGGATTAAGTGGATGAGAGAGAAAGGCTGGGAAGAGTATGCACTGAATTCAATGAAGAACCTCTTAACCGTTGTTGAAGTGTGTTCACTGGGTGGGTAGGTGTGTAGAATCAGGTTATAGAAACATACAGCACATGCTCAGTCTGACACTGACCGATAGCATTTAGAGAATAAACAACTTTTGAAACCCTCTGAGACCCCTTAAACAGTGTTCTACTTTCTGAGCTCTCTTCTGAATTATACTCCTCCTACAAAAACAAGCAAGCTGTTACTGAAAACTGTTAGAACATCCAATCAAAAAATTCAGCCCAAAACTCCCATCTTACTTTATCACTGAGCTGTCCTGCAGAGAGAGAGCACCAGTGAAGTCTGGGTAATTTTAACTTAATGGACACTGGGAAACATGTATGGAATACGCAGTATGTACATTTTGTTCATGCATGAAAGACTGTGAAACATAATGCATGTATTTTGTAGGTTTTGTTCAAGAAGGCACGATCAAGATTTTTTTTTTTTTTTTTTGAGAAAGCTAACTTCCCTTTGGTATTAGTGGGAAGATTCTTTATGTCTTCTATCAGGGAATCCTGGCCAGAGTCTTGTTTTATGCAGTGCTTTGTTGGGGAGGTAGTATTACTGTGGACAACAAAAATAGGATTGATAAAATGACTAAAGGCTAGTTTGGTTACTGGTTTTAATCCAGATTCACTTGAGATCATGGTGGAAAAGAGAACCAGGACAAAATTAAATATGATTTTGACTTATGAAGGTCATCCACTGAATAGTATTTTTAGTGGACTTAAAAGTTAATTTACTGAGAGATTAGTGATGCCTCAGTGCTCTACGGAGTGATTTAGAAGGTCTTTTACTCCTGCGGCAGTGAGGTTTTTAATGAAGCTGTGTAATTACAGTATGGATTAATTGTGCTGTAATGTTTGTGCTGTAATGGTGGTAAATGAGATTGCCCTCAATGGGATTTATAAAGATTTCCAAACTAAACTAAACTATGTGAGATGTTCAGAACACCACAGATAAACCTGCAATTGTATGTTTATATTCTTCATGTTCTATCGGTCAAAACTTCTCTGCTTTTTATTCTACTACAGTGATAGCTGGATGCCGTCGTCAAGTTTTATGAATTCTATGTCTCACTTGTGGACTTGAGGGTTGAGGGTGCCCTCTGGCTACGAGTATGAATGAAACAGACATTACATTATGAGTACACACAATAATGCTAATACATCCCTATTTGGGGTAAAAATAGGAAAAATACCACCTCTCTCTAAAGAAATTGTCTGGTCTGATGAGACAAAAATAGAGCTTTTTGGTCTAAACTCCACTCGCCGTGTTTGGAGGAAGAAGGATGAGTACAACCCGAAGAACACCATCCCAACTGTGAAGCATGGAGGTGGAAATATCATTCTTTGTGGATGCTTTTCTACAAAGGGGACAGGACAACTGCACTGTATTGAGGGGAGGATGGACGGGGCCATGTATATCGCAAGATCTTAGCCAAAAACCTCCTTCCCTCAGAAAGAGCATTGAAGATGGGTCGTGGCTGGGTCTTCCAGCATGACAGCGACCCGAAACACACAGCCAGGGCAACTAAGGAGTGGCTCCGTAAGAAGCATCTCAAGTTCCTAGTGGCCTAGCCAGTCTCCAGACCTGAACCCAAAAGAAAATCTTTGGAGGGAGCTGAAAGTCCGCATTGCCCAGCGACAGCCCCGAAACCTGGAGGATCTGGAGAAGGTCTGTATGGAGGAGTGGAGCAAAATCCCTCTTGCAGTGTGTGCAATGCTGGTCAAGAACTACAGGAAACGTATGATCTCTGTAATTCCAAACAAAGGTTTCTGTACCAAATTTAAGTTCTGCTTTTCTGATGTATCAAATACTTATGTCATGCAATAAAATGCAAATGAATTACTTAAAAATCATACAATGTGATTTTCTGTTTTAGATTCAGTACCTATGATAAAAATTACAGACTTCTACATGCTTTGTGGGCAAACCTGCAAAATCGGCAGTGTATCAAATACTTGTTCTCCCCACTGTATATATGTATATATGTGACGACATGACTTCACCAGAGTTAAACAGTCATTTCTTCTGAGAGGTGTGGCCATTTAATTAGGATTATGGTGTAACTCCTGCAGGTCTGTGATCAGGAGCATGTGGCAAACATTACAGCAGGTTCGTCTCTGATTGTTACTACGAATGGAATCAAACCTCTGACTAAAGGGAGATTGTTTATACTCATTAGGTCTGTTTATCAGCCAAAAACATTCAAAATTGAGCAAAGGGATTTCAACTTGAATTAGTATGGAATGACCCCATAACATTTTATGGTGGTATAGGAGCTCAAAAAATGGATTCACTTACTTAAGTGGAGGTTTTGTCACAAAAAAATTACCAAAAAGTATCATCGTGGTTTGATTAGGCAGAAAGTAGTCTGTAAATACAATGGTACACGAACATGTTATCACTCACTACAATGTATTAAGTACTATTTGGTGTTGCCATCTGATACCATCACTGAATCACATGTGGAAATAATCTCTAAGAATTAGGGAAAAAATCTTAAATGCAAAGATCTAGGGATTTTAGTAAATAATAAACAGTGTCTCAATTCGGTCTTTGCTGCAGACAAAATATTTATCCCCAAACAACACTCTATATTACACATACGGCAGGATTGGTGCCAGGGTGATGATTAGAAATCTGGGCTGGCAACCAAAATCTTTGTTTTGAAGCCTAAACTATAGAGTTGCTGAATTCCTCCATCTCCCTTGAGCATGCAATAATAACTAGAAACGCACATAGGGAGACATATCCTACCTTCCGGCTGTGTAAATATTAAGAGAAACTCTGTCATGTAGAGCCAAAAGCATCTAGTATTTGATAAATGCTTCCTCTGGGCTAAAAAAGAGATACGGGATTGAAAAACATCCCACTACAATAACCACTTAAATTGCAGGGGCTCACAGTGAGTCTGATGAAGTCAAGGGCAGAAAAATAAGTGATCTAATCTAATGACCCAATTAAAATAAACACCACAAAAGGAACTGCTATTAATTCATTCATAATCACACATACATAAAAAATTAATTTGCATATCAAGGTAGGTTTTATAGTCTGGGATGAAGCTGCTCATAAAGTGTAATAATTACAAAACTAAACATCAAAGACTCTCATTATGACACCTGACAGAAAATTCGGGGAGATTTAGAGCAAAGTTTGTATGCGAATGAACATGATTAAGTCTTAAATATTCAATTCCTCTATGTTTCCTAGAATAGATCAACACTTATTTTTATATAAAGTGCATTCAGATACAGAATATTGAATCATAACAGAAATAATTATCTGTAATAAAATGTAAGTTGCTGCAATTGGGGAAGTCACTGTGGTTCTTTTGTCGAATATCATGAATTAATTGCGCCTCAGAGGATGTAATCTAGGATGTAATTATGCCAAACCATTTTAATTACAAACTGCATATTGAGTGAATTATTTATTAAATGTGTTTCCATTATAGTTTATGCACATTTTTAGAATTTATGCGCATCTTGGCATTTCCATCTAGCTTTTTTTATGCAATATCCCAAAAGTTTGATAAAAATAGGTGGATGGAAACATCTTTGACCAACATAAAGAGGTCATGAGAAAAAAAATGCACACTACTGTACCTCACTGCATAATATTTGAAAATGTTATTTTTGTCTAATCCATACAACATACTATTTTTTTTAAATAATAAGCAGGATTCAGTGTATACTGTGCATTATGCTAATAATCCATTCTGAACATAGTCCAGTTCTAAGTGAGCATGCGCAAAATCATATAACAACTTGACATCTGCACACGTGCAAACACACTCACGGCACACGGTTTTTGCATTCGCTTGTTCATCTTTGTGTAAGATTCCATAAGATTCTGTTTAAGATTTTTTCTTTGCTCACTGGAGAATGTCAAATTGGTGAATTGCTGGATTTGTTATTGCTTGCAGAACTCACACACGGTTTCAGCACCCTGTCTCACCCTAATGCCCAGTCATAACACTCAAATGCTGACAGGAAATGTCAGTTCTTTACAAGTGACCAAATATCTCCAGCTCCAAATATCTCCAGCTCCATCACTCCCAAAAAAACGACAGAGTTACATGACAAAACGGCGGAAGGGAGGGAGTGAGCGATGGATTGAGAAAATGACAGTGGAAGGCCGACAGGAGAGACACTGGAGTATGAAGGTATGAAGGTGTTAGCCATGTGAGGGATGGAGGGAGAAAAGCAAAGCACAAGAGAGCGTGTTAAACACATTTCATCAAGTAAAGTGGGACGCTATTAGCTTAAGTTGTTTGGTGACAGTTTTGCCCTTTTTACCCAGTTTACTCTCTGACCGATCACCTCCCCTGCCAGGGGCAGCTAATGGACTCATCCATTACAGTGACAACTTAGCAGAGCACTGCGGACCGGCCCACGAATGGAAGCATGGGGGAGGAAAGGTGAGATGAATTAATAGCTTTCAGCAGCATGCTAATTACCCCAAAAGTCTAATACCCTCTGGCCCCCTGAACACATAAACACAAACACACTCTTCATGTCCTATGAGAGTGTAGTAATGTTTCAGGCTTGCACAAACTCACACAACATATCACTCACATCCCTCACACTAAGTAGTATCGCATTTCCTTTCCAACACACTAAATCACAAACAGGTGGAAATACTCGTGTTTAATCTCCTCTACTCACTCTAATCCCATCCAGAGCCTTCTGTCTAAACACACTGATAACCACACACGAGCAGACTCTCTACTTATGTATATTCTTTCATTAATGGGTATGACTGGTCAGTTATGTCCCTCCTCATTCACCCTTACTTTTTCTGGATTGGACTCTAACAGTATTTTACCTATGTCCACAATTATCCACGTTGTTAATCTGTGATCAGAGCACTATAAGGACTTCTTGAGAGACTGCAGGGAAAATATTTAGATTGGATAAAATGGGTCTATTTTAATATATTGATAAGTTAACGGTGTATTAAATAAATAAAATTATAAAATTATATGAAAAGATTAAGTTAGAAATGTTGCATTAGCAACTAACTGAAATAAAAATGATTTAAAGCTGTATAGAAATACTTAAAATAAAATCTGTATATATTTCATATTTATATTTAAATCACTTTTAAATCACTATATAATATTTAAGACATTACAAAACGTTAATCTTTTGGTACAAGAAATGACCGATAAACTTGTCAACAATCAGGGAGGTGACAGCCAATAACCAATAAAAGAAATATGTATAAATCTGTGCTAAAAAGCTAATTTTATTTGGTCTCTACTTTTTTTTTTTTTTTTTTTTAGATGGACAGTGACCACTCCTATAGCAAAGCCCGAGTTTTACACAACTACAGGCCTGGGGTAAGATGAGCCAATGAATGGGGCAAGTTGAGCCAGTTTGACTTATTACATTTTCTCTTTTTAAAAGGTGAAAATAAAACAGAACAGCATATCACCATACCAGTTTATCAGTTTGAGAAACAGGGATCTACCTTAAGACACATGAACCAAAGTATAACAAAAAAGTCTGAAGGATTTAATTTATGCACTAGTATTTTGCCAACTTAAATACATGCAGTGCTCTCGGGAAAAATGCTTGAGCCATTAGATAAAGCTAACTTTTGTGTTTTTGTTAAGAGCTCATGAAAGTACCAACAAAGCAATGGCTCATTTTAGCTCATTCTCCCTTTGTTCAGTGTGACCTTAAAACTACTCAGATTTTCCTTCTTCCTCTAATCTGCTTCTGATTTTCACCCCTGGCAATGATTTTCTGCTCTTTTAGTGTTTGTGTTTATTCTCAAATTCTGCCTTGCTCTTTAATCTTCCTTTATAAGCATGTCTTCCAGCATCAAGACAGACTGAGACAGAGAAAAGACCTATAATGATATTTGACCTGCCAAGGCCCAGACACCTACACAAAACTCGATCAAAGGGTGAATATAAAAGACCTTTCTTTCTCTTTCTCTCTTACACACACACACAGTGGCAGTGGTCTCAGGTGACCTGTTGTGTTCTACTTCTTTCTCTGTGGGTCATTAGCTATGCAATCTTAACAGGGTATAAAGCAATCTGCCCCCTGAGACCGCCAGCATATTGAAAATCCACATGCTACTATTGGCCTTAAAACACTGACATAAACCTGGCTGGTGCTCAACAAACCAAAATGCCTAATAAGAATAATATAAAAAGCAATAAAAACAGAGTTAATGACAGAAACACAAGAGCTAAATGAATCTGTCAAAGGGGACTTAAAAATTAAGTGTTCAAAGGACAAGAACGTTGCAAAAACTATGAAACAAAGAAATCTTTGAGGGAAGGATCTTTCTTAAGCGGCTATAAATGAAATGGACACAAGAGTCTTACATATGTGAGCCGTTATGGCAGCCACCAAAGCTAGCATACACACCTAAATGAAGTATATGAGCATTGTCCAAAAAAATGACACACATTTCTCTCTTGTATCATGTTTATAAACATGGAATGTTAAAGATATCTACAGACACATTTCTGAAACTAGAAAATAGATTTTTGCTCTTCTCTTGTACTTTCCATCCGAAATGTAATTTTCTCCATATTCAAACTAATTTAAATCTACAAACAATCACCATGTCTTTGTATTTAAAGTCAAACAGATTTTATCTAAAAATACTGGCATGTCCATTACGGTAAAAAAAAAAAAAAAAAAATGAAGAGCAAATATCTCACAAAAGAGTATGAAATGTTCAGAAATAGACTCCAAAATGAAAAGTTCAATATCACAGTACATGAGCTCAGATTCTTAACTTATAGCAGGGGTCTCCAAACTTGGTTGCAGAAACTCTGCAGGACAGTGGCCCTCCAGGACCAAGTTTCTGCAGGACAGTGGCCTTCCAGGACCAAGTTTGGAGACCCCAGACTTATAGACTCCATGCTTTGGCATTTGACCCCTTATTTTAGCAGTGCTGATTTCACAATGGACAGGTCTGCCCCCTAGTGGACAACAACCTCCATAGCCTGGAACTTTAGCGGCAGTGCAGCATTCATAGACCATTCAATTTTGGCAAGAATGTCAAACACAATGTGTGCAAACAGGAAAACAAAAGCTTCTGATGGATATTTTCATTTGCACTTCTGAGAAATGTCAGTTTAAATGTTCTTTAAACCACAGAACGATGTTGAGGAAGCAGTCAGACTGAGTGTTGACTTTAGAAAGCGAGTGACCCTCATCACTGTACCACAACAACCTGAGAAACGGACAAAGAGAAGAGAGAGAAAGTGTGTGATAAAGAAAGAGCAGGCTGAAGGGTCAGTGAGTTTTTTGAGTATTAAGAAATTAATACTTTTTGACAGCAAAGATATGTATAAATGTTACAAAAGATCTCCATTTCAAATACATGCTGTACTTTTGAACTTTCTATTCATCAAAAAACTTGAAAAACTAACACTATTAGTGACTAATAATAATGCTAATAATAAATAACAAAAATATTGAATAATATAGAAAATAGTATTCAGTATGTTTGTATTTTAAATGCTGGTGTGTGTTTGTGTACCTGACAGGTGTATTCCTGCTCTTGAGTGCTCTGTAGAGCTCCAGACCCTGGTGAGGCGATACTCTTCTGTCTCTCCCACCCAACATCAACAAAACAGGAGCACGGATCTAAACACACATACACACAAACCATATTAAGCTTATGCTACAAAAAGCTACTCTATCATAAATTAATGAATTTTTAAGCCTGTGTGTGTGTGTGCATGGTTTGAAGACAAATTTGTACTCAAAAAAACCTCCATTTAGGGACACGCTCATTTGTAAACACGGTATAATTATTATTAACTATAAAAATGCAGAAAGTTTTAAAGTCCAGTATTTACTGTATAACTACTTGTACATAAAACCAACAGAAGTCCGTGCAAATTCCCTAATTAGATAGATTAGTAAATATGTGTGTGTTGGAGCTGCACGATTCTGGATAAAATGAGAATCACAATTTTTTGGTTTCAAATAGAGATTGTGATTCTCCCACGATTCTGAAAAGACAACTAAACAAAATAACATGTAATTTACTAGAGGTTCTAACAACATATTAATTGCTGTAAAAATATTTAATTAATTTGAATTAATTATTTAAAAAAATGGGTTTGAATGAATTTAATGACTAATTAATGCTTGTTCATTAGGCAACCGGATGAGTCAGTGTTTTGAACAAATCTTTTGAACAAATGATCCAATGACAAATTTTTTAACAGTCACTCGTCGCCACCCAGTGACGTAACAATCTAATTTATACAACCGTTATTTGAAGAGCCAAGTTAGTTTCGAATGATGGTTTGCTCCATTGTGATCGCTATCATACACAAGTGTTTATATCTTAACTGTAAACTTTTATCTCAGTACATCTGTGATAATTTGAATATTTGTAACATAGAAGTAACTACTGTGTGGTTCAAAACTGCTTTGAATGTTCCAGTATGATTTTGTTAATAGACACAGGTCTTTATCTGAATCTTTATCATTAATAAATAAGATCGCGTGGGTGTTTCAATCGAGGTCGCAATCTTTTTACGATTAATCGTGCAGCTATAGTGGGTGTCTACATGTCAGTGTTTACCTGAGCAGCATGTATTATAGGTGACTTCTCCAGCATGGAAGTGAGGGACTGTGATGTGGGCAACCGATCAAAAGCATACTGAAGCCCAACAGAGGAATATCTCCTGTAGAGGCATAAACACCATAACAGTTACCTTAGGCCACTGCAAAAACTGAAATACAGAATATTGATAATTATACAAAAGATTTAACATTATAATTTCAACATAATAAAGTAATTCAACATTACTGAATTATACACAAAGGTTCCTTCCTTCTAGTGCTGGAATACATTAGGCTTAATTGTGTTTTTTCCTGGATCTTAAGAAACTGGTTTTCTGCTTTTAAAGACCCAAATCCAAATCGACTATTCTTTTTTTTGGAATGTTGCAGTGTTTATTATATATGATTTATTCATGCACATCATTTAAAAAAGGAATGCAAAAAACAAACCAAAAAAATGTGTCCCCTTAATCTTTAATAAAAAAAAAAAACAATTTTTGATTTAGAACAGCAAAATTTAAAGGAGAAAAACAGAAAAAAAATTTGATTCCCTACAATAAACAGATTTTTTTTCATTCAAATGCACTCTAGAATGAGCATGACCCTGTCCCGATACTACCAGCTACCGACTAGAAAGTAGAATATACTTGTTTAACTGTGACGTAACTAAAGCTCATCAAGTCATTTCATCTTTAATAGCAGGGGTATTAATAAAGGCTGTCAAAGTAAAATTTGAATTTCAAATATGTGTCAAATTTAAAATTAAAATCGACATTCAAATGCAAAAAAGAGTGCATTCTAATTTTAGGTGTGCATCAGGCAGCCTTATCAGTGGTGCATGAGATGGGATGATGTAGTCATTATGTTGTGTTTTTGTTAGCCTTTCAAGTTGAGCCCACTAGATGCAACGCTGCTGCTTAGTTTATTCAAACCATTGCAGATACAGAGAAGCTCAATGGGGAGAAGATCTTGGTTATGTTAAACATTATGCACCTTTTTTACAGTCATTATGTCATGTCATTGCTTTGAATAAACAATAACGTGGTACAGTAATATTTTACTTGTGGCCTCAGGAGACAAGCCAAGCTTTTCATCCCCTAACTTAAATTATGCCTTTTAAATTTGAATATTAGTAGTAGTATACTTATTAGTAATAAGTCTAAAATTTTAATTTAGTTTTTCAGCCATTCTCACAGCCCTAGTACTAATGAATATAAACATGAGTACATTACCAGTCTATGATATCACTGGTCCCAAGCAGTGTGGCTGCATTGATGACAGGGTTTCGTGCTGCACATGCTCTGTAGAAATCTGGATACTGACCAACCAGGTGGCAAGCCAGGAAGCCACCATGAGAACCACCCATCACTGCCACTCTATCAGGATCAAGAGTCGTCTCATTCTGTAAAGCGCACAGCACTGCCCTCTGGAGACAAAGAATGACAAACAGCCTAATGCAATACTTCTTTTGCATAATAATACTTCCTAATGCACTACACACCTGAACATCTTTGACGTCCTGACTGCCAACATTTCCAAGCAGAGACTCTATGCCATCTTGACCGAAACCAGTGGAGCCCCTGTAGTTCACTGTAACACAAAACATTTAAATACTTAAAATCAGTGCTCATTTTTTATTTTTTAATGTTGTGACAGGAACAAGATATGAACACTCACCCATAAGAACAGCAAAGCCCAGTTTGGTTAAAGCAGCGGCTGTAGCGTTCCAGTCAGCAGCGAAATGAGCATGAGGACCACCTGCACAGAGAAATACTTCACTAGGTACAGTCCAATGTGGTCGTTTTCGTCAGTGCGAATTAGTCCAATCCAATTTCAGCTTTTGAAAGGCTCTAGTAAACTAACACATCAAAGCACAGCACATGTGCACAAGGTATTTGTCAAAATGATAACCATATCCAAGCGTTTATTAGTCCCCTTGGGGCAGTACCCGGACAGTCTGTGGCGTGCACATTGTGTGTGTCCACAGGCGCGGAGCAAGTGGAACAGAGCGAGTGTTTTCAATTCATCGACTTCCAAAGGAATGAACTGAAAACGCTCGCTCTGCGCCAGTGGATACACACCCATAAGAGACCCATGATGGCTTCTATGAAGTTGAAGGGAAAAAGCACCAGGGCGGCATTTCTCAAAGGCATCGTAAGCCTAAGCTGATCGTAGAGGCCATTAGTGGCAACTGTGATCAACTTAGGCTTACGCTGCTTTTGGGAAACGCTACCCTGGACACACCACACCATATACAAGTTATGTTATTGCTATATAATTAATATTATATAATATTGCTTTAATCGCATCGCAGCCCACTGAATCATAATCGAATCGGGAGGTTCCCACCCCTAGCGTTTACATGCTTATTTTTCCTATTGATTGGATTATTTCAGGTCTACACCACCCTTTCCAATCAGATCAAAATTTCATTTGGATCGATTGAGGTGTTTAGATGAAGGCTTTTAAATCTGATAGAGCCATTGACCTGATTACTACCAGAGTAGTTGGGTGCATGTAACTGTGGCTATAGATCACTGGTATTTGAATTAAAATTACATGGAAAAAACGTGCCAGCCTTACCATGTATATTCACCACAAGAGGAATTTTCCTTCTCTCTGGAGGACTGCAAGGCTTCAACAAAATTGCTCCAAAATTCAGTCCAGCTATATAGAGGCAGAGCGGAGGAATAAGAAAAATCACAAAGAAATATTGCTAGTAGCAGTTGTATATCTGATGATACATCCATGTTACTTACAGAACTGATGGTTCTCCTCTTGAGAAGGGGGTGTGATCAACATGGGTTGCCAATAAAATTCCTCATACACACCTGCTCCACCCAGATTACAAAGTTGCATGTCCTCAGACTGATCAAATGTTGAGAGGAAGCCAACTCTCTACAGAAAACACACAGTGTTATTTGACAAGCAGCATCTTCAGAGAAAAGATTAATATTATGTGTGCACGTGTGTGTGGATGTACCAGGCAGGGTGGCTGATTTGGAGACGAGCAGTTCATCACCATCAGGTCTTTTTGTATAGTCAACAGCTGCACACTCCCAAAATCATCTACCATACACAAACACACATAATAAATGACTGTCACAAATGGCTAGAAACAGAGTAAATGACATTGACAGTAAAGTGAACAAACAGTCTGAGCCAAAGCAGTCCTACCTAGTCTTAGCACATCCAGTCCGCACACTTGTGTGAGTCTTCCTGTGGTTCTTTCAACTGAGAAAACGGCCTAGAAGAACAGATGGTACAAAAATCACAAATTCTTAACACTAGGAATCAGACATGGGACACACACAGGTTTTCTATGCAAGCTATTTAACAGTGTGCCAATTGTTTTGCACTTTTTCATTGTTTTGTTAAGGCACCAATATTTTTTTCCTTGGCTGTATGTGTATTAATGTATTTGTTTACCTTACTGTTTTCACAGGCACTGCTGAAGAAGATTCTTTCACTGTCTGCAGACCAGCACTGAGATGGCAACGACTCATATATACCAGCAAACTGACCTGTAAGGGATCATAACATTACTTACATCAATGTTAAGTATGAAAAGAGCTACACAAGTTAAACTAACTTGACCTCACTCTTCAAAGCGTGCATTTGTTTTCATCTACGTACCCTTTTCTGCTCTCCTGACCACATCTACCAAAACCGAAGTGCTTTTGTTCTTCAGGTCATACTAAAAGGGACAAACAAAGAAAATAGTTTAATAAATATAATATATAAACTATAATATTAAACGTATAAATACACACTACTGCTCAAAAGATTGGAGATGTTAAGAGTCTCTTATGCTCTCCAATTTTTATATTTGGCATTTATTTGATTTATTTCCAGTATTTATTTGTTAGTAAATGTTTTATAAAAAAAACTTAATATAGATAATGTTGTGGAAATATAGATACAATTTAAAAGAATTGTGCTCAAGTAACATTTCTTCCTATTATTAATGTTGAAAACCATTCCACTTTTTTTTGAAAACCATGATTTTTTCAGTATTCTCTGGGGAAAAGAAAGTTTAGAGAGCACCATTTATTTGATATAGAAATGTCATTCTTGATGTATAAAGGTCTTAATCCCTTTTTAAAAATATCTAACTGGCCCCTAACCTTTGAACGGTTGAATATATAATAAATATCAAACAAAATATAACACAGTTTGGCATTTCATTTAAACATTCCTAAGTGAAATATTACATGTCAATCAATTATTTATATACTCACCAACATCATGCTTAGGCACTGGTGATGTGGTCCAAAGACCTGTCCCTGTAAGTAAACGATCCAACACGAGTCTGGACTCATTCGAGGGCTGGACACAGACGTGCCTTCAGGTGACAAGCACGCTGACCAGGTTAAAAGTCAAATTGAACAAAAAGAGGTTAAAGGACCAGGAGTTCTATTTCCACAAAATTATATATAAATCAAAGCTCATCATGTAAATCAAAAACACTTATAAAAGGTGCATACATAAAATCCCTCCAATAAAGAATCTCACCACAGTTCCCTTTTATATCCAAGTAAAAAAGAGCTGATCTGGAAAAAAAGAGAAAATCAGCAAAATATTATATTTTAAACAATTTTCGCATTTTAAAGCCAAATCCAACTGAGATAAGCATCTTATTAAACAGTAGCACTTGAGGGTGGAAATACAACTGAATCAATATTTCTAAGTATAAAAAATATATATATTAAAAAAAAATGTCTGTTATAAGGATTGAAGCTTTCTCCAACTCCGCCTCTTACCTACGATTGGAGCAGAACTTCAGCCCCAGTCTGAACGGCTCATTCCATTGGCCCACAAAAAATAGGCCCCTTCCATTAGGTCCCCACAGGGCCTTGAGAAAGAGCGAGGAGAAGTTATTAATAACATAACATAATTCAGTTAACATTTACAACATTTGAATTTGAGATTGCCAAATTAACATCTACCATTTAAAGCCAGAATGGCATTATATAATTGATTATCAATTAGGCAAATAAGAACAGTGAAATATATCTTGCTCACCTGTCCTGGTGATATATTAGGAGGGACCCCAGCATACACAATGACTGTAGCTTTATTGAGATCAGCAACACACAAGACTGGACAGCTTTTTCCCACCAGCCCTTCACCCCAGTCTTCAACATACACATTCTTATCCTGAGAAATGCACACAAGATTTTTAAAACTTCAAATGCATTTCTTCTAACATCTAATTGTACCAATTACTCCCCAAAGCTACATGTGAGATAAACTCAGTTGAGATGATTTGATTGACAGACATCTTACTTGCTCCTCAAGCAACACAAGCCCTCCGTCCTCACTGGCTGATACAAATGATGACTGAGTTGACGACTCCACCCTCTTCTTCTCAGCCACATACAGCAACTTTTTTTCACATGGTGACCAGGCCAGACATGCAAACTGAGCTAATGAGGCCCAAAGAAATGGAAGACACACAGTCAGACCAATATCCTTACACACTGATCAGGGCCCCAGACAGAGTAGGTAAAAATCCCCAAGGAGCCGCTGGTTACTAAAATTAATCATTAATAGCCAAAATTACAGAACCACTATACATATAATACAGGTCTATTTTAAAGGGATCATGACATGAGAAGTCAAAGTTGTCTTGATCTTATGACATATAAGAGGTCTTTGAACCATTAAAACATACTTCAAATTAGATAGCTTAAAACATCCTCTTCGTTATAAACTAAGCATTAATTTAGTCAAGATCCAAAAACAACTTGTTCTGATATTGGGTGGCCTGTGACGTCAGACTGGCAAATACATTTGGATATGACTGCCTCAAGAGCAAGACATCAACGAATAGTTATACATCTTTGCACCACAGGTCCCCGTCCACTAGCTTTCAGTCACTTAACGGATGACATTTGCCTACACTAGATGTGAGCATTGCATCGCATCAAAAGCATCAGAATCCATTCTAATCACTGATGTATCTACACTGGCTACAGTGCACAGATGCGCAGTTTCTGACATTCTCCACAGATTTGAGTCTGTCAACAATACGACAAATGAAAGAGCGAAGGAACGTTTGCTTTGACACGTCCAGTTTAGACAGCTCGTTAGCATCTCTGTACAGACTTAAGGATCCAAGCATCTGAAAAAAAGTGGATGGTTTATTTTAAACTGCGTTCCAGATCGTGTCGGAGGATTACATGTTTGTAAAGAGAATTTTGTTTTGTAAACAAGATACAGTGTAATGGAGAGTTCACAAAGGAATTTTTGTTGAAAGAACAACTCTAGAACAGATTCTCGTTTTACCGATGTAAGGAGTGTGTTAATTTATATGATAAATAGCCTATAATCAGAAAACATACTTGACATTCTCTTGATTTGTGCTTAATGTGCAATAATTCTGATGAAATTTATAAATAAATCTCAAATGACAACATTGTGACTATAGTAAAGCAAAATAGCTGTGATTACCAATTTAACCATTATGTAAAACGAGGAAAATGTGACGTTTCATTGACTAAAACTAGACTAAACAAAAGCAGGACAAGGTGACTAAATGTCATAAAACCTAAAGTACATTTGACACAGGACTAGGTCTATGAGCATGTTCATACTTGTAGTTCAGTTCTCATGGATCTTTTGGTCTAGACAAAAAAAGAAAATAATACATTTAGCCCTTGTTCACTTTTCATTCTTGCTGTCATTTTTAACATCAAAACCTAAAGATACAAACAAATAAAAATGGCTTATATGACATATACTTTGCGATGGAACTTGCTGAACATCTAAAACAATGCTGTGTACCGGGCTAAATGCGCTCACTGTATGTGTGCACATATGATGGTATATGATGAGCTGACAACTTGCGAAAAGCTTATAAAATGTGTAAAGAAGTAAAACAGTGGCAGATATCCCTCTGTCACACACACACACAAAGATCTGCTGCGAGAAGACGCGGTCCTGATACCTTTACCAAACTGTGATGGGCAATATCACAATTATGACAAGAAAAAAACACTATGCTTGTGTCACATTTTTAGGGCCACATCTTTTGACATCATGTCCTGTTTTTGGTTTGTTTACATCTATGTTGCATCCATATTTCATTCGAAACGCACCAGTTCCTTTGGAAGTTGTTTGGTGCGCACCAAGGTTCGGACGGTAGTGTTTACTTATTCAAATGAAACGAACTAACACCAGGGTTCATTTTAATCAGACACGCCAAGTGTGAACACACCTTAGACTAAATTTTAAAAAAGCTGACAAAATGAACACTAATAATAAATGAATCTCAAATAACATTAAAATCATTTTTTCATGACCCCTTTAATATATTTAAAAATTTAATTTATTCTTGTGAACATTCAGCAATACTCCATTGCTCCAGCCTTCAGTGTCAAATGATCCTTCAGAAATAATTCTAATATGCTGATTTGGTGCTCGAGAGACATAATCAATTTAATATGTACCTTACTGACCCCAAACCCTAAGTCCAAAACATAAACCTGAAGTGCACCTCACAGTAAACATTCTTGGTTCATTCCAAATGAGACATGACCGAAATTGTCTTGTGGTCCATTAAGTGAGTCCGTTTTTAGATTTAAAACCTTGTTTTAGACTTTGGGCCCAATTCATTACAAAGAACTTGTTCAAAAGAGTCATTTGTTCACAATTACCCATATTTGGCCCACAGGCCAGTGATTCAAGACTCTTGGTTTGTAAGACAGACAGCAAAAAGAATTTCTTACCATCTTCGTACACTTTTCCATGCTTATTCAGAGCTATGAGGTCCAAGCTTTTCTCCAGACCATTTTGCCCCCAAACCTAACAAAAGAATGATGAAACAAAGATGATCAATAAATTTTCCACACCTTAAAATTTCAAATATATATCAGCCATTACCTCCAGGTACTGATGTCCTGCTTCCTCCCGGATGACAGCTTGAAGAGTCCCAGAAGGAGACTGGCAGCTGAGCAACCTGAGTGAGAGACGAATTTTGATGAAGGGTGTGTTGTCTACTTGTAGTCAAAACTATCTTTCTTTTCACCTCAAGGATACATGATTATCTGCATTTTTATGTACATATTTCTTACTCTTTCTCTACGTGTGAGCTTGTTCCAGATGGCAGAACATGCTCTATTGTGTCGTGTTTACACAGTAGAGTCCATCTCTGAGAGAAACCCAGTCTCGCCCCTCTGTCCAAATCACACTGACTCCATCCTATAGACAAATAGAGTTGAAAAGCAAGCGCCACAAAGTTATATCACTAAACTAAGCAAATACACTATAAAACTACATGACAGAACTCTCCACTAAACTCACGGGCCAATACAGTGATGCACCGCTTGTTACTGGCAGTGTCCACAAGCTCATCAGCGACCACAGAGGCCGAAATGGGCACAGGAAACCTGATACAGTGCCTGAACACATCTCTGATCACACTCTCCATTGCAATCTGAAACCACAAACATATTAACGAGCAGTCAATAACATTAACAGAAAACAACATGAGTAAACAATCCTGAACCAGCCTTACATGTGGGCTGAGACTGTTAATAGCCCTTTTTTATCCATGCATTCTTAGAGCCCAGACTATATACATTACATAAACTTAAGTTGGTAATATGTCACATACTAGTGCACAGCAGTATTTGTTACATATAACGCAACTAATTTTCAATCAGCTACTAGTCCCACATTTGCGCCGTGAAATAACTCAATTTTTCTCACTGGCATGTATAACGCTATGAAAACGATACGCTTCCGGTAAGCTCATTAAAATGTTTATTCTGTCAATAATAAAGCAACATGTTAATAAAAATGACTGTCCGGACATTTAAAAGTAGCACCGGTTCCGTTCGCACCTTACAATAGATGTGGGTCAGATGGGCGCGAATGAAATCTGGTTAAAACAGCAAAAACACAGCCCTCCGCAAGGCATGTCAACAACAATAATCCACGCCGGTCGAGTGGAGTGGACCGTCGTGACAGAAAAGTGAGATCGGGAAAAATCGCCGAGTGTCGATCAGTGCCGATGTTTCAACCGCGGTCGAAGCGCTTTCTGGACGGACGCGTCCATTCCGCGGCTCGGAGGGGGAGCTCGGCTTATTCACCACACTTTCGACACTATAAATCTTTATTTAACTGCGTCAATATTCAAGAACCGTCTCTTTTTAGAATAATAATATAACCCATAGCATCACGTGCAAAGCATTGGGTATCGTAAATAAATAAAAATATAAGTTCACAACACAGAATCAAGCCACAACACAACAAAAAAGCTCCCACTCCATTCTCTGCCATAAGGGCTTCATATTAGAGGCAATGGTCAAACAACGCCAAATTTGAACATTTTCTGTGTACTTTGGTTGCACTTTATTTTAAAATAACTACATGTTCTTACATGTTTGGATTAGGGTTTGGTTTGGTTCAGGTTTAGGTGCATGTAATTTTGCATTAGTTATAGTTATTACTATAGTAACTACATGTAACATATGAATGACATATGACAATTTATTTTTCATCTGCAAACTGAAATCAGCCATTTTTAGTCATACACAAATTTAAAGAGTCATTTAAAAAGATTGGTAAGGTAAAAGCTATTTGAAATTTGGGCTTTGTTAGACCATTACCTCTAGTTTGAAGCCCAATGTTAGCTATAATGCATCATTATATATGACCGAGAAACGGTGCCGTGAAATGACTTGGCTGATACAATAAGTGCAAAGTTCAAGGGTCCATAAAAAACATTGGCATGGTAAAAACTGCCTTTTAAAAATAATAATAATAATAATAATAAATAATGGACCATTTCCAATAGGTAGATAAAAACACATTTTGTCATTATTCCTATCACTCATGATATCAATCTGCAAAGTCAAATACATCTTTTTTTGTTTTTGTTTTTGAAGAGCTCTGGATTTGTCTGGTTCTAGTGCCATGTTGCAGTTGACTTATGTGGACATAGATGGCTATTTTTTGAACGTGGACAGTTCTAATTGGGGTTTTATTTTCATACCTGACCATTGTTCTCCCCAAACTATAGCAATATGAGGTGTGTTACACATCTTTAGACATTTCTTTTTTGTTGTTTTTTAAGAAATCCACTTATTTCTGACCATATCTGAAAATCCTTCCTTATTGAGACAGTAAACTAAAGACCAAAGATGAATGCACTGGAAGCCTATTAATCCTGGAAAAACCTGATGCAGATTTGCACTTTTCCAACTCACAGGCTTCTTTGAGGAGATTTCCCCATGTACATTTCTGAACATAATTTCTTACTGGTCCAGTGACTGTTCCTCCAACAGCAAAATTTCCATTTTCACGGTCAATGGCCGTTGACAGACGATGTTGATTTATATCGATATCTGGAGTAGACAAAGAATGACGTCTTTGAATGTGGATTTTGATGTTTTTTTTTGTTTAAAATCTTGTTGCAAAAGCAGCACATTGTTCGCTTTGGCCTACACTTGAGTATTTTTTTGTTACTGCTGGAGATGCATTCAGTTGGGTTGGCAGACACAATATTTTGAATGTCTGAGGCCATTACAACTGTAGGATGTAAAACAGCAGTCGTGAAACTTGGGGAAATGCTGGAAATATCTTCTGTTTTAATGGAAGATCCAGGGATGCTGGCAATGGGTGAAGACGTCAAAGTTTGAGGTAAACTTGGATCGGTTAAAGGTTTAGAGATAGGATCACATGTGGCAGATACTGTTGAGATGCAGTGGGACGAAGGCACGTTGGTTGCTTTTAAAGCACAGGTTTCTAAACATGCTCTGGAAGGATCTGTAGATGGAATTTGGACTTTGGCTGATGCGCATTTCTGCACATGATTAATAAATAAGTTTTTTCGAATTATAATTTGAAGGCAGACGAAGCAGTGATAGTGTCCACTTTCTACACATCCCAGGTTGCATTTATACATTTTATACCCTGTAAAAAAAAAAAAAAAAAAAGAAGAGAAAAATACATAAAATACTTATGTTATGAACATATATGCCTAATTTTAAATGCTGACAATAATTTCAAAGAAAGGATGATATGATTTTGTGTGTTTTATTACATTTCATATTCTAATATTCTATTTTCATATTCACATTACTCTAAAACATACCTTCATGCTTGACAACAGACCTCTCATGGGTCTGTACATGTGCCACCAGAGCAGGATACTCTCCAGTCTTTTTACAAAACAGGCATTTGTACTTGTTTTCAGCAAGCAAAATAGGTCCAGGAGAACTTCCCTCGTTCAAAATGGTAACATGAAACTAGAAGTAAATAAAATAGTTACTGGAACTCTTTAGTCCACATCACTTATAATTGTCACAACCAAAAAGATAAACATTTAATGTATAAAACCTGTATGTGTGAATGTTTCAATACTAAAGAACAACGGTATTAAGACAAGTACGACTCTGGACACAAATAGGAGGAAATTGTGGGGACAAAAAGTCGCTCGACTTCGAATGTGTAATATTTCAAACACGCTTAAATCGAAGGGGGACATAGTTGAAATTTAAACTTTTGTTTACCAACCTATTTATGCTGCAGCTCAGATAGATAAATAGATAATATTTTAACTCTATTTAATTTATTCTTGTTCAACTAAAACCTCACGCTATACAAACATTACACCTTATAAAGAACTTTATTTTTTACACGAGCTCAATGCGGATGGAAATAAAAGACACAGAACAAGAAGGAGAACATGATGCCACGTTCCGTTAGTTAAAACTAAAATTTCCCATGCCGTATTATTGTATTAACAACAACAAAGAAAAAAGCTCATATTTATTTCAATAACTTACTTTCTCATCTCGACACTGAACCATCTTGACGTCGTTGATTTGGCGCGTCTATCTTGCAGTGGGGGTGGGAATGTTGTTGCTAGTAGGCGTTTCTTCTTCGTCTTCTTCTTGTTTAATGGCCGCTCACTCCTTGGCAATAGTATTAGCGCCACCTACTGTATAACTTACATGGGTGATAGTAGGCGTTTCTTGTAATGGACGTACCTTTAATAGGCGTGGTTTGTAGTCTTGGAAGAGGCAGACAGACCCTCCTATGTATTGGCGCATTTGGGAAATTCAAGGGTTTATAAAAAATATTTTAGTACAGTAAAAACTGTTCAATTGTTGTGTTTCGTTAGTCCATTGCCTCTAGTATAAAGTCTGTATGTTAGATTTAACACACACACCCCCTGAGTTTATAGAAAGGGCACTGTGAAATATGCTGACTGTGCAAGTTTTGTACATGTGCACGTGGAAGCATTTCAATTGTGTTGTGGCTATTCATTTTGTTGTTAACTTGTTTTTTCAGTTTGTTGTGTCGTGCACTACTGGACCACTGTAGGATAGTTCACCCACAACTGAAAAAAAAAATCTGTAATAATCACGTAATGTCATTGAAAACTTTAGAAAGAAATTTAGAAATTCTGAATAAAGTGAGGGTGAATGATTGAACTGTACCTTTACTCTAAAGCAGGGAAAGGGTCAGTTCCCCAAATATTTTGGCAGTGAAACCCCTTTAAACTAAAACATTAGTTTACCCCCATTAATTTAACAATACAAATGCATATTAACAGTTCTCTGATGTCAGTAAATGGTCACATGACATGCAGTTAAACAACAACAGCAAAAAAATATAGTATAAAGCGTTTATATTTTATATAATTCAAATTGTTTATAAAGTGTATTTAAAGTGTTTTATTTTAATATTAAAAATATTAAATTTTACACGAATTATTAGATTTTCATCACAAATCCCCAGGAATTTATAAACCAGCAAATTAATAAAGCAGCATAGCTTGGCAAAGGATGAATGTCTCCTTCTCTCACCTTCTGTTGTTGTCGCAAAGGGAGCCTCTGTTGTTTTGGGGTTTTCACCTGAGTAGGGGAAGGTTTCTCCTGGTTTGGAACTTGATCTGGGTGCTTCCGTCTTAAATGCACCTGTAGATTCTTCCTGTGCAGCATTAAACCACAGAAAGGACACAGATCTTGTCCGTCGGATCTGGACCTTTGTGGGATGGTGCTTTCAACAGGTGTGTGTCCAGTGAACATCTCATTTACTAAAGTCTGTATGGCGACATCAGCCTCTATAGGATGAGGATTGGCAGCAGAATTTGAGACGGTGGTTTCTGTGACATTGTGATCCACTACAGAGAGATTTACAACTGAAGGACCTCCTTCATCCACTGGGGATTTAGATGGCTCATCTGTTCTCACCTGCTCCTCCATAATCCTTCCTTCACCTGAGATTAAAGAGAGTAAAAATATTAAGGTCTATGATCAGAGCATGTCCACATGCATGATCGACACATTAAAGAGCCACAATATGGTATTTATTGTTTAAACTTCAAATTTGAAATTTGAAACTTTGTTTCATATCAAACATAACCTGCTCTGTTTTGTCTGTTGACGCATTGTCAGAGTCCTTTGTTCCGCAATGTATATTTCACTACGTGAGAACATGTGTGGCATGAGACCGGCATGGCTTGTCGGACAGTAACTAAAGGGGGTGGGTTCTTTGCAAACGGTCAATTGGGAACAACAGCAACTCAGCCACAAAGTGGTAGGCCACGTAAAATCACAGAGTGGGGTTGGCTCATGCTGAGGAGCACAGTGTGTAAAGGTGACCAACTTTCTGCACTACAGGCCTCCAAACTTGGTGTGGCCTTCAGAACAGTGCCTAGAGAGCTTCATGGAATGGGTTTCCATGGCCGAGCAGTTGCATCCAAGCCTTACATCACCAAGTGCAATGCAAAGCGTCGGATGCAGTGGAGTAAAGCACCCCACCACTGGACTCAGAGCAGTGGAGACGTGATCTCTGGGGTGATGAATCATGCTAAAAATCTGAAGAGATTTTAAAATAGCAGGCAAAACAACTGATGATCAAACACTACCAGACCTTCAAGTTGTTCTGAACACAACAAACTCACACAGAAACCTGCCTGAAAAATAAAAACAATGTTCTAAAATCATATTAAAATATCAAACATGTTTAATGGTGGGAAGTGAAAAACATTTGATCCTTTGCCCTTCATTTATTATGCAATTTGCTGCAAAATCGGTCAACTCTTCTCAAAAACTGTAGAGTGGCTCTGACTTTCTGCAACTAGCAATGACACTTTCAAACTGCATATCTGGGCAAAAGTCTTGTGCTGTGTATTCCGGCCTTTTAACCTGGAACCTGCACATTGATTTCAGTATCTAAAGCACTAGAGCAAACACGAAGGCCTTAGATGCATTTTTAAACATCTGAAGAAAAACACCTCCTCTCCACTCTATTTATGTTCCTGTTGGGCAAGTGGTTATAATTCAGTATGATCTACTATCATTCCACATTGCATCACATACTGCACAGTGTTCACTGTATAGTTTTTAAAAATCTATGTTAAACATCATGCAAGGATAAACGTTTCAATCCTATAGTGTTGTCATATGAAGTCATCATGTTGTTTGATTTAGCAAGTGGAGATGCTTTGTGTCTTCATTTTGGCACTAACAACAAGTCAATAAAATATTTTTAACTCTGTGCCTGATTTTACTTTGTTCCTTTGTCACACTAGAAATGGAAGGTCAAGACGAGCACATGGCCTTATGCAGAATGTTTTCGGTTTGATGAGAATCATTACCTGTGGACCCTTGGTCTGCCATCTCTGAATCAGTGGGCCCCGGGCTCGATGTCTCCTCACTTACAACCTGCAAAAGCACGGGACGAAAAGTGTTTTGTAAGTTTATATCAATTTCCACAGCTTCATACATTTTGACACAGCAAAGCCCCAATAAGGGGTTTAAAGGGTTGATTTTTCTGTCATTGGTTTATGACGACTCATCTAATTTTTTTTTTTTTTTTTTTTTTTTTTTTTTTTTTTTTAGTGGATTAGTCTTGGAGGCCATTTACACAACACCATTTTCAGCTAAAATTGAAAACTTTTATGCACTCTGTCCATACATTTACACGACAGTGGCATTTTGGGGGCCCGAAGACGCAAGCTTTCTAAAATGGGTTTCAAAGTGCAAGTTTTTGAAAATATCGTTATCATCTCTGTGTAAACTACAAAAACGCAAATCTGTGAAAACTGTGATATCACGCGTATGTGTATTACATGTTCAGTCTATAGGCACGTAGTGTTTCTTTACAAAGTGACATCGCCAACTACTGGCCTGGCATGTATAAAACAACAGCATTTATTTGAAATAGCAATCTTTTCTAAACTTTTACATGCCTGTAACTTTTGGTCAATTGGTCCTTTGCAAACAGTTTGATTGACAGGCGATCTGACCAATCATAACCCCGAATCTGCCATTTTATCCAACAAAGCAGTCAGGGGAGTTAGTAGATTAACATTGGTGAACTTGAACTTGAAAAATGTTGAGTACTAAGTCTTTCCGCAGTTGAAACAACATTCCTTCTGATGTTTATGCATGTTTATTTGATGCTATAAAACTAGTATAAACTAGTATGAAGAGATGGTTGGTTCAAGAGCCAATTGAAGGAGCTACAGCAATCTGTCACGACACATTAAAGAGCCGCTATACGGTATTTATTGTTTAAACTTCTTAAAAAATTACGATATATTAAATATGAACTGTTTCATATGTTTGTCTATGCGTTGTCAGTGTCCTCTTTGCTCAGGGATGTATTTTTTACTGTGTGAGAACATGATGTGTGGCGTGAGAGTGCATGGCTTGTCGGACAAAGCAACAGTAACTAAAGGGGGCGGATTTTTGCGAAGGGTCAATTGCCTCCTTGATGAATAAAGCATTACTTTATTTAAAAAACAAGGTATTGACCTCAAACTTTTAATAGCTGTGTATAAAGAAGACACATAAAAAGGGAACGTAAAAGAAACTTGCCATTTTAGGGTACAAGTGTTGCTCAAAGTTTGCTCGTTTTGGTCTGATTTTCTGAGGCTCCTCGGAGATCAGGCTCTTGTGTCCTTCAATGACAGGCATTTCCTCAGTGCTTCCAGCCTCAGAGGCAATCAGATGAAGATCTGGTGCAGGCGATTTCTCTTCTGATTTCAACTCCACAACTGTTATCTTGGGCTTTTTGCTCTCACACATTGCCAGGTGTTTTAGAAAACCATCTTTCCTCATAAAAGTGGATGTGCAGCTGATGCAGTGAAAGTGTGGAGCAGTTCGGCACTTTAAATGACATTTGAAAATGAAGAATTCTGGAAAAAGATTTTATTATAATGATCATGCTTTGATAAAATTACACGTTTCAGTAAATTTTAAGTGTAGAAGGAAGAGAACAATGGTTTATTCCTGTGACTTAACTACTTGAGACACTTTCAGGTAATAAATATTCAATATGCATGTCATTTCTCACACACATTATTTAGCACTTGCCTTTGTGTCGTATTGCTCTTCTTCTGTGACCCTGTAAATGTTTCAAACATTTGCTTTTGATGGTGGGTTTGAACATCTCAGGCCCACAGAAAGGACAGTGGTATAAGGAACAACAGTCCTCACATCTCTGGAGAGTTGGCTGCTCCTCTCCTCGCAAAATAGTTTTGTGTAGCTATGAAATGAAATGTAGAGAAAAAAAAACGTAACCTTAATGTGTCTCCTGATAATGGTCAGTTCAGCTTTATACATGAAAAAAATATTTCTTATCTCATTATGAGATTTAAAAAAAAAAATAAATAAAATAAAAAGATAATCTATGGCAAAATTCTGCTTGTCTGCACCGAATCTACCTGAATCTGTATGGATATATATAAATTTTGATTTCAAAATCTTACAATGTAATTTAAAGCCAAATGAATGCCAAGATGTGGCCAGGCCCAAAACATACTACGTTTAAAGGCGTCTTGGCATCTGTATTAGGAGGGACAATGAATTTACTACAAAACACTCTCTGAAATAACAGCTGATCCTTTGACGGACTCCTCCAGCCGGGGGCCGATTAGCAAGTCTGCAGCTGGTCGCTTGTTACTGCTGCATCACACTGTTACTCACCTGTAGCGTTGTAAACACTGTATTTTGGAACGATTGGTTATTATTTTATGACACAATGTGAGGTGATATATCTGCCCTTATTGTTAAGAATGCAGAAACTTTATAATTTACCTCTGTATGTTGACGTGCATGGCTGAACATTTTTGTGAAAAGCCCGATTTGTTTAGTCTAAAATCTCGCGAGATTACCCATGAGAGGAGACATCGTAGATGGCTTTCAAAATAAAATTACAAAACAAGAGTGCGAATATAATGGTCATTTAAAACGAAATCATATGTACATATACACACACAGGACCATCACGCACATTTTATTGATATAGGTTTGTGAACAAAGACCCAGGAAGGTGAAATTTGTAGTGCACCTTTTACTGTATTTTTTTTTTTTAAATGAAAGCCATGATGTCTTACAACAAATACATTATGTGAGTGAAAAAAAGACTTCCAACTCTGAAAAGGATAATTACATAATTTATTTCTCTTCAAAAATCTGGCTGTTTCATACATTTGCTTCAAAAAAAAAAAAAAAAAAAAAAAAAAAAAGGTAGCTTTTGATATTTATAAAGAAATTCAAACAAATTTTAGAGGCATGATCTAAACAGGCAGAAATAAGCTTGGGGTTAAGGGTGTAAGAATTTTAACTGACTGTCACACTTGGAACCAATAAAATTCACACTTTTTCAGCAGTCGACTATTATGTAAAACATGGTTGATTTAGTGACAGTGAGAGGTTTAGCAAAACGGTCTACACTAATCCTGTAAACCTGCAGTCCAAGATGCATTTTCAGTTGTTTGCATCATTAGATCATGGGTGCATCAGCATAGTCCTTTTATAAAATGCATATAGAAAAACTAAAAAGATCTCATTTTTCTTGGCATCTTTCTTTGTTGCAGAGCTGTAAAAAGTTGATGTTTAGATGATAAAAATTCTCTCTTTTTTCCCAAAAACTCTTGAGGAGGTAAAACAGGTTTCAACAGAAAAGCTGAATACAGCCTTACAAAAGGTTGTTATAAAGATACAATATTTCTTGTTTTGTTTAATTGCAGGATTCCTAGCTATCACACACTGATGTTAAATAAAAACAACACCGCATACACACATGTGCGCACACACCCAGCCTTTCACACTCACACACAGGCAGACATACAATCAGTCACGCACACATTTTGTCAAGTCTCTGGCTTGGCAGTATGTCAAAGTATAATTTCAAGTGAGCAGAGGGAATTTTAAAGATGTAGTGTTTCTCTCTCTGTGTTGTCTTCATCCTCACATCACATCTGCACGTTTGTCCCTCACTTTATTCCTCAATTTAGTCCGAGCTTTGAATGCAGCCGAGTTAAACAGATGCTGTGAACAGACAAGCCAAAGTTACATTAATATGTGAGCAAAAACTTAAAATAAAGGGTGCTGCTTTCATTTGCAGGAGCCATCTTGGCAAACAGTTCACAAAATCAATTGAATCTGACTTTACTCTGAAACTTAGACCTTTTCTTAGTGTCACTTTGCGTGCTTTATAACATTAATAAATGAAAAGGTGAAAGATTACCCTCTCTGTGCGGGAGATCTTGTTGGCTTTAACAGATGCATCCAGGATGAGAGGAGGTCCAAGTCCAAAAATATCCCTCAGCAAAGGATTAAACTACACAAACAGATACAAAACTTCTGTAAACAAACACTTTATAGCAGTGGTCCTCAACCAGACACAGAAAATCAGTCCTGGGCAAATACTTTTAATTACATCTTCAACAGTGTAATTTAGATACTGTTAATTACTCTAAGAATGATTGCATTACGTAATATTAATTACTTTTGAAATCTCATATCAACCTCGACCAGGGCAAATCATAAGAATTGCCATGAAACTGCTGTTTTAATTCCTTCAAATAAATAATAGAAAAATGGAAAATATATTCTTGAACTGACCAAAGAATTTACGGGATCAGGTACATTAAAATAAACATAAATTGTAATATGTAATTAATTACTTAGTAATGTAATGTAATTACACCCAACACCGTGCATATAAATGGAAATGCCACATAAATGAGTAAAATCTTAAAATGCCATTAGTATTTTATAAAGAATATATATTTTGGTAGTTATGTCAAGCTCAAAAAATTGAATATGTTAAAAATCCTTGTCCAGTGAGTCACAAACTGGAAAAGTCATTAAATCAATGGTTAAAAAGGGGATCTCTGAGGAAAAAAAAAGGTTGTTATTTTGGAATTTTTAAACTTAAACATCTTAATTATTATTTTGACAATATTTTTATGGGGAGGCCATGGAGTCAAAGCTATTGAGAACTGATGCTATAGAGTACTATAAAACACTGATTTTCTAATCAGCTTTTTATTTG
>CM074288.1:9604882-9872382 GCA_037194245.1 Opsariichthys bidens
AAATGACATCATTAGAAGTCATTGAAAGATGTCATGACAGTTTGATTGAATCCGGATTTATCTTGATTAGTGCGATTACCTTGAGAGTATTTTAGTGAAGTAGTCATTGTAAATTGGTCTGCTTAATGCATAAAACAGTACTGTTCAAAAGCTTGGGGCCGGTAAGATATTCCTATTGTTTTTAATGAAGTCTCTTGTCCTCGCAGTCTGGCCACAATAAAATAGCTCATCAATATCAATGCGACACCTCAATAAGACTTTTAAATGGTAATGAATTAACTGCTGTGCTAATACATGCATCAGCATACGACTTCAGAACAGCAGGAATGAGATGGGAAGCAGCAGTGCATTCAGCATAGGATGGATGCCATGTGGAGGAGGGCAGAACGGATAGGAATTAACGGAAACACATCTGAGACAGTCCACAATCAAAATGTGGATAGAAACAGTTAATCCAAATATTTTGACTTGAGTTCCAGAACTTTCCAGAAGCTTCATGTAGTGGAGCTGAAGCTGCAACAGACTAGAACACCCGTGATTCCCAACCAGGGTCTGTGTAGCCCAGGGGGTCCTTTGGTATTTAAATTCCACCATTGAAAAATTGCAAATGACTTACTTGTGTTAATTATCCCAGTTTCGCTATGACTGCATGAAGAACAGTCGAAACTGGTGAAGGATTAGCTGCCTTATTAGAGAAGAAGCTAATTGGTAAGAAAATAGCCTCTGAAAATGATCAATGATTCCCAGTGAAATAGAAGTCAAAAGGAACAGATTTCTTGCTTGGTACCAATAAAAAAAGAAGAAGTTTACATTTACTGACGTGGCTGTACATTAGACCAAAAATATGTTGGGAAACACTGGTCTGCTTTCACAAGAAAGCAGAAGTGACACATGCTTGTGGGGAATTTTGGTTCTCAAGTCGTCAAAGGCATTAGAGAAATGAGAGAAGAGGTAAACAAATGCTCATGAATGGATATTGACATGCTGCAGATGCTCATTCAACATTAATGGGGTGAGAGGCGTGAGGTCACAATCAAGATCAGGTCACGCTACCTGGACGTGACAGGGCAGTTTTTGATAACTGCAGCTGAAGCACTTCCTGTCGAAGTGAGCCTGCTCACAGTGAACCAGAGGAAGAGACAGGTTAAACTACACACGGATCTTATCTGAGATCAGTTTGACATTGCAACAGTAGGACAAGGCCAGCTGACACTGAAAGGTTACTATTGCAGTATGAAGTGACCTCAAATGTCAGGCCATATCTCTCAAAAATACAACCCTGCTAAAAAGTAAAATGGTGTGCTGGTCTCCCAGTCTAGTCATACTACGTCATACTTACTCTGGTAAGCTGGTTTTAGGTCATTTTTCACGTGATCTGGATGCGAATTCACCTTTTCCACAAGCTATCTACATACAACAACATTACAGCCGCGAAGACCAGCAAACCATTGTAAATTGTGTGTGTTTTTCAGCAGGACAACCACACAGAAGCTCAATCAGATGATTTGACATCATTCAAACTAAACTATTCAGCACTCGTCGCAGTCAATTCTGTCACAAGAGAGCAGTTTTCGCCGTTTACCGGGGGACGCGGGCATCATCAAACTCTGGCTCTGGTTTGACTGGGTGTACACGCGCACGCGCAGTGCTGACGATGCACGTGAAATGAACAAAAACTAGATTTAAGAAAGAAAAAAACAAAAAAGACGAATGGTTGAAAATGTAATCAAAAGCTTTCTGTAATACAGCTCGCGTGAGTGGTCCTGTAAGGCCCGGTGACACTTGGGCTAAATATACACGAGCTGGCATGAGCTTCACCTGTCATGCTGCAGACTGAATAACCCCGACAGTCAATCACTTTGTTTCTATCCTTGCTGCTTAGGTAAAGGGCAAACAGCCGTTGTTACACATTTAGCTTATTATTATTATTATTATTATTATTTAATAATTGTATTTATTAGTTTTTGTTTAAGATTTAACTTTATAAGGCTGGCTCTTGAAGTGAAGCTAAACTGTAAATGGTGCTGTAATGACTCCATCAGCAAGACTAAATCAAAACGTAATGCCTGAAAATACAAGTGAATGAATGTGCATCATCAAATCTGAAAGACAAATACTCAAGACTAGCTTCCAGATGGTCATTTTGTTATCCAAACAAGCATGGCTTGTACATCTTACCCCTGTTTTATATATAGATTTCTTAGTGATATTTTGCCGTGTGATTGTATTTATACTGCCTATGACAGCAGGAGGTGTTAAACTCACCCTTACTCGAGCTGTTCCCACCGCGTTTTCCCTTCTTGCTTCGTGGCATGCTGACAGCCGCTCCAAACACCAAAGTCCAAAGGAGACAGATTATGAAGAATAACACACTGTAGGCAGTGATCTGTTTATAAACAATCCCAGCCGAGAAATCCTTTCCTGGGTATCAAAATACTGTGATCTGAGCAGTTTGGCCCCACGTTTCAGGCACCACAATGAAAGGTGCGCCTCGCACCGAAATCGAAATACTTCTAATTCTATCTTGGTTTTAGTATTTATTATCTATGGTTGTCCCCGGGTAACCGATATCTAATGCCAGGTTGTGATGGTAAATGTTTTTGGAAATGTTTGGGACGGAGTATCGTGCACGTTGCTGCTTCAGATTCCACCATCTTCCCATCGGTAACTGCTCGAGCACCCGGCACGCTCCTCCTCTACGGCTCACACAGCAGCAGTGCATCGCGGGTAATGTAGTTCGCTATAGGAATTCGAACTGACGGACTCCGCTTGAGGTCAAATTTAGAACTACAATTCCAACAATGCAGCTATTCAGAAATGTTTGGATTGCACAGTCTGCAGAAAAGTTACAGTTGTATAAACTTTTTCTGCTTGAAAACAATAAGGACGCTAGTCAGAAATGTCAGTATACCCTGACTTTTATAGTTTTATGTCGCTAGTAATTCTCATAGAATGAGACGGTGATACACGTGGGCGTCAGCTTTAACAGCACAGACCATAAAACCCATTCACTCTTTAAACAAGTTAATGATTCACAATATCAATACACGTTTTTTTTCTGTTTATTAATCAACCAACCAACCACCTAATATTACTCATAGCAAAACGTTACATACTCTACATCCAGTTCCTTTAGAATAGCCAAATTCGTTGTCTGTAAATATAACACAAATCTAAAATATATACACTTAAGTTTTATTTAAGTCACACTCCACAGTACAAACACAAATCCTACCAAATTGTTCACTGGCTGCTAAGGAACCCTACTATATTACCAATCAGGTAAAGGTTTATAAAATTATATAAAATAAAATTTAATTATTTAATCACATCCCAAAAAGAAACAAAAATGTAAGTGTTCTTTCAGACAAAAAGCCTTCACAGTGATGTGGTCTGAAGTTAAAAGATGACGATATTAATGATTAAAGCATGATAAACTACTCCTGAGAAATTAGGCACTTTTCTAATATTATATCTCATTCAGATTAGTTTTGTTAATGATCGTATCACTGCCCATCATTTAACTATGACACTAAAGAACTACACTGGCATAAAACAAACCAGAGGTGCAGCAAACCTTTTAAATAAATCTTACTGAGTAGTCTTCAAAACAGATTTCACCTTCCCACACACCGACTAACATTTTAAGTGATCTTTGTTAGACATACACAGCAACAGCAAGTGGTCCCGTCCCACATCCTGAAAGTCCATTTGATTTGAATTTCTAGTAAAGTGGCCATTGTTGTGCAATTATTACAAAATCTTCTGGAATGTAATTTACTTACAATTACACAAAAGTAGATTTTTGTAAGTTTGAATTTGTGTTTGGCTTATGGAATGCTCAATGTTGACGTGTGTCCCAGGCTTTAAATCATCTCTAATGTTGGTTTCCATCCCAGTGGTAATCCAGTGTTAAACACTTCCAGACAGATCTACAACAGACCCTCTTCAAAACACTGACGGGTTTATGATCAGTAGGTTCACTGGCCAGTGTAGTACTTGGTTGGCACGAATGGCATCTTGCTGACCACTGCTGGCACTGCTTTTTTCCTCACTTCCACCTGGATTGATGTGCCCACTTTACTGAAGCCAGATTCCACATAGCCCATGGCAACGTTCTGCTTGAGGCAGGGGGAGGGGCATCCACTGGTGACCTCACCTAAAATAAAGTGGACGAGAAATAACATCATACGGGTTTGGAATGGCATGAGGGTAAGTAAATAATGACTTTGAACTATTCTTTTAAAGTGCCCCCATTTTTTTAATTTTAAAGTTTCCTAAATTTGTTTTGGAAGTATCCTAGAAATAGGTTCACATGCATCCAAGGTCAAAAAAAAAAAAGACGGCCCAGTCTGTTGTGATTGGTCTACCGCTTACCGTGTGTCAGAAAAAAACAAAACATTACTATATCTGAATTTCTTCTCTGTAGACTTCCTCAGCGCTTACACAATGATACAACCTCAGTGATACTGATGCCGGCGTTACCGTATCAATTAAAGCCTGAGTCCTTATCCTTTGGAAGTGCATGCAAAGTGGATTTGCTCTCGCAGTACAGAAAAGAGTATCTTCTCAACATGTTGACAACATGAACCAAACTCTTCCAGGCCTCAGCTACAACTATGGTAAGGTAATATCTGAAAAAACACAATAGTGGCACTTTAAACACAAATGCATTCGTTACCTATAACCCTGCCATCAGATGACAGGATGGGTGTGTGTTGTCTGACAGGTGGTCCAGTGGAGATCAGTCCCACTCGCTTTTTTTGAGTCTTTGCCTTTATTTGTGGAACAATAATGTCAGCACCGGGGAAATCCTGTGCCTGTCGACGTCGCTTACCTTAAGACAAACAAATAAATTAACACCCAATATAATTGCATGAGAGCTGATAATTAAAGTCTTGACACACCTATAGTCCAGACGAGACTTGCTTCCACGGGTGTGGTGGCCTCATCGATGTCATTGCCATAGAGACAAAGTCCTGCCTCCAGCCTGAGACTATCTCTGGCACCGAGACCAGCGAGTTTCACCTCACTATTGGCTAACAGCTTTTCAGTCAGCGAGACAACGTCTCCAGGTGGAACTGATATCTGAAAAAATCATGTGTACAGACAAGAAATTTAACTTTAAATGCATCCCAAAAATATACACAAACCTACCCCCCAAAAAGTGTTTAAAAAAGTTAATTTTATGTTAGCTAATATTTCGGTTAAACTTTACACTAAGGTTCATTACTTAACATTAGTTAACTACATGAGTTAACATGAACTACTAATGAACTGCACTTACAGAGCATTTATTAATATTTGTTAATGTTAATTTCAATATTTAGTAATACATTATTAAAATCTTGTTAACATTAGTTAATGCACTGTGAACTAACATGGACAAAGAATGAACAACTGAATTTTCATGAACTAACATTAACAAAGATTAATAAAAACAGTAACACATGTGTTGCTAATGGTTAGTTCATGTTAGTTAATACCTCAACTAATGTTTAACTAATGAACCTTTTTGTAAAGTGTTACCAATATTTCTAATAGTTTTTATATTTGGAAGATAGGATTTGTGCCTCAAAATTATTTATAACAGTCATTGAACACACACTATTCAAGTCTTTAACATTTGTAATGTTTTTGAAAGAAGTCTCTTATGCTCTTAAGCATTTATTTGATCAAAATACAGTAATGCAGTTATACTGTGAAATGTATTTACAATTTAAAATAACTTTTCTATTTTAACATATGATCCTTCAGAAAACAGTTGAAAATGCTGATTTAGTCCTCAAGTAACACTTATTATTATTATTATCAATGTTGAAAATAGTTGTGCTGCATAATATTTTTGTGGAAACTGTGATTTTACTTCTTAAAAAATAAAAGATAAAAATAAATAGTAGTAATGGTAGTAAATAATATCAAGCTAGTTGTCATAGAGTCTGATGGAGATCACACACACCTCAACGCCATCCTCCCCTGTATATCCACAGCGTGTGACCCTGCAGCCCTGGATGCCAAACACTGGGGTCAAAACACTGGTCATAAAGGTCAGCTTCCTGAGGTCATCACCCACACCTTTCTGTAGAACCTGGGCCATTGATGGGCCTGCATACACATGAAAAAACATACAATCAATCGAATGCCTGGAAATGTACATTACACATTTAAATAACACACACACAATGGGCAATATTACCATGGAAGTATATCACAGACCCCCGACTTACCCTGCAGAGCGATAAGACTTTCTTCCATGAACTCCAAATCGACATCATGACCTGCTGATTTGAACTCCTGCAGTCTAGCCTAAAACAAACACAAACTTTTGAGCAGACACACACATGCACACATTATAAGCATAAATACCCTGAAATAAATAAACTGACTACACTAAAGAAACAGATTCTCAAACAACAGCACTTAATAAAACTTGAAACGAAAAATGTTAAGGAATTTGGTTGCCCTCTTGTGGTGTTTAAGGACAGGTAACAAACGTTGCAATGTCTATCTTTAATCCATTTTCAGTCATTTTAAAAAAATATGTAAATAAATTCCATGATAAAATAATCAGAATCTAGAGATGAGCATGTTTAATTATCATAAACTGTTACTGGCCTGCATATGAGCAGCGTCTTTGTCTGCACAGCCAGCATTGGAGACAACATACAGGTAGTCCTGATCTGTCTTGGTCACAATCAAATCATCCATGATTCCTCCTTTAGTGTTTGTGAAGAGGGAGAGAGTGCCCTAGAACAAAAATATTTTTTATAACTAAAGCATTTTTTTTATTATTTAAAGTCACCTTGAAAAGGAAATTGCGACAGTCTTTTCTTCCCAATTTTGATGAATAGCCAAGAGAAACGGCTTCTCGAACAAGAAAAAATGTAGGTACTTAATTTTGGTAGGTACTTAAATGAATTTACTGGAGCTACAAAATTAAATAAATTATGAAGTCTTGTTTTCTGTGAAACTAATCACAGAAGTTTATGGTTAAAACCAAATATCTGAAAAAATCTAATTAATTTAAAAGGAAATTTTCAAATCTAATTGACATTTTTTCATGTTTTAAGCATAAACTCACTTCATTTTGTTCTTCATTTTAAATTTACATCTCAAGTAAGTGTATAAGATGGTTAGATATTTGTATTGGAAAGCAGGACAAAAATAAAAATAAATTTTTTGCAATGCATACTGTATTTAATGCCATAACGTTATGAATTTAAGACTTTCTGCTCTGAATTAAGACCTTTTTAAGGCCTTCATTTGTTTAAGGGCAAATTAAGACTTTAAGACCCACAGAAACCATGGAAGAGATGGAAGAGGGAAGGGAAGTTATTTTGATTAAAGATTACGAGGGCACATTCATTTCAAAAAAATCATGTGAACAGACAATATATTTATAATAAATACTGCAATAATATTCCATACACAATTTTTGATTTCATGGTGACTTAATTTGTGGTTAGTAACACTGTGTGCATCATACCTGGTTGTCTTTTAGTTCAGCAATGTCTCCAACAATCAGAGACTCTATGAACTTCACTCTGTCTCTTCCATAGATTTTAGTCTATGAGAGAACAACAAATCAGACACATTCAGACACACTTCACTCTACTACCTCACGATACTGAATGTTGTCAGAAAAACTGATGTAATTTTTATTTCACATAATTTTTACTCAATTAAAATCAGTACCAGTTGGGTCAAAAAATCCACATGGATTGGTCTACAAACACCCACAAAGGCAGTACTTTGAATGTCTACACACTGACCTGCAGCATGTGACTGACATCAAAGATGGAGCAGTGCTGGCGTGTGTGCATGTGTGAGTTAATGTGACTGTCTTTGTACTGCACAGGCATACTCCATCCCGCAAACTCCACCATCTTACCACCCTGAGCCCTGTGGAAATCATATAGCGGGGTCTTCTTGAGTCCCACCTAAATAATAAAAAAAAAAAGCAGTGCAAATAAATCCTGTGGGATAAAGTTCATATTTATAAATTACAGTAAAATAATAATAATAACATATTTATAGTTTATTAAAAACTTTAATTTCCATGGTATCTTGTGCAGCATGTTTGAGGGTTTAAAATTAAATTACACAATAAATAAGATTGTGAGTGTGATGCAGCTTATGGTACTGTGACCTTTGACCTCAAGAACTGGTTCTTGCCAATGAGTCTAGCGACTGTCACTAGGCCATATTAGCTATTTACAATTTACGAAACAGTCCAAAGTCAAGCAAGTAGTCAGAATGAGAGACTAGAACCCTATCTGATCTCCCAAGAGAAAGCGTGTGTGTGTGTGTGTGTGTGATTGTGTTTGAGACTTTATCTTTATTACTGCAGGTTTCACAGTGTCAGTCAGTGTCCTGTCACCTGTGACTAACAGTTTAATTACTTTAATAGTAATTATTGCAATTATTTGAGATATTAAATTGAATATGTTAAGTTTAACACACCATGGGATCATTGAAAATAACGAACAAGGGCAAATAGAATTGTCAAAAACATTAAAAAAAAAGAGTTAAACTTAAACTTTGAAACTTAAAACATACAATTTCGTATATATATATATATATATATATATATATATATATATATATATATATATATATATTCATATAAGCGTTAGCTTTAAGCCGCTCATATAAATCTGTCATACAGAGAGAAAAAGAATCACCGCGACTCATTTTGACTCATTGTCTTTGTTTGATGACGTTTGGGGTGTTCCAAGTGAAGTGAACTTAAAAGAGCGGTGAGCACTCCGTAGGGACCCAGTGTGAACAGTGTGCACATTATGGGTTGCAGTGATTCAGAGTCAAAGCCGCGAGGACCCTGAACGGATGGACGCTCTCGTGCTCTTAATTAGCGCAGCAGCTCGCGCGGACAGCGCAGCAGCTGCCGTGTTCCTCGTGCATGAACGACACCCGAGCCATAACAGACCGCTAAACCCGCAATAGATTCAAACTCATTTTAAAATAACGTTACTCTGAAATGCACTGTGTCAAACTTTCCCTTTATACACTTTGCAGAAAAGTATCTTTAGTCTTTCGTCACGGTTTTGCAAATGATTTGGTTTATTTGAAGTTGTTTGCACAGCTTAAGATGATTTTGATGATCCTAGTACCGTGCATACCTCTGTGGAAGCTTGTCTGTTCTGCCGCCCCGTTACCCCCAACCCGGCAGTCCGCGTGGTTTCCCTTGAAAGTCGATTACAGAGTCCATTTGCAAAAGCCCGAGCAAGCATGTTGTATATCGTTTAGTCTCACACAAGTCCAGCGCAGACAACACAATCTCAAGGTGAACTGTCAGCTCGTTTGGACTCGACTCTCACTCGTAATTCTGCTTTCCCTGCAAAACAAGGAGCGTAAATTCAGAGAATTCTGGGAAATGTAGTTGGAATTCCTGATGTACACGTGCTGTTGAGAAATTGCTGCAGACCATAAGAATATGGCGCATAAGAAATAAAATATTAGATAGATGTGACAAATATTGAATTCTTTCATATAAAATACTGAGCACAACAAAACTTCTAATGTAGGCTGTATCTTTTTAACTATGAGGATAACGTAAAGCTTCCTCGGACGAAAGCATTCGTTGCAGACTACTTAGACCCAGACCCACCAGAATTCAAGTAAGTGGACCTCGCAGTGCCAAATGACGTCCAGCACCTCCTCTCTGGACCCGGGCGCACTTCTAGTCCAGTTCCACCTCTTTGGACTTAAAAAGTTAGCTCACCCAAAAAGGAAATTGCTGTCATTAATTGCTCACCCTCATGTCGTTCCGCACCTGTAAGATCTTCGGAACACAAATTAAGATATTTTTGATGAATTCCGAGGGTGTCTGAACCACACATAAGCAGCGACGTCATTCTACCTTTAATTTAACATGGTTAAATTAGTCAACGTGACTACAGTGGTTCAACCTAATGTTATGAAGTGACGAGAATACTTTTTGCGCACAAAAATAACTTTATTCAACAATTTGAACCGTTGTCATAAGTAGTACGCCGACTCCGTATTGGCCGAAGCGGATCAATCAAGCAGCATGTGATGCTGACAGCAGTCGGCCAATAATGAGTCAGCTTGAACGTAAACGAGGAAGGCTACGCCGAGTTTACTGTCAACTACGCATGACAACGGTTCAAATTGTTGAATAAAGTTATTTCTGTTATGTTTTTGCACACAAAAAGTATATTTGTTGCTTCATAGCATTAAGGTTGAAGCACAGCAGTCACGTTGACTATTTAACCATGTTTTTATTACTTTTCTGGACCTCAAAAGCTGCAATGACGTTGCGGCCTATGTCAGGTTCAGATGCTTTCGGATTTCATCAAAAATATCTTAATTTGTGTTCCGAAGGTGTTACAGCTGTAGAACTTCATGAGAGTGAGTAATTAATGACAGAAATTAAATTTTTGGGTGAACTAACCCTGTAATGGGTGGAGTTGGGTTAGGGTGTTGACTGTCAAGCTCCACCCATTACGTCCAGCGAGGGGGAGATGGACGTCAAGCTCCACCCATTGCTTCCACTGTCATTCGTTCGGCAGTCTGTGAAGCACGATGTAAATAACCTGTTCTTGGTACAAAACCAATTCGCTTAGTTTGTAAAACAGTCATTTCTATGTTGTAGTTTTTATACTAACTTAAGAATCTAATGGATATAAGAAACGCATTCATACTTTTAAGCTGCATATCAAACTCTAACGCCAATATCAAAGCTTTAATGGCTGTATCACAAAATACACACAGCCCGCATGTTACTGAATGATTGTTTGGCCCCAAATCTATAAATAACCTCTCCTCCACCATGAGACTGTAGCTATTTTAGGTCTGGGGATTTTGCGCTGTGTTTAGGGGTAGAGGTGCCAGGCGGACGAGACGGACACAGATCGTTTCAGACCGTGTGACAAGACCATCCAAATCACAGCGGCTTTCTCTGCCTTTTCTTTAGTGTTTGTCAACAACGCGACCACGAGCAGGCGTCGACCAGCGTTCGATGAAGACAGTCTGAGGGTGAGTCTACACGCCTGCAGGCATCAACAGTTTAACGCCTGAAAATCAATACTATCTGGACCAGAGACATCAAACAGTTTACATGAAAAACTCGCCTGTTACTGACCTCAGTTTGTTCTATTCAGCCAATGCTCATCTGAGACTATTCAAATGAGTCCTGGTTTAGGTTAATGGCATGAGATGTTTGGTGCATACAGTGTTTACTGTCTTCATCTGAGATGTATAAGGGGTAGAAAAGGTTTTTTGTGTGTTATTCTGAAACAGTAGGCTATCAAATAAACAAATATCCCTGTTTATCCAATATCAAATAGGGGAACATGTAACATCACTGCTGTTTCCATGCTTAAAAAAATTGTTACATTACTGGATTTTAGTCATGCATAAAAGTTGGTCAAATGTCTTAGATAAATATAGCTGTTCAAAAGAAACAGCACTATAGTCTCACACTAGGTGAATGCAGCATCATCAGTAAAGTTGCACTTTAACTGTAACATTATATGGCAGCGCTGTTCATTAAGTGTCCATAATTGGATGGGAGTATGTTGTCATTCACATATGTAAATGTCTTCTGTTCTTTTTGTTAGGAGGAATAAACATTACAATACTGGCATCGTTTATTCACTCTCATGTCACCCATTCTTTCTTAATGGAAACACAAAAAGAGAAGATTGTTTTCCTTGCTCTGTCTCATCAAATTACAATTACTATTAACAGCTTATTTGTGGATTTACATCTCTCACATGAAGTTAACAGAATGACTTTAGAAGAATTGTAATGTAGTGCACATGCCATATAGACCATATGGTGCTTTAATGGTGCTTCGGTGTCTGTAGCCAGTGCCCATTCATTGTAATTGCTGGCAGAATTTCATGGAAGAAAGTCATACAGGTTTGGAATGGCTTGAGGGGGTGTAAAGATGACAGATTATTCATTTTTGAATCTTTAAATCAGATTTGCATTCTACCCTTTTCTCAGTAGTGGGAGTGATCATGAAGTCCACTCCTTCTCCTCCAGCATTTGTTCGTGTCAGCGAGCGAGACCTGACGGAGATTGAGCTCCATTCGGTCGACTCCATCAGTGACCTGCACCGCACACACTCTGAACAGCACAGCAAAGGTATTTCATCAGTCTATGTATGACAACCTTATTGGTTTCTCTACAACTCAAACCTACCTTTGACTCAGGTGTTCAGCCACCCCGTCCACCACCTCCTTCCACCAATGGAAGCATCCAGATGCAAGATCGGGCAGTTGTCTATCAAACAGGTCAACCAGTGAGAAGGCAACGTGTGAGCCAACTGAATGATATTTGCACTTCCACTAGGCGACGCTATTTCTTAATATGTGCAGCCATCATTGTGTTCCTCCTTACTCTCATTCTTATCTTCAGTTTTTTAGGTGAGAAAATCTGTTTGTTAAAGCTGAAATTAATGCATTTTAAGGCTAAACTGAAAGAAATGTTTCAGCTTCAATACAAGTTAATGCTCAATTGACAGCTTTTGTGGAATTTTGTGGGACTTATGCAGATTCCCACACGGTGATTGGAAAAAAAAAATGAGATGGGAAGAAAAATCAAATTTCAATGTTTTTGCGTTCTCTCGCAAAAGTATTGTGTTCCCCACAGAAACTTTGCATTCTTAGGGATCCCCTAAAGCAGGGGTGGCCAACGTCGGTCCTGGAGAGCCACAATCCTGCAAATTTTTGCTCCAACCCTAATCAAACACACCTGAACAAGCTAATCAAGGTCTTAAGGGTTACTAGAAAGCTACAGGAAGGTGAGTTTTTATCAGGGTTGGAGCTAAACTCTGCAGGATTGTGGCTCTCCAGGACCGACGTTTGCCACCCCTGCCCTAAAGGGACATGGTGGTGGGAGAAAAATATATGATGGTAGGAAAAATTAAACGTCAATGTTTTGCATTCCCCTGAGTAACATTGCATTTGCTCGCAAAATGTTTGCGTTCCCCCGAGAAACTTCGTGTTTGTTGGGGAATGCAAAGGTTTTGTGAAGGAACGGAAAGGTACACAAACACAACTTTTACCAGAACACAAAAGCATTTAAATATATTTTTTCCTCCCATCTCATATTTTTTCCATCAAAATGTCCCTTTAGGAGCTCCGTACGTTCTTTCACAAAAGTGTTCCCATCAGTGTTTTCCATTAAGAAAGAAAGTTCAAAGGGTTTCAGGGGACATGAGAGTGAATAAACAATGTTCTCACGAGAAACTTAGCATTCACTCACAAAACTATTGCGTTCCCTCAAGATACTTTGCATTCACTTGCAGAAGCACTGAAATGTAGTTTTTCCTCCCACCGTATCATATTATTTCCAAGCGAACAAATTTTCTAGGGGAACAAAAAAGTTTAATGAGAGAACGTAAAAGCATTACAATATAATTTTTCGTCCCGTCTCATTGGAGTGGTGTGAAGCTCGTAATTTTAAAGCGCTTGAATTATTCAGTAAGATTTTTAACATTTGTGCAGTAAAGTTGTCCAAATTGTCATTTTTGTAGTGGGAATACATTTCTACATCTTTTGTGCCTTACTTTATCCGCAGTTTTTGTTGTTGAATTGTCCGAATGACTTTGTGTAAGTCATCATTATTCCACAGATGCTGTTGACTGAGCTTTTCGAACATATTGAACCTAGAACACTCATTTGGAGAGCCTGTTAAACTGTTATTTCACCAAATAATATCTGTTTTCTGTTACTAACCCTTCAGTCCAGCAGAGCAGTGCTCTCCACACACTTCTGGAGATGGTGAAACAGAAACAGGAAACAGCTGAAGACCTCTCCCAACTCTTACAACAGCTGCACAAGCTGCACATCAACTTCACAGAGCAACGACCATAAGAACATATCACTCGACACAAACCCACTGCAGAAACACTACTGCACTGTGACAACACTGGGAGAAGAGCATTGCAAATGATCGAGAACTTTACATCTATATGTGTTACTCTGTCTTACAGGCTTCTTTTACTTTGCTGGAATCCATTAGTCAGTTATCTTGCTCATAAACATTCACTTACCATGTTTAATTTGTGCCATGTAAAGACAATAATGCAGCGAATTGTTGGCAACTTCACTACAGAAAATAATACAAAACCACAATAGGAAATATGGAAAGAATATGAATAATATATTTTAATTTGTTAATATCACTGTAAACAAACATTAAATTGTGACATAAAATGTGCTTAATCAAGGATGTTTTGAATGCAAGAACATTCACTATGGTGAGTGATTGCACAATGACTGTAAATAATTATATAGACCACGATGTTGTATTTAATAAGAAAAAAATCATTTTAAAAGAAATAAAGAGTAAAAATTAATTATAAATGACATGGTTCTTGAAACACTTTAAAGCTAAATGAAATCCAAATTGGCCCAATTTACTATTATGTTCTTCGTCTTTTTCTCAGCGATTTATCTTTACTCTTAAAATGACTTTGTATTTCTGCTTATGTCACCTAGGCCATGGGGTTATAGAGTGCATCGGTCAGGTTCCAGAAGTAAAAATCCCATTTATTTTCTCCATAAATGGGATTATACCTTGTAAACTTTCGAAGACATACCATTATACACTGCTGTAATCCATTCTCTAATCAAACTACTTAAATATTTGTTTTTATTTCAATAATATCATTTGCAGTACTTCATGAGATTGTAGTTCTTTTATAAAGCTGTTTACACAGTCTTGAACCTTTATTTTAAAAAAAAAAGTCGTGCTTAACCTCGTAGCTTGTTAGGGCCCGAGCACTCTCTTGGACCCTCTTGGAATTGCTCTGTTTATTTATTTATTTTTAGATTTTTTTTAAAGTCCCTGAATGAGATGAATGAGAAAAATACTTCTGGAAAGGTTACACTTTATTGGATAATGATAATAAATAGCTAAATAACTATTTAGGCAATGTTTAGCAAAGATTCAAGTCTAACCCCATTCTAGTATGTATAACCCCCACTTTTCACCATCCAAGCATTTCCTGATGGATAAACTTAACTCTCGCTTTATACTTCATTGAATATTCTGTTTAACTCATTAATGTCACATTCCAGAAATTAAAAGGGTTGCAAAAAGGGTTTCACATTGATTTTAACATGTTTGCCCTTGTTGTTGGATGAATCAAATAGCTATGGAATCAGTGTGTTTATAATCAGGGGAAATCAGGACAGCACTGTTTTTAGGAAATTCTTTGCTCACAATGTTCTCCGCTCCATCCTTCATAACACAAACACTTGAACTTTGACCTCATGTCACTGAGAGGAAGTGCTTCATGGGTACCAGGTAGAGGGATCATGTAACCTGAGTGAGGGTCCCGTCGAGCGCAGCGTCCCTGGGCGTTACACAATCTTTTGCTGCAGTTCCTCACACTGGCCTGCAGGGCGGTGACATACTCTCCTAATACTGAGCCTATGTAATCACGCAAGAGGGCGCACTGCCGCTGGAGAGAGACAGAAACGTGTTATGTCATGACACCTCCATCGATGAATAATGAGGCTACGTCTTATATAGAATAATATACATTTTCAGTTTCTGTACTAACAACGTTTGGATTTATATGACAGAAATTATATCATGAGGTTATCACACAAAGGTAAATTTTTCACCCAGGTGAGCATACTGACCTTGGACTTAGCAAAACTCAGTTCGCCCCATAACACAACTCCAGCGGCACCTAAAGCAGCACTTTCACCAAGAGTGTGCTCCAAATCTGTCTAAAAAAAGATACACACACATTATGATACAGTTTCACACAATTATAGTCTTTAAAATCAGATCAGCCTGAAGAATTAAGACACTCTAAGCTGGAAACATGCTCTATGAAAGTGTGCGAATGTTTTAGAATGGGTCAGTGCAAGTGTTGTTCACGTTAACCACAACTATTGAAGAACATCTTTGTTAAATTAGATAAAGCTGACATAAAATCAAATACTCATTTAATAAGATGAAAAAATGACACCAAGCAAACTATAGTTTGTTCCATAAAGCAAACTATTGAAATAAGATGAAATAAAATAAAATATTAGGTGAAAACTAGTGCTAAAATTAATAAAAACTGAAGTAAATTAAAACTATTTAGAAATATTAACTAATAAAAAAGACAATTACAAAAAATGTCAACTAAAACTAAAAGGTAAACTCAAAATAATATTAAAATATTAATAAAACTATAATAGTATTTAAATAATACTACAATGACACTGATCAGAACTAAGGATTCACCAATTCTAACCATTTCTCGATTATTTTCATATTGCCAATAACCTATAAAATTCCATATTTGGTTTAAATAAAAAATTAAAATAAAACACTGAAATCTAAAATTAATCATTATAAATGCTACAGTTGAATTCGAAAAGTAGATGTTCATTTTGAAATTTACCAAAGGTTACTTTTCACAGTGTTGTAAAAAGATTACCTTTCATCGAATCTATCGCCCCCTTGCGTACGGAGGTTAGTTGCAGCCAGAGTAAGAACAAAATACATGCTAAGTACACTAATGCATTGTATTGATATTCGCTTACAATGCATTAGCTAAGAATTCATATACTTTCATTGAGCTTGGATCTGGGCTAAAGGAGAACCATCCACTTGAAAATAAGAATGAGGCTAATCACCCTATCACTGTACTGGGCAAAATCTCAGAACTAAACCCCCTCCTCTACCAATGTCTATTCTGGGTGGAGGTGAAGAGCCCACTAATGCATGATAAGACTGGAGCTTGGAGCTCTGACCTTGGTCAGGGTGTTCTTGTGGAGGTACCTGATTCAGAAACGTCAATGTGTGTGTGAAAGCCACTCTGGAGTAGGGAAAAACAGGAAGTGCTTCAGTGCCAGGTGAATACTGGGATGCCACTCGGAGAGCCTCAAGTACACGATGCCTCACCATTAGTTGAGCATGTGTATGTCCTGCCAGTTTACGGCACAAATAAATGCTGGGATACAGGGCGGTGGAGTGTTGCCAGAGAAACACCAGTCTATCATTCAAAATCTCTGTGCCATTGTGGCACTGCCCCGTGTATCCACTCTCTCCTTGTCCATGATTGTTATAGCAACTGGGAAACCCATAAAACCCCCATAATCCCTCCGGGCAGAGGCGAACACCAAGGCGCAGAGTCTTTTCCATAAATGCTCTTGCTGCTAATTCAAACTCCGCCTTCGCCTCGGATTTCACTTCCTCCTCTGACATGTCTGGATGTTCCCACCTAACCAGCTTTTTAGAAAATCTCCGATATACAATTCTGGTCCCGAAGTTCCACATCCATATGGGCTGCCACGCCTCCCAATCTAGCACAGCTAATCCGCTGAACGGCCGTCTCAACACCTCAGTGATCTGCGCCTCAGCCAATGAGAGATGAGCTTTTAGGAATCCTTGTTGAGGCAGGCCACCATTGACTTTTGACCCCTGACGGTTGATGTAGGGGTAGAGGCCCAGACGGCGCTGATAAAATATGCTCATATTCTGACCTTGAAATCTCTGCTGCGAGTTATGTATAATGTTGTATTGACGCAACGGCAGGGAGACCCCGTATCGACGCTGACACCGAGCTGTTGGCATATTCCAGACCACTGAAAAGCCACGCCTCCCAATGACAGACTCCACCCCCTGAACCATGTTCTGAACTGGGTTGCTGGGAGACAAAATGATTGACAGGGCTAAGGTGAGGATGGGATGAGGAATAGAAGATCTCAAATGCATGCCTATGGAATACACACAATTAGTGTCATTCATATTATGTATCATATCTTGCAGCAGATATTCTAGAAATGAGTCTGGAGCTATTGAAATCATGTAAATAAACTCGATTCAGTACACTACATTGGGTTTTATAATTTCATGATTTTATAATTATTTGCATACCACTTTTATGAGCTCATTGAGATATTGCATGGAAGATTTGCACTGTGAAGATGCACAAGATAATTTTGACTTCTCTATTACCATCTGAGTTTGAAACTTCAAGTCATTTGGGTGGTTGAGGAACATCTACAAATGCCTGATCACCATATCAGGACAGATCCATAATGAAGGCAAGAACAGATTTGAATATTTGTTCATTTGTGTCCTCAATCAATAATTAAATATTCTGTTCAATGTTACCCCCCCCCAAAAAAAAAAAACTCCTTCGTCACATTGCAAGACCATTTAAAATCTAAATCTAATGAAGGTAAAAAGGTGTTTATAAAATTATTTTAAGAAATGACCAGTTGCAGGTCATAATACAGATACTTTACTAATACAGGTTTTTAAAATTATTAATACTTTTATTCAGCAAGGATCTTTTGACCCTTAAGACTGGAGTAATGATGCTGAAAATTCAGCTTTGCATCACAGAAATAAATTAGATTTATAAATATATTCAAATAGAAAATAGTTATTTAAAATTGTAATAATATTTCACAACATTACTGTTTTTTTTGGAATGAGCAGTGAGCATAAGAGATTACATGCAAAAACATTTTAAACATTACCGACCCCAAACCTTTTTTTAAAAAAGTAGTGTGAATTTAAACACAATGTTCATAAAAAGGAAATTCTCATGGGAACATTAGGCAGCAACTACCCAACCTCAAATGTGATCCTATTAAATAACACGCATCAGCACAAAACTTGCAAAGTCATACATTTTTATTTTTGATAAAACCCTCTTGAAAGCAACAGATAATCTCAGAAATTACATCTCTGTGATTAAAGATTTTTTTTTAAAAATGAAAACAAATTAAATAAGAGTTCATCTACGTAAACTATGATTAAGGCACATTCAGATTGTCACAGTATTTCCATTCAATACAGTTCAAACTGGTTAATGTGATCGTCCTTGAACCTGTAATATCCCTGAATAGAGTGTAGCATGAATTTCAGATGTCCTTGTGCATCCAGAAGATGGGCAACCCTCTGTTGTCTGTGTACGGCGTTTGCTCCAAAGTCTGACTTACTGGAACCCAAGATAATGGAGGACAAGATGGAGGAGGTGGAGGAGCAGAAATAGGGGGAGGAGGTGGTGGTGGAGGACAGGAGAGTGGAGAAGGTGGTGGTGGTGGAGGAGGACAGGAGAGTGGAGGAGGAGGAGGAGGAGGAGGTGGTGGTGGAAGAGGCGGTAAAATGGAAGGTGTAGATGGTGCAGGATTGTTAAGCAACTTAACTTCACTCTTCCACCCTTCTTCCTCGTTCTCTGCGCTTCTACAGAACTTGTGCAGCACCTCCATAGTCATGAAGGAGGCCAGCGTCCCGACACTTTGGACAGGTTTTGACAGCACAAACCCCAGATGGGCGTAGAAGTGTTGCTTATCGTGGGTGGTTAGGCACAATCGGGTGCAGCCCCGTCCTTTGGCATACCGTTCTACAGCCTCCATCAGGATACGGCCGTATCCCTTCCCTCGCAGCATGCTGCTCACCACCACCGACTCCACAAACAAACTACGGCTCCCCAGAACGCGGGACAAGCGAGCGTGGCCTATTAGCTTCTCGTCTTGACTCCGCCTCTCCCCCTTCAGCAGCAGGAGACACACAGGATAGCTGTGGCTCGACTGGCAGGAGCGAGTGAATTCGCGCCCCCATGCTGCGTTGCCATTGGGCATTAAGTAATTCAGCACACGCCTCCACTAAGTCCCAGCGCTCATGAAGAGGTTCGATACGAACTACAGCGGAGCTCACGTCGCCATCGCACCTGCACACACGCCAAGGACACGGGGTCAACACTGGGGTCAGAGTGACCCTTTTGAACAAATGTGGAGTTATTTTGCAGTTTAATGTTCTTATTGTACTAAAGGAATAGTTCACTGACAACCATTTATGTTGTTCCAAACCTGTGCAACGTTTTCTTCTGTGTGTGTTCCATGTCACACAGGTTTGGAACAACACAGAACAACAAACTATTATGCATTTACAAACTATATATATAAATATAACGTAGAACATGTTGTTCCAAACCTGTGTGACTTTTTCCCCTTTACAATATCTTTTGTGTTCCACAGAGGAAAGTTCACAGAGGTTTGGAAGCACATTTTACCTCCATTAAGAGCCAAGCAGTGTGCGGAAAAAGAGTATCCACTTGATTTCTTTAAAAATCACTTATTTTCGACAGTTATTTCTTTAAGTTGCTGCAACAGTTGTCATCACCATCACTTCCACGTGTCATTTTCACATGATAAAAAGGCAGACTGACAATGTAAGTAATTCACAGCACTGAAGCAACAAAAACAAGCAAAAACAATGGCAACAACCTATTTCATGAGTAGATTTTTTCTCATTGCACAAATAATTTACAAAACCAACACTTTTTTTTATCAGCTGAAGTTAAATTAGCAGAGGAAGCTGTGGTCTTGAGGTGTGACTGTTGGGTTTGCTAAATATGTCATTCTTCTGTTTCACCACATGGACTTCATTCTAATGTGAACTATAGTTTAGAAAAGAATACGTCTGAAAAATATAGCTTTCACATTTGTGTTCAAGTTCAGTTTAGACACATTTACGGTATGTCTCTAAGCTATGCGGATTTGCAGGTCAGAGTTCACTAAATTCACAACAAACTTCTTCACATTTGCTTGCATTTCTATGTATCCAAAAATTATCATTAATTATTCACCTTCACATTGTTTCAAACCTGTTTATTGTATTGAGACATTTCACAAAATATCTTCTTTCCACAGGAGAATGTCACACTGGTTTGGAACAACGTAAGGGTGGGTAAATCATATCAGAACTTTTATTTTTTTGTGAACTATCCCTTTAAATCTAGCAGCCATCTGATAAGACATTTTTAATGCACCTAAAGAGCAGGGTGGGCAATGGTCAATATAATTCTGATATAGAATACAGAAGTTTGTTACTGCAAATGATAAGCACAAAAGACAGCTAAATGAAAACTTTTATTGTACAATACTTAAGATTTTGCAACTCACAAGAATGTCGATAGATTAGCTCACAAAGGGAAGCCCGGTTTGTTGTCCAAAGAGACAATGTTGTCGGCTGATAATCCCAAAAATCAGCTAATATGAATTATTATTAATGCTTACCTATGAACAGAACCACTCATATAAAAAAAAGTGTGCATGTCTCATCTTATCTAGCTTGCTTTCTAATAAACATGGCATTGCATATTACGAATATTGTTGGTTCTGTCAGCAATTGCTTTGGTTCTTCTAGTGTAAGTCACTTTGGATAAAAGCGTCTGCTAAATGCATACACCTAAATGTAAAATGTAAATGAATTATAGTAATAGTTTCTAAAAGAAAACACACAACCGTCGATGGACAAACGGATGCAAATTCAGCATACTAACATGAACCCATTTTTGCTTCAAATAAAAAACACAAATTTTCAAAACGTGAACAGAATAGAAAAGTTTGTGAATAAAATAACCAGCCTCACCTGCAGTGCTCAGAGACAGAACTGCCAGTCAATGTTTCAAAAATGTCTCTATGCAGCTGAGGGTTCAAATGAGGAAACAAGAGGCTTAAGCAATCTATCTCTATGTAAGCTACCTTTAACACTGGCCTGGGGTCAGTTTAGTTATTTCCTATTTATTAATTACGTTGCTTTTAGTGTTGAGAGGCTAGATGTAGATGAGTAATGAAAGGAAACAAGTTTCAGCAGCTTTTTTGAGCAACAAGCCGGGTGCGAAATGCTGATGGGAAGTGTGTGGGTTTTTTGAAAGAGTCATGCTATAAATGTTTGCAGCCTTAATATGGAGAGAGACACAGTAAAGCTATTTAAATCAATTTACTTGTCCATAGAATAATGGAATTTCTGGTTTTCTTTCAATTCAGTGGAGCTCTGGTTCTGAGCTGAACCTTGAGGTGCATTTGTTTCACTCAGCCGGACAGAAACGCTTTAAACTCTCCCTAAATCGCCGAATCAAGTCTCTAACCGGCACTGAGGGAAGTTTGATGATTCAACATTTCTATATATGGCAACTGCTTATGTCTCATATTATGTTCACACAATTAATAGCTAAAAGCTCTTTCTTTAAAACAACATTAACAGCAAGAGCACAACACGACACGCCGCAAATGACAGAAGTGAACAGATAAACGAACACAGCAAGCGGTTACGATTCCCGTTCAACTGCTTGTGAGAAAAACATGCAGTTTAATTCGGATTTAGTTTATATGAGTTCTTATCTGTGATACCTACATGCTGACAACTTTATCGCTGTCACATCAGCTGTCTTTAGAATCTCCCTCTTCTTCTAGTGGAGCAGATGAAAGCGCGCGATTCGATTTACTGCCAGCTAGTGGACACGTGCAGCTCTTACGGTACATTACCTTACAGTACATTCTGGAAGATCCTTATTATAATACCGTATATTTGTGTGTTTTAATTATTATCATACCATATAATAATACTTGATATATGACAATATGTCGTCTTTATTCTCTAATTAAATGAGCTTCAAGTTTATAGCACCCCCACCCGACCCCATCCTTCACCTAAGCACTGTACACTCCTTATTTAAACTTTATGAGTAGATCTACAAAATAATGAAGAACATAAATTACCTAAAAATTGTACAATAATGTTGTAATGGCTTACAAAATACTATACGTTCAATAAATAATATACAATTACACTCAGAGCTGAAACTTTATGATTGTGCCGTCTTAAACACTTCAAACTTATGGTGTGAGACACTGAAAAAAGGAGGATTATGTACCATCCAAAGTCTCACATGAACTAACAGTTAAAAATATGACACGCAGAATACAGGAACAAATAAATCGTCCTCAGACTCGTTTGAAAAATGGAAAGCTGTGAACTGTAGAGCAGTGACAGGCTTTATGATCAATGATAGCATATCAAATTGACGTCCGAAGCCTATTTTTGTGATATTTACGTTCTCTTTTTTAGGGTTTCTCCTCAATAAATACTGATATAAACAGCTGTGTCTAAGTGCTATTTGAACCTCATCCTGAGGAGGTCTGCTGCACATTCCTCGGGAGAACAAACAGCGGGACAGACACTGGCTGGAGAACCTCGTGACAGGGACCCTGCAGCTCTTCTGAATCATGCAGAGGAGCTGATACGTCCTGAAAATGACTACATTTGTTGCAAAAGTCAGCAGCGACCTTGTTGTGGGACAGTGAATCTTTCTCAGACTTAATGCTGAAGAAAATGCCAGCAAGTGTCTCAGAGCTTTGAGAAGAGTGACTGTTTAATCTCACAGTAAGACTGTTCCTAGTCCCAAGTAAGCTGCGAGAAACTAGAGACAAAATGCCTCAGCTGCTCAATAGAATCCACTGGAAAGTTTCAAACAATAAAGTAACAATTTAATATTTTACTTAATATTGATGAATCAATAAAAGCACATTTCCATCAACTCATTTAATGTTTAATTTATGTTTCAGAACATGGTACCCTACACCCTCTCCCCAAATAAAAGTAGACACCCTGATTTATCCAAAGTTTATTAAAAGTACAATCTGCAAATGCTGAAACTAGCCAACCCTCAATGGTGATAACCAACTAACAATATCCAACTAACGCCCTAAAGGAAAAATAACACTCATTCCAAAACACTTGTATGGTGTCTCCAATCAAAAGATCACAAACAAAACCGATTCCTGACATTTAAATGGCACTGTTCCTGTAATTACAGACCGCACCGTCCAACACACATACGCGCACACACACACACACAAACATTCGCATCATAAGAGTCCCAGCAGGTTACCAAAATGTCTGCTTTATTTATTTTCCAGGACAACTCACTCCGAAAGACTAAAGGGAAAAAGTCGCACTAGATTCGGCCTCGCATCCTCCAATTAGGGGTCGGTGTAACAACAAAAAATATGTAATAATAATAATATTATTAATAATAATAATAATACATTAATCAATACAATGTGGAGTTTAAGTGAGAAAAACCAGTCACTGTGGATACCACCAGCAAAAAACTTTTATGCACCAAACAGCAGGGAAGGAAACAGGTCATATTTAAACAAGTTTATCAAAGCTTTGCATTGCCATAAAATGCTCTAAAACGTTAAATTTTTGCACTTTTTTGCATTTTTTTATTGAAAGATATCAACTTTTTCTTGTTTAAACATAGATTCTTTTTATCTTTTCTTTGTTGTGACTGCAAGTGACCATGAGAAAGGATGGGTCCTTGGCTGGGAATTTTTGGTGTAAGTGAATGTGTGCGTGCGTGCGTGCATATATCCTCTCCCGGCTGTGGTTAGTTCAGGGTCACAGCAGTTGAGCTGGTAATGCTTTTATTTCGTACTGAACAACTGACGCAGTGACAACAGGCGTGTGTGTTTGTGAAGTATGATTTGAAAGTGTGAGCATGTTGGCTGGAGTATGAGTGTACATAAAAAGGAATGTGTGCCTACAAAATGTTTTGGGAGTGTATAACCTGTGTCGTGTTGTATAGTGCGTGAGTGTTTGTGTGTGTGTGCGTGTGCGTGTGCGTGTGTGTGTGTGTGTGTAAGGCACGGCCAGTCTGTCTCAGTCCCTCAGGTCCACGCTGGATCCGAACAGAGCCACCAGCTGCTCCTCATAATGGGCGATATTCCTCTTCATGATCTCTTTGCAAGATCCCAGCAAGCGCTCGAAGGCTTGTATATCAATCACTGAAACACAGAAACATCAGTCACATGACGTTGTTGGAGCACTTGGCTTACATTTCATTTCAAAACAAAAATACAAGTCAGACACCCATAGAGACACTTACCCAAGCATTTGACATCTCCTATAGCATAGGCTGAGGCAGCACGTGGTTTATTAGTGACGAGAGCAAGTTCTCCAAAATACTGCCCTCTACTGCAGCGAGCAATCTCCACCTCAGCATTATCCTGTCTGTCTGCTTTTGTCTGGGAGACACAGAAAAACACAGAAAGAATTATTGAAAACGAAATGTTGGCATTACTGTGAGGGAAAATGAATATTGAAGAATGTGATGGAATCCCCAAGTAGAACTGAAAAAATAATAAAAAATAATTTGTTATAATCCCACATCAAACCTAAACCATTGGTTAAGCAGAAGTCTACAGCTAGGAAGCTCAAATTAATCCATGAATGTTGTCTCTACATTTTATGATGCATTTTATCATTTAAACAAAAACGGAGCACAGTATAACAGAATTAAAGGAAGAGGAAAAAAGATAGATAAAGAAACTCACTTTACTCTTCATCATAATCTTCACGTCTCCAGACTCCACAACGTAAAAGCAATCAGCCTTATCACCCTGGTAATAGAGAAGCCCATAATAATGATAATGATTAATGATATAATAGCATCAGTCAAAGTGCAGATCTTCAGTTCTGCTCTATTATTACAGTGCTATAATTACACCTGCTCTGTGTGTGTGTTGGTTCTTTCAGACACGCTGTAGCTGCTCAAGTGTGTGAGAGCTGAACAGAGGACATCAAGACTCAAAGACTCATTGGCACCACCCACTGACTCACACAAAATGAATGTGACAGTGTGTATAGAGGCAAATGCATAGTGGCATTAGATTACTAAATATATGAGCAAGTGGATCTGCAAACAAATGATTACAATACATGGAATTTTTCCAATAACTAACCGGTCCCAAGGTGATTTTTAGCAGATGTATGAAGTCAGTTCTCATTAAGTCAATTTTCTGTTGTATAGAACATTTTCATAGGAGCTTTACAGAAATTTGTAATGTTAATATGACTTCATTATTATTTTCACATTCATAACATTTAGCAGTTCAGAGCTGGGCGGTAATTTACATTTGGCGACAATATGAACAATCATTTAGATGAGATTTGCTATGCTTTATGCGAGTTTACCATATGGAGTTATTAGGATACAGGTGTCCTGGCAACAAATGGAGGTTATCACAATAAAAATACCATTTGAAATTCAAAGTGTCAAGACACTTAAATAGCACATCGATTATTTTCATTTAAAACCTAACAAACTTCATTTAATGAACTGCTTTGCTTGAAATGTGTAGTTTTAAAAATAAATGCAACTTATTGTAGACTGTTGTTGTCGTCGTCCAATATTTAAACGCTTACGTCCTACTTTTTGAAAAGCTCACCTGCATAATGATCCTCTCTCCATCATGAAATGATTTTACACCAAGCACATCAACAATCTTCATCCTCTCAGATATCTATGATGCAGAAATATGCGGTAAGTATTCATCATTTCATTACCAGTCTAAGGATGGAACAAAGTTTTTCTAAAACACAAAATGTTTGGTAATAGAATAAATGTTTTTACAGTCATTTTCTCACCTCTAGTGATTTGAGCAGTGGAACAGACTCGATGAAGCATTCATACATCCTTCTCTTCTTTGCATTGTTCTTCACTATGAGTCTACGGAAAGTTGCCCGATCCTGAAACAGACATACCGTTCAGCTGAAAACTCTTGTGTTAGGATCTGGATTTATGCTTCTGTCATTTCATATTTGCTATGAAAGCACTGAAAGTGAAGCAGCAGTCATTGTGTTTAGTCCACAAGGTGGTGCTGTTAGAGCACTGTCAACTGGGTTTGCTGTCAGTTCACTTGGGCTCTCACACACACACACACACTCACCAGTCCCCAGAGGGCTCCCTCCTCTTTAGCAATGATGGTTGCAGCACGTGGAGTGTTGTACATGAGGGCCAGTTCTCCAAAACTGCCCTTATTATCATACTGACCCACACAGCAGCCCACACCATCCTTCTGTACCACAATATCATACACACCCCTGAAAATACACAAAATCATAAATTCAGTTAGTGCTGTGGTGTCAATTTTGTTACTAACAACTCGTTCTGATATTATAACCTTCAGGAATTGACATTCAAAATGAGGATTACGATTGTTCGAGATAAACAATGAACAGGAATTAACAAATTGCTTTTTGAAACATCTCAGTTCCTAGGTTCTCAACTTAAGTATCAACTTGATTAAGACAGCTAAAATTAATCGAAATCACTGATGAAAACATTTGATAAAAATGTAACTTTGCAGTAGTAAAAGGTCCAGTTCAAAGAACATATTTAACAATATTTAGACTTACATGGCTAGGTTATCGTCAAGAGCAGCTTCATGTGGTTGAGATATGTATTAAAGTAATATAAAATCCTATGTCCTGGTAAAAACACAACATTTACATAATACTACTCTAAAATTCATACATGTTGTAGGATCATCCATGAACGAAGACCACCACATTAACATCACATTCCACAGATCAAAGAGATCCAACAATGAACCATTATTGAGCTATAAAATGTAACCCGTGGAACTAAACTGCTGAAAGGAGACATCTCGCCATGTCCGCTTAACTTTAAACCAGAGTAATAACAGAGCAAATCAACAAAAGAGGCCCTCCTTTGTTCCATGAACTTAAGAGCACATGGCTAAGTAACACCTTGACGTAAGGCATAAATCCAAAACCTTATCAGGAAATTGAGACTTGCAGAGACGTCAGAAGGCCTAAAAATCACAGCAAGCCCACACAGGGACACTCGCCAGGACACCCTGTGCATTTCAAAGACATTCCAGAGTTTTTCTTAAACCAGCAAAAACAGAAAGGGTCTCAAAATTGCTGCGAATGATATGAATTAATCACCATTAGGTGCCTTATATATATCCTAATGTATCATGTGTGTTTTATATAATCTGTGTAGCTCTTCCTATGTGTGAAACATTTATCACAACTGATTTACATTTTCTACCTCGATTAGAGGAATTAATCACCAGAAGTAGCCTTAGACATATCGGATGCATTATGCGTGTTTTATATAAACAGTGGTGCTCTTTTTGTGCTTTTAAACATTTATTACCGGTAAATTCTTGTGTAAGCCTACCTCGATTATAGGAAATATATGGTATTTGGTATCTGTGTGATGGATGAATGATTTCCAGTATTTTGATGCAAAGTGGATTTTTGTAGGATTCACCCGGTTTAAATTATGAAAGTAGATTTCTCAAAGTGCTGACCCAAAACTCTCAAAGTTCAGGCGCACGTGACCATGTGGACATTATGCTAATTAGATTCAAGAACAGGAGAACTGGGCGTAGAACCCACCCAAAACCATATCTTATTGGTGAAAACACTCAGAAGGAGGGATCAGAGGGACATGCTTAAAAACCAATGACATGCACTTTGCCTTTGCTTTTTGCCTTGGCTTTCACTTTGATTCGTCTCGAATTCTACCATCGTCCTGCTTGCACGTTATACCTCTCCACCAACTCACTCAAAACTCATGAACTCCTCTGAGAGGTTTTTCTTCAGCAAAGTTCAACGAAGGCTCATACAAAGTACACTGCTTCAGCAACTCATCGAGACGCAGAGAAACTTTGTTGGAAAGCGTAACCCGACAAGTCACACGAGGCTCCCCCTCCTGCAAAGCCAACCATTCATTCACAGTCAAGTGCAGTCCCTCAGAACTCAACAATGACCAACCTCCAGCAAATCAGTGCCGCAGAGATTCTCCTCCTGAAACTATGTCACAACTATGTTGCAATTTTGAATAAACTCTCCTAACAGCAAACAAGTGATGTTACTGTTTCTGTTCACCTCAAAGAGTGTGTGTGCCTATTTACTGCACAGTGCATACAGTATGTAATGCAAGTCCATTTTTTATAAATGAACAGTAGCAAAGTATCCAGTAGCAGTGAATGTATTTGTAGTTATTAAATTAGCTTATTATCAGAAAATAAGGGCAAATAAGTGTGAAACAGCACAATTTTACATGAAAATATGACAGGGAAAACAAATGAAAAAACAAAACAAAATCAGGATATATGTAAAACATACAATATCATACACACAGGCAGCACACATAAAATGGTTTATTTAAGTGCCCCTGTTCTGCTATTTTTAAGGTTCCTAATTTTGTTCAGGTCTTCTACAACAGGTTTATATGCATCTAAGGTGAAAAAACACTTTAATTTTCTCATAATATACACTGCACATCACCTCATTTCTCAGAGTCTGAAAGTGGTTAGTTCGACGATTCAGTCTCTCTAAAGCCCAAAGTATACTTCGGCTGTCCACAAAGGTCCCCCCCCCCCCCCACCAATTTCTGTTTCAGTGCACAACAGCGCATATGCGAGTGACTTGAAACCCACTTGAAAACAGAGTCCACTAGACAATGTGCATGCGCCGTCTTTCTGGCTTCACAGCCAAAGACTACACTTTGAAAGGCTCACGCACTCAACTGTGTGCGAGATGGAGCAGAATGCGGAAAATTAAGTATACTAGTACGGCAAGCCGTTTTAGCTTTAAATACTCCTTCCCGTACTAGTCATAAATCAGTTTTGACTAGTCATAATTCCATTTCCAGATATCTCTTCTGCAATTTTGACTCGTCGTAATTGCAATAGAGATATCTGCAATGTCATTGTGACTAGTCGTAATATACATTACAGATATCTACAATGCTTTTATGACTAGTCAAATTCTTCCATTGACTTCAATTGGAAAATATTTTCAGATATCTACAAATGAGTTTTGACTAGTAGAAATTGTAATTTAAGATATCTCCAATTTGATTATGACTAGACAAAACTTACTTAGAGATATCTAAAATTATAATTTGCACTAGTGGCAATTAAATTAGAGACATCTTCAATTGAATTGCCACTAGTGCAAATCATAATTAGAGATATCTCTAACTGGGTTTTGTCTAGTCATAATCAAATTGGAGATATCTTAATTCATCGTTTTTTAAGATATCCAAAAATAAATATGTAGATATCTTTAAATAATTTATTACTAGTCAAATTACAGTTGTAGATCTTGAATTGGAATTCGTCCAAGTCAAAACTCATTTAAAGATATCTTCAACTTAATTATAGATATCTCAGTCTGTTTTTTGACTAGGAGGATCTTTCTTTGGAGATATCTGCATTCAGCTTTGTGACTAGGAAGAATTTCAGAGTAGATATCTTGAATGAACATTCTGACTAGTCAAAATTATTTTATAGATATCTTAATTGTGTTCTCAAAGCACCCCTTTGCTAAGCCCCGCCTTTTCTAACCATATTGTCTGCACGCCAAAAAATCTCAACGGCCTGACCTGGTTTTCAGGTAATAAAATTATTGTAAAAGTAACGGTGTATGTTATGAACACTGGAATAGTAACTGCATTATTTGCAAATCGCGGGCTTGTTTTGCATTGTCAACCGTTTTCTAAGGTAATATAGTTGTGGAGATAGCGCCTCTGGGTGGTGCGGAGGAAATGTAAGTTTCACGTCACGCACAACGGATTCTAGTAGGAGCAATTACAATTCAGATATCTTAAAATATAATTGTGACTAGTCGAAACCGAATTACAGATATCTCTAATTACCTTTGCGGATAAATGACGCGTCTTTTAAAGACATCTATGACATCAATACAGATATCTTAAATGGAGTTTTAACTAGTCAAAAATATATTACAGATATCTCAAATCGGACTTCTTACTAGTGCAATTATAATTGCAGATATCTCTAATTGTCATTCTGACTAGTCGAATTATAGTCATCACTCGTCAAAATACAATTGTTACCATCTGTAAATATATTTATAGATAGTCAGAACAAAGTTTAAAAGCTAAAACGGTTTGCCGTATACCCATCAAGGGCCTTAAATCCTTCCTTTCCAAGAGCCTACTCCGAAGGCCGAGTCTACCAGTCTGTTGTGATTGGTCTACCACAGCATGAGTCTGAAACAATACGCTTATTATAGAATCTGAATTTCCTCAGCACTCGTATACAAAGTGATGAGTTCAGTAACAATGGCGTCGTTTTTTTTATCAATTCCAGTAAGAGTCCTCATCAATTTTATTTGCATGCAAAATTGATTGTCAATACTGAAAACTGCGTCTTCTCAACATGTCGACAACATTACACAGTACATTAAAGGTAATATTAGAAAATTACACATCTACAAAAAAATATTCTTTTAAAAAAAAAAAAAAAAAAAAAAAAAAAAAAAAAAAAAAACATACCTCTCGATTACATAAAAGTTATCTCCATCATCTCCCTGATCAATGACGTGATCTTGTGGCTGCACAAGAACCTCGAACATGGCGTCCAGCACCTGTGAAAACTGCTCCTGTACCAGAGAGAAAGCGTCTGATGAAGAAAATGTGTTTGTGTGCTGTGGATCATATAGCACATATTTATGCAAAATAGAATATTTTGAAAAATTAAGAACGTTTCTTATGGTTCACAAAACAGCTAGACAGAGTATGACAGAATGGAATAAAGTGTGGTGGTCTCCAGACATGTTTCAACTATTTTTTATCATGCCATCTCAAAAACTCAATTTATGGTGCAAGATGCTGAAAGAAGGGAGGGACAAAAAAGGGATCTTCTACACCAAAAGATACCCACATGCAAATGAACAGACTAACATTTAAAAAAATAGTACAGAACGAATGCGATAACCATCTTTTGACACATTTAATAAAAAAATAAATAAAAAAAAAAAAAAAAAACTTTTCATAAAAACCATCATGGTCATTTTCTTGAGATTTATGATTAAAGACAATTTAAGAAAACTTATAGAAGTTACGGGGTGAATTTAAAGACGTAACGTTTTGAAGCAGGTTTTACCACATTGACCATGACTTTTAGCATAAATCCTGTCTCTGCTAAGATGTGTCTTTTAATTCACTGCCTTGAAACTACCAAAGTTTCAATTTTCACAGTTTTCAACCAAATATATTATATTAATATAAAACTGAAACATAGTCAACATCACTAATTGATTTGTCATATGTTGGATGACTAGCCAACAAGGAGGATATAACTTTATCATAGATAATATAACATTATGTAATAACATCAGCACAATATTACTTTGACTTTATAACACTTCCAGATAAGAATTTTAAAGTAATGCAAATATTCCTATTTTGAAGCTTGATTACACATTTATGGAATCCTTCAAATACTTCATAGAAGAATGTATGATAATCACTTCAAGTAACTTTTTAAATCCAACAATGAACTGACAGTGGCGGCTTAAGTATTGCATGTGTGATCAATCGCACATGCAAACCAAACCTGACTGACTGGGTTGCACATATACAACCTAGATGACGTTTGTTTACAGTTTAATAGCCCTCATATCTGTGTACCTGATCAAGAGCCTTGAACAGCAGAATGTCCTTGCAGGCCTCCTGTAATCTACAACGCTGCTCGTCTGTTTTTGGATGAACAACTCTCGGCTCAGAGTCTTCCTCATCATCATCAGGGTTAAAGGCCTCCGCACACACTATGAAAACAAATTACCATTTAATTACTTGACAGAAGTCATCACCAAAGCCACAACATGTGAATCAAAAACTTGAGAAAGGGCTTTTCAATGCCAAAGAAGCAACATGTACCCATTTATACTGCGCAAAGAAAACATGAAAAATAAAAAACATTCAAAACATATAGTTGTTTCTAATATTAAGTATGTACAGCTTTAAAGAAAAGTATGGTATGCTAAGATATAATATTACAAACGAATTCTATTTCAAATAAATGCCGTTTATAAAAACGTAAACTTTTTTCCCAGGATTCTTTGATAAATTTCTATTTTAACGTGCTGCATAAATTAGGTAAACCTGAACCAGGAACATTTCCAGTAACATCCGATGTACTTGTTCATAAGAAGACATCATAAGAAGAATGGTATCTACACTAATATTAGTCTATCTGTTTATCCTTAAGTTACCACAGTCGAAGCCGAATCCAGGCCATATCCAGATCAGATGGAGGACCTGCACCTAGACAGGACCACATCACAGCCCTCAAGCAGAGATTGTGTCAACTAGACAATCCCTTGTGAAGGTCTCATTGTCACTACAGTTATCAACAAAGATCCTCAGCGAAACCCGTCTCCATACCAGCGTGATGAACACAGTCTTCAACAACATGGAACTGAATTAAATATTTTGAATGCTCCGAGATAGGCTCCGATCCTAATCTGAATTCTGACAAAGCGTGAATCATAATCCTACAGCGTTTGTTTGTTGGCCCCCAACTAATATCCTTCATATATATATATGAAATGCATTGCAATTAATTGATGATTTTTCCATGCAAGACACCATTTTCTTCTAGAGCTGCTGTACAGCAGAAATAAACTTTGTTTGTAATTTTTCTGTTATCATTGTAAAGATGGTTTGAAACAATCTGTATTGTAAAAAGCACTATATAAATAAAGGTGACTTGACTACTCAAAAATAAGCAGCACAACCATTTAACAGATTAAAAAAATAAATGTTTGAGCACTAAATCAGCATATTAGAATAATTTCTGAAGGATCATGTGACATCACAGGAATAAATTACATTTTAGAATTCAAATTTCAAATAGAAAGTTCTTTTCAGTTACAGTTAAAAGTTATTTTAAAGCAGTGTATCTCAGTACTTTGCAGGAAAAGAGAAACACCTTACATTAATTTATAACAAAAAACAAATAACAAAATATTTACTTCTCTTAAAGAGGAAAACTTCTTCTTTTTTTAAATATCCTAGGTGTATATGAATTTCTTCTTTTTTATTATGTATACATGATTTTTTTTTTTTTTGCAGAATTTGGGGTACCATTCACAACCATTATAAACCTTGGAGGACTAAAGTTGTTTTTAAATTCATCTCTGATTGTGTTCGTCTGAAAGAAGATAGTCATACACACCTAGGATGGCTTGAGGGTGAGTAAATCATGGGATACTTTTTATTTTTATGGGTGAACTACTCCTTTAACTATAGGCAAGATGTCTATCTTGTATTGCAGTTTTTGTAAAATATTTTCTCTCAACTTTTCCACAGGCTACCCTTTTAGCTCCCTAGGAGTCCCATGGAACCCACTTTGAAACCACTTCTCTAGAAGTGTTTAACTTACAGTGATGACAGAATGGATGATGTTTAACTTCACACTTATGAAAAAATGTATTCTTCTCAATGCATTAAACATTCTTTACTGATATCATATTGAGATTCCTTCATATGATGTTGTGGGACTTTAAAAATTCTACATCAAAGGAATTTATATGTTGAAAGAGAGAGTTTTTTTTTTTTTTTTTACTGTAACAACTGAAAGGGGCAGAATGAGTGGGCATACTGGCGACATAATTACTATAAAACAAACACAAGGGGAAATGACGGAAAGGCAGAGCACTTATCTGACACTCACACACACACTTTAAACCACATGATTAGTGCAATGACGTCAAACAGAACTCACCCGACACTCTCCGGTTAAATCTGCTGGGGGGAGGAGCTGTGGAGAAAAAAGACAGAGAGTTAATGACTGTTCAAATTCTCCCATGCTTGCTGAGAGATGCAGACTCACAGACAATGTTAACGATCAAATTTAGCCTCCAAATCTCACATGTGCCCTTCAGTAACTCTGTGGGCGTGTTAAATATTCGGTAAGGTCAGTCAAAGTCCTGTCCTACAGGCTGTACCAGTTTCAAGAGATTGCAATTATGTGTGTACGATCACAGTTGAGTGCACTAGCACGACTCTCAGGAGCCCTGCAGGTCTGCACTCCCTCCTCCTCCTCTCACATGCCGCTGTTACAATCCATCAGGTCTATTAACTCTTTGGTGTAAAACTAGCAATAATCTTTCGCTCACATACACACCTCCTTGTTAGTGAAGTACCGTCTTAAGACGTTCTGCTCATAACCAATAGCTCTATAAAAAACAGATTTTCACATACAAAAAAGCATCATCAAGTTTGAACAGTCTTACAATAATTAACCTGCAACACAAATGCATGCTCACGTTAAATGCCACCGAATTGTGTGCATTCACACATTAGCATTTAGATTTACACCTCTTTGCAAATTACTTAACTCTGTGTGTGTCTGTCTGTGTGTGTGTGTGTCTGTGTGTGAGATTTACGAGGACACATTTGTATAACATGGGTATTTCACCGGTATTATGACGTAAACATGAACATTTCATGAGACCTCATTTCAAATAGCTTTAAAAACATACTGAATGTTTAAAAAAAAAAAATGCAGAATGTTTTGTGTGATGGGTAGGGTTAGTGTAGGGGGATAAAATGAACAGTTTTTAATAGTATAAAAACCATTACGCCTATGGAATGTACTCACTCTGATAGCAAAACAAACCTGTGTGTGCGTGTGCGTGCAATGCCCAGATAAGGCTGCTTAATACACAGACGTGTTGTGAGAGCACTCAAAGAAATGAGTGCGTGCATGAGCGCGTGAAGTATTGTGAGATGGGGAGCTTCAACCTCACGTGTAAGGGATATCAAGTGGACAAAGTTGCCATGACAACAAAATACAAGGAAGACCTTCTCATCGCTAACAACTAGCCCAACTAACTCACTCTCTCTCTCAGCAACCAGCAACTACTAAAGTTATTATATTACTCATCAACCACTTGAACAGACATGAAATTTAAGACATTATTTACTGAAAATCTTTCCCTTCACCACTGTTCTCACATTTCATTTGCAGTTGCATTTTTGCAGTACGGCTTCAGAAGAGATGGAATAGATCAGCACAAGTCACAGTGCAATCTGATACTAGCATGACTATCATAGTACTTGCATCAGCATCACTGTCCACTTTTTAGCCATTATGTTTTAAATGTCCTGTAATATTATACACTACCATCAAAATATTTGATGTCAGTAATTTTCTGTTTGTTTGTTTTTTTAAACAATTTATTCTTTTATTAAGAAAGGATGGATTAAATTTATCAAAATTAAAAGTAAACAATTATAAATAAATTCTATAATAAATAAAGAAAGCAACTTTCTATTCATTAAAAAATCCTGAAAAATGTATCCAAATTTCCACAAAAATATTAAGTACAACTAACTTTGACGTTGATAACAATAAGAGATGTTTCATGAGCAGCAAATCATCGTATTAGAATAATTTAGATTAAAAGATCATGTGACTAAAGTAATGATTCTGAAAATTCAGCTTTGCCATCAAAGGAATAAATTACATTTTTAAATATAATATAAAATACAATATATAGAATAATATTATTACATTGTAATAATATTTCACAATATTACAGTTTTTGATCAAATAAATGCAGCCTTGGTGAGCCAAAGAGACTTTCTTCAAAAACATTTAAAAACCTCAAACCTTTTAAAAGTATATTATACAGATATCATCTAGATATAGGGAATATAGTTATTTTATTTTCCATGATTTAAAAATATTCTATGGGAAAATTTACTCTCTTTTTTTTTTTTTGTTGCACATTTTCAATCTGACAGTTTAGAAACGTCAGCAAGCCATACGATTCGAGGCATTACATCCAAAGTATAAACCTGCCAGAGTTTAATATTTTAGGATTAGGAGTTTGTTCAAATCACTAAGCTTAAGGATAAGCAATAGTACAAAACAACAGTAACCCGAGAACTACAAAACTTAAGGGTTGTCCTGTCTGTCTTCTTATCTCCCTCCATGTCATTCTAGATATCCTCATGCACACACAGTCTTATCACTCGCTCTCATTGCAAATATTAGCCAGAGGGAGAGAGAGACTCGTAATTTTAAAAGTAAACAGAATATGTGTGTGATCTCTGATGGTACAACTAAAATCACATCATGTGAGAGTCAGCAACTAAAGTACAAACAGCTGCGTGCTTTCTCTCTCACACAACATGCATAAATAACCATTCCAACACATGACAATAAACAAACAAACACATCATAAAATCAATGCCATTTATTCATGGAAAGGAAAAGCTGAATTTTCAGCATCATTACTCCAGTCTTCAGTATGACTTGTTCCTTCAGAAACCATTCTAATATGCTGATTTGGTGCTCAGGAAATATTTCTATATACGATAATAATAATACATTTATTTTTAATAAATAAATTGTACTGGAAAAGTAGGTGTACATGACATTATTCACTTTTGTTTTTACATTATAATTTTATAGAAATAAAAAATTTACATTATTGTACTAAAAAAAAAAGAAACTTACACAATTCAGTACAAAATATTAGAAAACCGACAATGAGCGTTATACATTGTCAAAGCAGTTGGAACATTTTAGAGGTGACACGATTGGGGGTCAGTTAAAAGTCAATACTATAATCTCAAATTAATTGTTTTATGGCCAGCAAATAGGGCCTGTTTACACCTGGTCACTTTATGCAATTTTACTGATTGGATAACTATTCATTTTACAACCCTTTCATTTACACTTGGCCACATAAATGCAACACTGCAAAACGAATCTTCAATTTCTATGCTATATGCAAATTTAACAGAGTTCATGTCAATGAAAAGCAGATATAAGATAAAAAACAGACATAAGTTGCACTTTATCTATCATCAGCTAATTTCAAGATCAAAGACTGCAACAGGAGAGAAAGCAGCGTCCGCACTGGTAAGAAAATTTAGACTTTCTACTTTGAATGAAGATGACTGTTGAGCTTCAGGATGCAACACTGAGCTTTGCTTCATTTGCGGCAGTCTGTGAGTTGAGGTAGCGCTGGTCATATCTATAAACACTCTCACACACTTTTTTACCATTTTGTGAGGAATAAAATTTACATATGTGGCTTCAACAACCAGATGCATTTACACTTGTCCAGTTTCATTTGGAATCAGTCTCAAACCACTTCCTAAAAGTGATTTAAATCCATTTCTATTGCGTTTAGGAGGACATTTACACCTGGTCTTTTCATAATTGGATGGCTATCTGATCAGAGAAAATGCATTAAGTGACCAGGTATAACCAGGTCCTACATACACATTTGCAAAAGCACAAATGGAATCTTCGCTATGCAACACTACCATAGCACAATAAATAAAGCACCCCACTCACACACTGTGAAAGCTGCTTGGCTGATTAATAAAATCTCAAACAGCTGTACAACTCGTAAACAAGAGGAAAACATTCTCTTCCCCCTTCCTGCTGTAACCAATCAATCTTGGTGTCTGTATGTGGTGCCTTTTCCCTCACTCTCTACAAACTCTGTCTATCTTTCTGCAGCGTTCCATTTCTCTCGCTCTCTCTCCCTCTCTCTCTTTAGCCCTTATAAGGTAGTGTGGATCTGTCTAGCACTGTGCATGTGGGTTTAACTCCTTACTGACGGCCAGAATATTACTTGGAGTAAGACAGCATGAATGGCAACTATATTACCATGGATCAACAGAAGCAGATATGTACTCAAAATACACCCATTTTATTCACTTCCTATAAACTTTACAAAAGCAAATATGAGGATTCAATGCCACTAAAAATATGTGTGAAAGTGTGTTTTTGTGAATAATATGAACATTAGAGGCAAGGTCAGCTCTGCCTCTGATTAGACAAGGCCATCACTCTGCTTAATCTGCACCCTGACTGGACAAGGCCACTGTCTGTTAACCCGTCTCTGATTGGCTGATACGGTATTATGCGGTGCTAGCTGAAGGTCAAGGCATGTCCAATCAAAACGTACACCTCGCAATTGGAGCACTCCCATTGGTTGCACTCCTGTCCCAATGACCTCCTCTCCTTGAGCCACCACCACTAATCAGACTGACCTGCAAACGTCTTACAAAGGCTGAGGAGTAAACTTGCGTTGTAAACTAACATGCAAAAAAGGGGATCAGAAAAATATTTCCCACTGATGAGTGAGTAAGAGGACATTAAAGGTTAGCGTTAATTGGAGACTAATATACTGTAAACAACAATGTAGATAATGTGCAGGGTTTCCACATCCTGTCTAACCTTTGGCCTTGCCCACAATGCCTTGAGAGGGAACAGCTCTGTCGCACTGTTGGACAGATGGCTTATGCAATAAGTTTAACAAAGCAATCTGAACTCTTAAACCTAATAACTTTATCTTAACTTATTTTCTGCCAGTACAGGACTCAAAAATGCAGAAAAAAAATGTGACCAGCTGCTGAGATAACACTTCATGAGCTCTTATGGCCACCCTTTACTGCTGCTTCTAAAATCAATGACCAGGGTGGGAAGAACAAACAGGTCCAGGGTAGATAGTCACCCTCTTGCTGATAGATAGGAGGAAGTACTAAAGTCCAGATTGTTATCGGAAAACCTCAAACATGAAGAATAAAAGATATACACACCCAGGCATACAAAACACAAACAATACACACATAGACAGGAAAACAATGTTGAAGCATTTTCCCTGACTGATGTATTCTTAAAGTGTTAGTTCACCAAATAATGAAATTTCTGTCATTAATTACTCACCCTCATGTCATTCTAAACCCGTTAAGACCTATGCTCATCTTCAGAACACAAATTAAGATATTTTTTATTAACTCTGAGAGCTCTCTGACAGTAATTTAATTACCACTTTCAAGGGCCAGAAACGTAGAAAAGACATCTTTAAAATAGTCCACATGGTTCAACCTTAATTTTATGAAGCAACAAGAATACTTTTTGTGTGAATAAAAAGAGAAAAACTTTATTAACAATTTCTTCTCTTCTGTGTCATTCTCCTACACTGTTGAACGCTGTACCGAAGATGAATAAAGGTCTTACATGGTTTTGGCTCAGTAAAGGCCATGAAGACCTCAGATAAACCACATCATGGTTGTGACAACATGCTAACCGCCTGAAAAAGCCACAGTTCCCTTTTTTAAAGGGTTTAGTTTCATATGTCTGTGAAAAAGATTTACACTCACTATTTAGTAGTTTCAGTTGATGCAAAAACAATACTACAACTTGTGTCCTATCAAATCGCTTTGACAACAGGCAACTCAGCAGTGAGGAGCAGCACAAACAGGTTCTTTGACACGCGGTTGGGGTATTTGCAGTTTGTTGTGAGAGTAGAGACTCTGAGTCCTTAAAACAGCAGACTGCTCTGTTTCACTCCGATTATCCTGCTTAAAACAGAGTACACTCTCATCCAGACAGACGACTTAAACAAACAAGCTATACACTTGCATTTAGATACACACTTCAATTAATTTCACATCTCTTCTAGTAAATAGGGTGCATTAGTCATTCTGCTTCTCTGCTGGTCGATAATTTTGCTACATTTGGGCAAGGGGGGGTTTTGTAGAGAGGCCATGCGGTTGAAACAATGGTTGTGTTCTAAGTCTGGTGGAATTTAGCAAAACAGCACTTTAAAATACTCTTTAACCAAAACCAATTGCGATCATTTAAATAAATTCTCAAGGAAACCAACAATATGTGATCTAGTATGCAAGCGCAGTCAAATCCATCCAAACTTCTGCATGATACATTGCCTGTTCTGCAGTGATGTGCAGATGTTTTCTTTACAGCATGACGCAAAGTAAGAAAGTGGGATGGTCTTATCTATGGTTCATTGGTTCAGCCATGCCCCAGCATGCTCTGGATTCCTCAGCTCACTGGAGCTCTACAGTGGAACAGTATGTTACAGGGCCTGAATTTCAGTCCAGGGTTGCAGTACTGCACATAATTTTACTTATTCCTGCAGTTTTCGCGATCACTACAAAAGCGTGCACACCACTGATCTATTAAGTGCCGCATACATAAAGCAGCCTCTCAAACAGCTTACAAGTACCAAATTGAGTTTTTTTGTGGCCAATTTAACTTGAGTATAGTATAATATAATTTTATTTAATGCCATGCCAGCATCTGAGGCTATTTTCATGGCAAAAACTCAATTACAAATTTAAAATAAATAAATACAATAAAAACTAAGCAAACAAACAGTTAGTGGAACTGAGCTTACGGGACAAACAAACACAAAACTACGTCAAAACACCCGTCGTGACGAGTATTCAGGTAAACACAGCCAGTTTTGGAAAGTAAATACTTAAGAAAACGTACAATGTGTAACAGTGTATTGGATCCGAACATAAGCTCTTAAAGTGACAGCAGCCTATTATACTTGCTGCACCTGCATTTAATTTTTACAATGAAGACTATCCAGTGTTATATTTCCATTTTATCACTTTATTTATAAAAGATATTAGTTCATGCAAAAATGAAAATTCTGACATTAATTACTCATCCACCCTCATGTCATCTCAAACCCGAAAGCAATTTGTTTATCTTAGGAACACAAATGAAAATCTTTTGAAATGAAATCTGAGAGCTTTCTGTCCCTCCATTGACAGTTTATGCAACTACCACTTCCAAGCCCCAGAAAGGTAGTAAAGACATCATTAAAGTAATCCATGTGACTCCAGTGGTTTAACCTCAATATTATGAAGCAACGCAAGTGCTTTGTTTGTGCAAAAAACGTCTGCTCTTGTGTGAACAACACACATGCATCGTGGTGCACTTGTGTTGGAGTTTATTTTTCAAGGCATCATATCAAAGTCAGAAATTTCAGAATCGTGACAACACTAATAATAACACCAACACCTTTCTTGGTAACTACAGCCCTTGCACTTGAAAAGCCATTCAGTTTTTTCTTATTTTCTCAACATTTCAAAGCCGACAGCTCCTCAGCTTCCCACAGAATTTTGGGATGAGACTGGCTGCACAGTTCAAAATCTTGGTGGAAGCAGTGGGTCATTTGATATTGTTTGCCAACTAGACGCATTTACATGGAAATTAAAAGTTGTCTTTAAAATTTCGTTAAATGCTTTAGTTAAACCCAATCCTTCAAACAATCGATCATTAGACAGAGACTACAGCCCAATTGCAGACAAATTATAACGGTGCATGTAAAAGTACATATTCAGACATACTATCAAGTGAATACACATCAGTGAAGTATACACATTAGGGGATGGAAAGAGAAAGTTGCAAATACAAACCACTGAAAGTGCACATAAACCTTCACACTCACTGATCCGAGATCAGATTTAACAATTAGGTATGTACTTCCCCATTCTGTTTTGTAAGAGGCTGTGAAAACAATTAAAGAATTAAATATTAGCGTAAACAGGGCACAATCCACTCAGACAAAGGCAGGCGTTGCATATTATGCAGCTTGATGAAATATGATTAACAGCAATTTGGGAAAGTGCAATAATCCCTGTATCCATTTCCATACCTCTTCCTCACTGTTCTCAATGATCCAGATTTCTCTCAATGACTTGACTTAAATGTCTGCCAGAGAAATCTGCTTGGTTTCCACTAGGAAGGAGCAGCTGCTCTCTCTGCACTACATGAAAGGAAAGAGGGGCTGCTTTGATGTGCGCGAGCGCACCTCTCTCCATTATGAAAAATCCCTGTTAGCATTCTCAATGGCCAGCCCGCATCCATTCATACAAGCAATTCATACAGCACAAATGGGCTAACATCGCTAGACCGATCACACACCACAGCCGTCTCTATTCAAGAACAGAAATGCATAAATATTAATGCAAATCTATCAAGCGTGTACACTATCCCATATTAATTTTGCATGCATTCTGGGGATGCCTTGTGCAGGCCACTTGTCACTCTGTCAATCAAGCGCTTGGATGGGAGCTCGAGCGAGTGCCATGGAAACAGCCTAGATAAGGCTGTTCCTCACGTTACGCATCACAAGGGAAATCTGACACCCTCGTTAGCCGTGCAAACACGCTCACACTAAAACAAACTCAAGCAGCAATATCTTCATCTTTTACAGGTGGCGTAATAAACGCATTTAATAAAGAAGCACTCACGCTCAAAATCTGAGTCATCGTCCTCGTCATCTTCGTCGCCGTTCGACTCGGTCTGCATCGGTTCGCCATCAAACATCACTCCCTTGCCCCCAGTTTTGGCGGCGGCGGCCCCGGAGCCGTCCTGGTTCCGGGTGTCCCGCAGGCGGGTGAAATACTGCACGGCAAACTCCACCAGGTCCGGCGGCCTCTGGCGCAGCACCTCCACGGTGTAGCCTTGAAGCAGCTCCGTCAGACCGACTGGAATCTCAATACTCATGTCTAAACAGTAGTAGGTTTGTGCAGATATTTGACCCTGTTCTAAATGGCTCCTGAACTATGGTACAAAAATATAAATCAAGTCTTTCCCGTATCAGCGCATGCAGGGTTGCAGCGCAAGAAGCTCGTGAGGGACTTAGTCAAATTTGGTAGCAAAGGTCAGCTGAAACCAGCACAACACATAAGATTCTTCGGTTTTTGTTTCCCAAGGTGGGAATTAATCAGGCCGAGTATTACAAAATAAAGGCTGATAGCTCGGTTTCCTCCGGCTTTTACTCAATAGACCTCTTGGCAAGGATACTGTACTGTGCGTTGAACGAGAGACTATAAATTAAAATAGCTTCGCTATTGTGTCGTATGGTACAAAATACGCGATGAATAGGAGTCAAAAGTGCAGTTAATAAGATTACAAGCTGATTAAACCCAGGTTGGGAGTTAGCGATGCAGCTATCGGAGTTAGCAGAAGAGGCCTTGCCTTTGCTCAAAGCGTGATTAGTTTGTACTTTTGACGTTTTTTTGTCTAATACCTTAATAACGGATATGTACGACAGAATAAGCCAATCGCTTGCGAGAATAAACTTAATATATGTAAATTCCGAGAGGTGTTGATATGTTGTATGACAGCTCCGTGTGTCACCAGCGTGCAGATCCGCGTCTCTCTTGTCCGTTCTTTCTCCTAGGACCCGCTGGTTTTGGTACGTTAGTTGTAAACACGGCAGGTGTTTTAGAGGAGTGTGGGTAACTGGCTCTACCGGTGAGGTAGCGGAGTCGTCGTCGGGGACTCGACAAGGAGGGAGGCCGCGCCGGGGTGAGTGTGCAAGCGGTCCGGCGCTGACAGGGACACCGGCTGAACCGGACAGGAGGGAGACAAATCAGGCCTTCTTGTCTTCGGAAATGGGACAAGTGTCAGCTGTCACCAGAAAGTACGAAACGGCGCCCACGGAGACGACAACACCGGCGCTCGCGCGCGTCCAAGTACGAAACTGCTATGAAAATCCTCGGTAAACTCCAACCTCTGAGAGCTGCAGATATTCGCGTCGCCTGTCGTTGTCAGAGCCGCGGTCCGGAATGGATATGTTTCTGGACGTCGAACAAAACTAATTTCGCCATGAATAAGCTGAAATATTCTCGCTTTTTCCTGTCAGAACAGACCGTTGGTGCCACTTGATAAGGCGCACGCTCTCTCCTTCTCCACCTCGAGCCGCTGAGCCTCGGGGGCGCGGTCTCAGAGTTCGAGAGCGAGAGCTTCAAGCCCTGATCGACCGCGGAATTGGCCAATCGCAGAGCGGCATGAGACAGAAGGCCCACCCCTTTTGAAGTGTGTGTGCGAGATTTAGGAAGTGGGTGAAGATGAGTTGATCTGCGGGGCTGTAGTAGGGGGTTCAGGGCCAAATTCTGACCTCATCCAAAGCTGTGTTGAGAAATATACGGAGGCACTCTCTCATTTAATATAAGGGAATGAAAAAAAAAAAAAAAAAAGTATCGAAAAACAGTGGATATGTTTTAATACACGAATCCTCGATTTAAGTCTTGAGTCATGAATTCTATAAATGCAACCATAAAACGTAAAATATTAACTTTTATTATCGAAAGTAAAAGCTGTTTTTTTTGTTTGTTTGTTTGGGCTACTTTGGAAACATAACTCAAAGCTACAGTATGTGTCGATTCCTAGAACGGCTCCATGGCAAAAATGATCACAGATTGACAATTCACGAAGCACATAAATGTCAAGTGAGAAGGAGTTCCCTGTCAGTAAATATAGAGCAGTCGAGCTATTCTCGGGTCTCCATTCAGGTCGCAGGTAAAGCCGTTTCCATGGCCACACAGAACCTACCTTTAAACCCTTCAGTTATTTTCCTCGAGGAACCCCTGCGCCCCCTGCCGGGTAAAAAGAGTTCGTGGTGACATGAGGATTTCCTTTTCTTTAAGGATTTGTTCATTCTGTCATTTATGCAGCACCATGACCTGATTATTTCTTCTTCTGTCACTGTGGAACACAAAAGGACATGCCACAGTGTAAAAGTGAGTCTCCTTTTACCATAACTTTAAAACTCATTATAAGAAGATTAGATGTTTAGTGTTGTGTTGTGGGCAGAACTATATACTGGTCACAGAAAAGAGGAATATTGGTCATTCACAAAAATCTACACATCCTCTGCTCCTTGCATGTTTGTTTATTCAATATTCATCATAATTTTTAGGTGCTTTCAGGTGTGTTTAACACATTTCCCATGTTTAAATTATATAAACAAACACTGGGACAAAGTCAACAAATTCCACCTGGGCTTTCCTGACAGTCTAAAGACTGACAGTAAAAGCACAAGCCTGTTGCCTAGAGACTTAGAGAAACTGGGACAGAGGTGCACATAGGGGAACATGCCCACTGGAATAATAGATGCATGACTTCAAATGACAGTTTTCTAGAACAAATCAGAGTGGTTACTAAAAAAGATCATTATAGTGAATTTTCACTGGAGACTATAAACTATTTTTCCAGGCATAATTAGTTCTGGCACTCAAATCTGAAAGACATAACCACAAATCTCTGTTGTATTGAATAAGAGGGGCTTTTTACATGCAAGGGGATTTTTGGTGCCTTAGCCTGAAGGGATTAATCATAACTCATGACCAAATGAATTACGTCTTGGCACAACACTGGAGTGGGACCATCTTTGTAAATCCATGAGAAATTTAATGCATACATGTACTCACTCACTCACTCACTCATTCACTCACTCACTCACTCAACAAACAAATAAATAAAATGAATAAATAAATGTTCAAATATTCAGGAATTTCTCAAATAATGAAGCAAAGCTAATATCCAGAGAGCTCGGATAATTCTGGGGGGGGAAAAACACAATAAATCCACAAAAGCCACATATCATTTAGCATTTAAAGTTTATTATTTTATAGAATTTACAATTCAGAGACCATTACCTGACCATATTAAGTACTATTTAAATCACATTATAGCTTTGATTTCTGTGTTTAATATATTACATCATTTATGCAAGAATTGGGAACCCTTTTCATAATAAATGTGCCATTTACTAGGACAGTGCAACTGTAGGAGAGGATTTTAGTTGTCATAGTAAAGGCAAGCAACTCAAATGGACAGATCTAATCCAAATTCATACTGCATTATTGCCAAATGTAAAGATAATGTCCTTGAGAATATTAGCCGCTCCTCCAATCACAGTGCTCCTAGCACTTCCACTTTAGGAAGATTTTAGAACAGTTATGGAAACAGTCAACGTCACAAAGGGTTATCACTGATAAAGATTTAGTTCTTGTACAAATTCTCATTAGATGCGTTGCATACATTTCATGAACTTTTGATAAGATCCATTTCAAATTGGTTGAGAGACAATGCTTTACGTGTGAAACAAACATCCAAACTATATATCTTCTCTCTACATATTGTCTCTACAAAACCCACACACAAACATGCACATTATTTACAATCTTGTGCCGGTTAGTTCAGTCCTGTTCATATCATGTATAGCAGTATTATTATAACTGATCTTATTTGCTCAAAGACGATCTATAAAATTCAGCCAGATAAAATTTTGCGTGTTGAAAATGTGACACATTCAGTAATAATAAAAAAAAAACCTTCACTGCTCCACATTCATTGATAAAATGCCTTTGAGGATAGCAGGCAAATCTCTGTAACAAAACTCCCCTTTGTCAGAATCAAAACAGTCGTGCTAAATGTTAAGCTGGTGTGAACGACTGACCTTTTACAATTTCATGTTGTTTAGAGCTACAAACCCCATGAGAACCCCGAGGCCTACAATGAGGTCAAAAGCTATCGTGAACATACTGTAATCTCAACGGTAACATATTAATTCAGTAACGTAACACTTGTAAAAACAAAGGAATTAGATATTACAATTCCAGAGCCCATAAGGAAGAATCAGCTGCAAATAGGTTTCATATTCAGTAAATGCAGCTGCAGAACAGCCAGTTTCCCTTTCACCTAAAGGAATGGAACAGTCTGAAGTGTTTGAAACAGTCAAACCACAAAAAAATAATCTCATAAAAGCCAAAAAACTTTTCTGATTCTCCTTATTGTGGCTATATATAGTGTATCTGTGGGATCTCCTGCATAGATGCGTCTGTTAGAGATTGTCTAATTGATCTCTTCGAGTGCAATTTTAAAATTGCCCAGCAGACATTTTGCTCTCTGAATGTCTCAAAGCATTTCAATATTCTCATTCTGTAGGTTCAGTTTGTTTTTCTGCCAAGCCATAGGCAATGGCTGAGTTGCCTTGGTAACTGCGCTCAAAGCAGGATGCAGTACTGCTATTGTCCAGCGGGAGCAGCGCTGCATCGCTAATGAGCAGTGGACATCACAAAGAGCAAATTGCAGCTGTGTTCTAATATTTTGGCAACACAAAAAAGAGCTCAGCACCAAGGGGCAACTGGGGGCATCATATTCCTCATTACGATTGATATGGGAATGCACAAGCCATGCCCTGCAGTTTGACGGACATAAATTCCCACAGAACCCTTAGTGGCCATATTAAAGCTTAATTGGAACTTAATGTCAAAGGTCACTTACTGATAACCTCTCACATCAGCTAGGTAAATTATAACGAGGGTAGTTTTGTTGGCATGTAGTGCAATCAGTCATCTCTTTGTCAGTAGAGATAAAAGATTTGATTGAGGGCGGGGCTTAGGCAAGTGTGCATGTGGTGATTGACAGCTAAGACCCATGAGGGGTGGGGAGTCTCTCCAGGATCCAGGCGCTCACCTCCTTTAAGACAGACTCAGCAGTGTCAGGTAAGTCGTGATGCAGAGCATGGTAGGCTTCTTCATATACCTGTTCATCATAAAAACACAGATTTGTGAATTAGAATGCACTAGGCAAGGGATACGCAGGAATAATGAAACATGGGGATGTGTGTTGTTTTTATTTCATGAGAGTACAGAATGTGCATCTGGATCAGGTTATCATGTGATATCTGAAACATCTACTGCCACAACAACGGATCAGATCATATTCACAATTCAAATCTCTAGTTCTATGGTTCAAAGGGATAGTTCTTGCATCAATTCCTCCTCACCCTCACGTCGCTCCAAACCTGTGTGACTTTTTTTCTACCGTGGAACACATTTTTGTCCGTAAAGTGAAAGTCAGTAGGAAAACACCAAGACATTTTTCGAAATATCTTTATTTTGTATCTTTTTTATGTATGTGTGTGTATATATGTATGTTCCACAGAAGAAAGGAAGTCATACAGGTTTGGATAGACATGAGGGTGAGCAAATGTTAATTTTTGCATTTTTATTTGGCCAATGTTTATGCACGCTTGATTCACCTTCAGTTTTTTATCAGTGCTCTTGACCTCGTTATACATTAGATGGGAGCCTCTGATGTCACAAAGCTTGTCGGCGTCGCCATGGAGAATAAAGAAGGGCCACGTGATGTTGGGTAATTCTCTCTCAATGCGAGCCGCCGCATCCATCAGCTGCATTCCGAACGAGATGCGCAGCCCTCCGTGATAATTTAACTCATCTGTGTCGTATGCCTCCACCTAATGAACAGGTAACGATGACGTAGGATTAAAAATATGATCTTAATTGCAGTAACTCATTCCTCAAGATTATACTCAATAAACAGGGAACCATAAACATTGATTGAAAAAGTTGCCCCGTGTATCTTCACCTATGGATGAATAAATGGTATTCCAGCATTAATTTCCAAAATTACATTCATATGTGACTCTGGACCACAGAACCAGTATATGTTTTGAAATCTGAATAAATAAGCTATCCATTGATGTATTTGGATGTTATACAACTATTTGAATATATGGAATCTGAGGGTGCAAAAAAATCGCCTTTAAAGTTGTCCAAATGAAGTCCTTAACAATGCATATTACTTACAAAAATAATCTTTTGATTTATTCACGATAGGAAATTTACAAAATATCTTCATAGAACATTACCTTGACTTAATATTCTAATTATTTTTGGCATAAAAGAAATATCTATTATTTTGACCCCTATAATGCATTGTTGGCTATTGCTATAGATATACCTGTGCGTTATCATCACTATGTATGTGCCTCACTCTGAAAGAGTAAGTTTACTGTGTAAATAATATTTCAAAAGCTAACATAACATAACAACATCGCCAGATAGTCTACCTAACCCTATTCAAACACTAACTGTCAGTGTGAAATTTACACACACATTCGCATCTACAGAAGAACTTTCGCATACATTCCTGTACCTGTTTGGGATCCCGCGAGACCCATTTTGACTCAATCGAGCCGAGAGAGAGTTTCGGAGTCAAACGGCTTAGAATTTTTGCCATGAAAACCTGCAAAGAATCCAAGAAACCACAGATATTTTTAATTTACTTCAGAGACCTGAATATCTAAAAGCAGTAGAAACATCTCTGTTGCATCAGACACTGAATGACTCAGTTTACTAAATGTTTAAATATTTAAAATACTTCATATAAACATTCTCAGATTTACAAATGAAACAGCTGATAAAAATGACAATGTTCACATCACACTGAATAAACATAACGTGGCCCAATCTGGACACCTAATCCACTCATAAAATATGTATACGATAAAACAATAGATACTCTTCAAATTGAAAACAAAGGCTATACTTTCTGTTTGTTACATGCAACTGGAACATGTTCATAGTTGAAATGTGAAAAGAACTAATTTCATACATGCACCAAAAAAAGAGGCAGAGATTGATTGAATAGATGAAAGCACTGAGCTTTACTGCTGCAATTTGACAGCTGACATTTCAAAGCTATTGCAATTTGAGTGCATTTAACAGTCTGACTGCAGGGGGCAGCAGATCTAATTTACAGCCTCATGTTTCAGTTGTGATGGATGTTAAAGGCAAACAATTGGTAAGAAAGAAGAATTAGCTGTCACTAGAATATGTTCAGTCAGTGAGTTTTTACCTTGAAGGGTGTAGCAGATTCTGCGTTCATTTGAACCATGGGGGCAATAAGAACCACACCTGCAAAATCCTGGGGCCTCTCACATGCGGTCAGAATGGAAATGGCCCCTCCCTGTAAAACAAACAGACCCAGTCATGTTATTGAAAACAGCCAACTAAACTAATCTATTTGTAGATTAGTACTTCTAAATAGAAATATATATGTTAAATTAAATGTATATATTTAACAGCACTCTAAAAGTAATGATACGCCATCAAAATAATGTAAAAGCCATAATATGCTTAATTTTTGGTGTCTTGTATCCATGAAATTATATAGCTGCCTTTTTTTATGAAGGGGGTCCTTTGCAAGCTGTCGGTAAAGCAATGAATGAAAAATATGACGTTATCACATTGGTAAATAAGTCCCTAATTTGTAATTTTCTGATGCTCTGCTCCTCTGCTTTCTTCATTTTGCTTCTATTATGAACCTATCTATGAATATTCATGAGTAGAGGCCAGGATTCAAAAGAGGTGGAGAGATTAAAGAGCAGTTCCCACCACATTTGCAAGAGACTCCAATAAAGGGCTGTTTTAAGTTCTGCACACACACACACAAACTCTTTCAGTCTAGACACACAAAACCACATACACACTAACACTAAAGGGTCACTAAGAAAACAGGTGGTCTGCTTTGGTTTGAATATAATGAGGTAATTGCTTTTTAATTAGAATTTATACATCCCTGGGAGTAACTGGGAGTAAAGTTTCAAACACTCCCTCCTATGTCTTTCCTTTACACACACACACAAACTATTATGAGACTGATCATTTAACATGCGATAGGAAAGCAAATGTTTATTCAGCCAGTAGCGTCAGTTCCTCAAGTCACAGGAAGCGAAATGTTCAAGGACACACAATCCCTCGACTGGGTGTAACAAGACTGTTTTTTTTTTTTCATAGGAAGCATTGTTTGAATAAAAAAATAATTTTCCATATTTCTTTTTAAAGACTTAAGGGTGATTATATAAGGACCAAACAGCCTGGTATTACATAAGATACTAGATTAGAGAGAAAAACACGAAATGCATTAAATAAAAGTCAGCGAAAGAGGGGGAGATGGAGAGCGGCAAAAACATATTTTATTATTTAGATTGAGAATCTGCTCTAAAGGAACAATAGAGAAGAGCATTATGGGTATTAGCAGTAGATGAAGGAATTCCTATTCTCACTTTACCAGAATGCCCCTGAGGTGGGATATTAATACCATAGAACTATCCCAGAAACACCACTATGACTATGATGTTAAAAAAAAAATTACAGAGCAGATTCATCCAGACACATTTCTAGTCTACATGGCTCATGAAGCATCTTGAGTACGCAGCTGGTCTGTTTTATTAATGGGAACTGTTGAGTAAAAACAAAAGTAAACAGCTTCCAGCTGGATTCTTGTTCATATTCAGTCATCTATAGTTTGGGTCTAACACACACTGAAACTGGGAAATGTATAAAAGCAAACGCAAACAGGTCTTCCTGTGGCCTCCACCCCATGAGTCACAGACAGTTTAAAATGGTTTACTTTAACTTTATCAACAGTTGTAGTTGGCTTTGAATAGTTATTAAACAAAGAGTTAAATATTTGCATAACATTTTCCCCATAAAAAAATATTTACATCTTTTTGAATTTTAATATAAACATAGGAATCATGAAAATATGAATATGAAGACTTTTGCACACTTGTGAGAATGCAAGCAAATAAATGAGCTTCTAAATGTCAAGCTGCATGAACACACAAATACAATACAATACAATACAAATAAATATGTAAAAATGCCTCAAATTCCAATAACATGCCTAACTATGTAAACTTCTGCTGTATAGCGAAATACAAGCGCAGTTTTCTTTATCTTACCTTAAAGTATACTTATTGTTTTTTCTTATTATTTTTACAATTATTTCTATAGTTTCTGCTTTCTTTTTGTTAAAGTTTTATTACTTTTCTCATTTATTTTTAATAAATGTCCCAGCATTCTAATTGTCATTCTAATAAACAACATTAAAAAAGAGGAAAGGAGCTAGAAAGAGTCAGAAAGCATAAGTCTTCTGTTTGCTTATGGAAAAATATAGGGGAATGGTTTCAAAATGAATGTTACCATTGAGTGTCCAATGATGAAGACAGGCAGCTTGGGGTACCGGCCCTTCATGATGTCAATGTGCTGAAGGGAGTCTCTGATGTAAATCTGGAAGTTGTTGATATCCATTCTCTCACCTTCACTTTGCCCATGACCAACTGAGACAGAAAGAGAAAGAGAATAACACTCCAAACGTATCTTTCCCCTCATCCGCGCCTTTGTATATCAGCTCTCCATTTAAACAGGAGATAAAAGAGGCCTGTCACTCACAAAATTATGCCAACAGCTCACAAAGAAGAGCTCAAGGAAATTTCGGGACACAATCAACATGACATTTAGTCAACCAAATTAACATAAAATGAATAACGGAACAAACAAATGAATAGAGTAGAATAGAATAAAGCATGTGGTATACATATACTGAGAGGTGAAACTGCTTGTTAGAGAAGGAGAGAGACAGAGAGAGAGAGTAAGAAGCATACAGAGAGAGACTGACTGTAATGGTTTCTGTTTGTTGTATTTCAATAGAACCAATTACTCACACCGAGACACCAGACAGTCAAATCACACACTCGCAGAACCCCAACTGCTCTTCACAAGGCGGCTTGCTGTCTCTCTATGTGAATCATTAGTTACCATGGCACTGCCACAAAACCTCTTTAACATTCTGTACACATAGCACCTGCTATTTTCTATATTCTCTTGTTTAATTTCATTTCTGTCATTTCTCAATTCCATCCCCCACTCTAAACCCAGGATGTCCATGCCCACAACATCTGTTATAAATGACAGGAAAACAGGGTGGATGAATTTGCAGCAATCAAATGTGGGCGTAAATACATTTTTCACCCCACACTCTCACAGCCTCATAAAGAGCACGCCCTCCTACACCACCCAAAACACTGCTGCGCCGTTGCTAACCAACAAATCTGTGTTGGGGATTTCAGCCGTTTGATTAGGAGTCTTCCACTAACCGTGGTCGTGGGCGAACACCAGAATGCCATGCTGGGTCAGACTGTGAGCAATGTCAGCATATCCCCCACAGTGCTCTCCTGCTCCATGGGCAACAAACACCAGCGCCCTGATGGAGGAAAAATGCAAATTATTGAATTGGGGTAGTAATCGTAAAGAATTTAACAGTTTCAGTTCTGATTCTTCTAACCAATTCCAGTTCATTAACAGTCTCATTAACAACTCTTATAGTGCTAATGCAATTTTATTGCAAGATGTGGAGGTATCTTCAATAATAAATACATTTATAAACAAATGTGCTTTACAAACAAATGTGTATTTACATAAACTTACACCGTTCCATGTGTGAACTCTCACTTCACTCTCTTTCAGTCATTTATTTGGGAATCAGACTACACTGGTTTCTCAGAGAGTTTCTGATTCGCTAAACAGAACCAACTCATTCGTTCTGTAATTGACCCTTGGCAAACAGTTTGAGTGACAGGCGATCTGACCAATCATAACCCCGACTTCGCGATTTTATCCGACAAAGCAGTCAGGGGAGTTATTAGATTAATGTTGGTGAACTTGAACTTGAAAAATTGTGTGTACTCACATCTCTCTGCACTTGAAACAACATTCCTTCTGATGTTCATTCATGTTTATTTGATGCTGTAAATGAACTAGTATGAAGAGATGGTTGGTTCACGAGCCGATTGAAGGAGCTACAGCGATCTGTCACGACACATTAAAGAGCCACTATATGGTATTTATTGTTTAAACTTCTTTAAAAAATTACAATGTTTTAAATATGAAACTGTTTCATACGTTGTCAGTGTCCTCTTTGCTCTGCAATGTATTTTTCACTGCGTCAGAACATGATGTTTGGCGTGAGAGCGCATGAGTTGTCGGGCATAGTAACAGGGAGCAGGTTTTGCGAAGGGTAAATTGAGCTACAATGGTCACGGTGTCTGTTTCCGGTTGTAGATTCAGTAGTACTGTTGTGGCGGGGTTGTCATGAGAAATCGAGTCCTCTTTTAAATCAGTTTCTCTCAACTATCCTCTAATAATTGTACGCTACTAAATACAATCAAATGACATAAATTTACAATATTATTTGATTGCTTACTATATATTGCATAATAAAAAATTGAAATTGCAATTTCTTTAACTTAAACTGTTAACAAATAATAATAATAACAATAATAATAATTGAAGATCATTACATTGATCTGGAATTATGGAACTGAAACTTTAAGAACGTGCAGATGAGCAAGTGCATGAATGGTCATTATAATGTAGGTCAAGCAATCATAGCATGATTTTGAACATAAATTAGGCACTAAAGAGAGTACCCATTAAAACTTTTTTGAGCCAATAAGATTGATTGGGGTCCTAACGGAGACCCAATTTCGACGGAAGAATTTCATTTTATCATGAAACCGTTCAATAAGTAGAGCAGGAAACTCTGTCGGAGGGTGTTGTTTCGTCTGGAAAACGTACGTGCGAGAACCGTTAACGGAAGCGAAAGTCATTACCGGTATTATTCAGAACCGTTTCTCAGTTCAACATTGAAATATAGACACATCCTAACAGTCTCACACAAGAATAACAAGATTAGTAGCTTACACACTAAAACCCATTAAAAAAATAGAGATGAGGAATATAGATTTATTAAAGGCATGGTTCACGCAAAAATGAAAATTCTGTCATTAATTACTCACTCTCATGTCGTTCCAAACCCATAAGTCTTGTTCATCTTCGTAAAATTAATCTTTTTGGTGTAATTTGAGAGATTATTTTCCCTCAAGATAAATAAAGCTATCAAGTCTCTTCAGAAAATTTGAACTAAACCGCTCGATTCATATGGGTTCGTTTCACGATCTCTTTATGAACTTATGTCAAAGTTGCATAGCTGTCTATTGAGGGAAAATAATCTCTCAAATTTCACCAAAAAGATCTTCTTTTATTTTCCGGGTTATGGATTTAGAACGACGTGAGGGTGAGTAATTAATGAAAGAATTTTAATTTTTGAGTGAACTAACCATTTAAGCCTAAACTATTGCAGATTTGTTATGACCTCAATGCAGTCTCTAATCAGTAACAAAAAGAGTCTTTGTAAATGTATAATGGGCTCACATGGTCTCAGAGGACCGAGTGTGTGTAGATTTACTTCTATTTGCAGAATCTGCTCATCGTTCTATTCATTTCCCAGTCACACACAGAAATGCATTTACTAAAAATAAACCCTTTCATTCTGAGAGCTGCTGGTGTAAGATAAAATGGAAACGTTTGTGAGTGTGTTTGTGATCATGATCATCTTCAGATTAAAAAGCTTTAGGCCTTGAACCCTGGGAGTGGAGTTTGCGAGGCAGACAGAGAGACTACTGTGTGAGTTTGTGCACATCTTTGGAATTCCAAAACAGGTCTACAAAGCATTTAAACTACAAAGCAACAAACATCAAGGGCAAGGTAGAAATAAACATATAATGAAATTCTGTGTGTCTGTACAGTTTTGGCTAAACTTGCGAGGGCCGAATTTCCACTGACAGCTGTATAAATATCCATGTTTGGTAGAGGAATTCTTCTCCAAATGCCACCAGACACTAGAGAATGAAACACACTGACCGGCATGACCCAATTTATTGGACTGTGTAAGAGTGCGTTTCAGTTCACTTTGCATGGGTTCAATGCCCAGATTATCTATTGAGTGATCTGTCAATCATTAGAGGGGTCATACAATGAGCTACTGTGGTCTTTTCAACTTTCACCCACTTCCTGTTCCTCTGGTTGCATCTGGCGGCATCAGCACTGGACATGTCCATGTACGCAACTGTAAAGGGACAGTGTGAGATGACGTCTGGAGCTTCTAAATGCTAAACCAACCGCTGAATTCGTTGTAAACAGTTCGTAATTTCAGCTGCTCACGTCTGTCACGCCAATTCTTTTAAGTGGAAGTTCAACTTCCAAAAGACAAACTTATACGTTCATGTTTACTTTCAAAGGTTGGTTTGGTGGAGATGTCACCTGGGTTTGAGCGAGTGCTAGATGGTGGTCCACAACAAATTTGAGAGGAAATTTAAAAAAAAATCTACATTTAGAGCTGTCAATGCTAGGATGTTCATTTAAGATATTAATTAAATGTTTAACATAATGATGTTTTCATTTAGTCAGATTTATCTAATTCGATGGCATTACAATTGAATTCTGTTTTAAAAGAATATGAAAGTTAATTTTACTGTATTGACAGCAAAACTTTGTTAACTGTAAAAAATCTGAATCTGAATTTAGTTCTGTGGAAGGGAAAATTTTGTCACAAATTTAGTCTTTTCTCTAACTTGCTTCCTAACACAGTCGTCAAATAAACCTGGCATTGCATATTATGAATATTTTTGGCAGCGTTTATTTTAAACATTATCTTGTCAGGTGGGATTCAAACTTGGGTTTTTTTGACCTCATTTGGATGCAGTTACATAAAAAATCACATATTGGATCAGTTTATTGTAGCATGATGCATAGCATCTAGTCATTTCCATGCTGTACAGGCCTAAGCTGAAATGTTTCTCAACAGCTAGTAAACATACACACAGAACCTTCAAGCGATCAAAAAGGCTAAACGTTTCACCATAAACAGAATGACAGAGTGCAGCGCTAGAGGGGATCCTGGTAGCGTTCCTTCTGATGTTTTGATATATGCATGTCTGATGGCTTTATTAGCTTGACGGTCACATTCAGTCACATGGGAACTGCTACATCTTCCACATTCCAAAACAAAATATTTGGGGTTTTGTAACATTTAACTGAGAATCACATGGTTTGTGGTTTATCAATTCACTCTTATTATATATGCACATGTGTAGACACACACACACACACACTTGTCATATACACTCACACAAGCATTAGAGATCAAATTAGTCTGAGAGAGGGAAAGAGGTGGTGTAACTATGGTAACGGCATGCTCCCCTGGGCCACACTGTGGCCACTTCAGGGTGAATAGCTGATGACAAAACAACAGCTCTGTAACAGAAGTCAAAGAGAGTTTGACCCGTTTGACATAATCATGACACTCACACAAACATACAACCGCCTGTATGAATGTTTGAAGTTAGATTTATGGAAGCATCTGACAAACCCACATGCTATAAATTATGACCTGTTTTATAATTACTCAGAAGGACCACAGCTGATGACAGTATGGTAAAAAAAAAGTGTACTGTAACAGATCTATACTATGAGAGTGGGTGTGTCTATTAGTGGTCATAAAGGGGCCACGAGCAGGGACTTAAATTCTGCACGGAAACCAAAACATTTCCTTCAGCATTTACCGCATAGATACTGAGTGGGCCTCTTTCTCACACACTTTAACCAGAGGAGTAATTCAGGACAGTCCAGTTATTTAAAAAGACAGTGTTTATGAGAAACTGGCATTACTTCGCTTGAAAACCATGTGAGTGAAAGCAGACACTGCCTGTATGATATAAATTCTGAATTAAGTAAACATATTATTATTAACAAGTCTGTCAAACGCATGTCCATGTGGAGCAGACTGGATATGTAAAATAAAACAGATTTTTATTTCTACTCATTTCACATTAGTTTACATCATTTACAATGTTATTTATCCAACGTGCTTTTCATTTTTCAGCAGGATACAACCGATGTAGCCCACATCATGTGTAAATTACATGTATGAGCTGTTTCATTGAAAAAGACTAAGACTGCTTCCAAAATCATATATTTCTGAGTAGGAACTTCTTTTGAATAAGTACTTGAATAGTGACAAGTAAAAATTATGCTCTATATATTATGAATGTAATCTGGACATAATACTTTCTAAATGATGATTCACACTTCCTCTCATGTGGCCTCACGGGATAGTAAAGTTTCCACTATATGCAGACTTCAGAATATCACCAGAAGAAGTCAGAATGGGAACATACGTTAAAACAACGTTAGATTAACAATAGAATAACGTTCTAGGAATGTTGAATAACGGTATGCAAACATTAAAATAATGTTGGATTAACATTAAAATAACGTTAGAATAACGTTCTGGGAATGTTAAAATAATGTTCTGGGAACGTTCGAAAAGCACTATGTGAACGTTAAAATAACATTAGATTAACGGTAGAAAAACATTCTAGGAACGTTAAGATAACGTTAGATTAACGGTAGAAAAACATTCTAGGAACGTTAAGATAACGTTAGAGGAATGTTAAAATAACGTTAAATTAATGGCAGAATAATGCACTAGGAACGTTAGAATGATGTTATGGGAACATTAAAATAACATTAGATTAACATTAAAATAACGCTACAATAATGATCTGGGAACGTTAGAATAATGTTAGAGTAACATTAGTACATGTTAGTAGAACATTAGAATAACATTATGGGAACGTTAAAATAATGATAGAATAATGTTAGGGGAATGTTAGTATAAAGTTAGAAGGACATTATGGGAATGTTAAAACAACGATAGAATAAAATTAGGGGAATATTAGTACAACGTTAGAAGAAAGTTAGAATAACATTCTGGGAACATTTGAATAACGTTATGGGACATTAAAATTACATTAGAATAATGTTAAGGGAATGTTAGTATAACGTTAGGAGATTGTTAGAATAACATTACAGGAACATTGAAATAACTTTAGAAAAACGTCCAGGAAACAAAAAAACGAAAGAGAGGGCGAGAGCGAGAGAGAGAGAGCATATGTATATACTGCACCTTTAAAGACAGTATTTTACAAGTTACTTCCCTCGTCTATTTCCTCACTCACCAACTTCACACCACAGCATCACGTGAGTGAGCCAACAGTTCTTTATCTTGTGATAAAAGATAAGTTCTGCAGAAAACCGCAGATCAAACACTGTTATTAGCCTATTTGAAGAATGCGTGTTGCGTTTTAAAGTAACTGTTGAGGTGCTGGAATGGAATTGTTGGCTCTTGGAAGTGGGTTAAAAATAAGCTCCGTTAGGAAACCTCCGTAAACGCTTCATGTTGTCCTGCTCTACCGGAGACTATAGCGGAAAGATCATTCGCTTTGTCCCAAGAGGCCTGACCTAATCATCTGAGTCTGTTTTGTCATGTTTCGCACTTACTTCGGCGGACCGTCGGGCTCCCAGCAACGGCAGAACAAGTGCAGTCCGTCGACGTTTACGATGTGCGGCAGGTCGGTGTAAGGGACACCTTGTGGTGACCGACGAGTCCCATCGGGTTCCGGCATATCCCCGCCGGGCGCTGCGTCTGAAATAAAGAGATGGAGCGCTGTTAGAAGCTCGCCGCTGTACCAGTATGAAACAGCGGCGACTAACAGGCAGGTGGCGAGCATATGCATTCCGGGAATTTCATTCATCCGGTGCAGCGCGCACAGTACAGCGACCGGCAGTGCTTTCAATTACAATCGCTGACGTCAGGACTGGAGAGATAACACGGACTGTCCTGACAGCTTCGCAAAATTCATGGGCCGACGGTTCAAAGAAAGTCTATTGTCATCGCGCCGCGCGGTTTCCTGTACACAGACGCAAAAATAGCACGCGCACTGCGGGTCTGATGTGAGTGACAGCATGTCAAGAGGGAGACAGTGAGAGAAGCTGCCAATAGATCGACCTGCCAGTTAATTTAAGCCAATATATGAATTTGGGTCGATGGAGACTCGAGGCCAGCATTGACTGATTTATATAGAATCATAACACGCGTTTAGATGTTTCCATGCGTTACACATCCTCAATAGTTATCGAACAATATATAAGCTGCTGTTTTTGCTATAGACAGATACAGAATATTAAGTGTTTACAAAGGCATGCAGAACGCATTATTAATGTGACACTATAGTGTATATAACTAAAAATATAACTAAAACGGTACACTACCATAATAAAAAAATATTGTGAAAATTGTATTAACAATAGCTTAATAGCCTATATTTACACGTTTGCCATCTAAATGGCCTTTTTATTCAAGTGTATTTTCACAGCATATTTTTAATGTGAAGCTAAGTTCAAACTGCAGCGAGTTTCTTAGCTGACTATATACCCGTAAAATGTCACCAAACCGATTTTCTGTCATACTAATAATATGAATTATTAATGCCTTTATATTTGCACATCCATTTGCCATCTAAATGGCTTTTTTGTACTTCCATAGCACAGCTGACAGAGTGTAAATATCCTTAAAATGTCACCAAACGGATTATCTACAGCATGTACGCCTTTTATGTGTAATTTCATTCTGTTTTTGATTATACTGGTATGCATAACAAAGACAAGAGGTCATACAAGCTTGGAAAACAACTGAATGATGTAAAACAAATTTGTTTTCAATCCCTAAACACGCAGTTGAGTGTGAATGCCCGTGACTGGCTCAGATCAAGTCTGTATTAGTGCTTGGCGAAGGTGACTCCCTAGTGGTTAATGTAGAAACATATTTACTACATATCAAACAACAACAACAAATCCAACCAGGCACTTACCTGAACCCGCTACGGGCTGAATGCTGGAGACAGAAATGAAGTCAACTTTTCGAGTCAGTGGTCCGGTACCGGAGCCGGTGTTTGACAGCGGCGCTCAGCCTGCTGATGTTTCTCGCACTGGGCTCAACTGTGATCCGCACACAGAATCGCAGATGCTGAGCGGCCGCCTGATGGGTGGAGAGAGAGAGAGAGAAAGGGGAGCTGTGTGAGAAAAACCCGCTAACACACACACACACACACACACACACAGACGCACACGAAACTCTCTCTCTCTCTCTCTCTCTCTCTTTCGTTACAGCTGAATGAGATTGATTATACTCATTCATCTTGGTATATCGACTGTCTTTCAGTAAGTCCAAGAGCTCTGATTAAAGTATGAGACAAAAGCGGTTCACTTGTATTTTTTTTTAAATACTGATCAATATAACACATAGGCTATTCTTTCTTCACCTTTTGTGTACACAATAAGTGCATTTCACCCCGCTTGTGCTTTTGTCAGGATAAAGGTGTCATCTGTTCTTGAAACAATGCACTGCTAGTTGGACAGGTTCCACATGATCTGTCCCTTTTGAGATTATGCTGGAATGCTCAGACCAGTTTCTCTGAAGCTTGTAAAGACAAGGCCTATACATTTCCATAAACTTTATTTTTGAACTCTCTAAAGGTGTCTTCATACATGAAAACAGCACCTAGCAAAAAAACAACAACAACAAAAAACAAGTATAAACAAAATGAATTCTATTTAATTCTTACACTAAAACTTGATGTTAAAAAAGTAAAGAAATTTGATAGAACTACATAATTCATGTTTAAATATAGCTGAGATGGTTATTAGTTATTCATACTGAATTACTGTACTCAATACTAGGATTCCAAACTGGTTAAATATTCCCTCCAAATTCTTTAGTCAAAACCAAAGTATAACCGATAGTGAAGTATATCTGCTGTGTCATACCAACAATTTCACTGCAATAATTATAAAATGACTGTTTATTTAAGTTAAACTGATTCTAAATACACATACATACAAAGTTAATACATAGCATACATATACACAGTAAAATACATATATTGAATTTTGTATGGTAATTACACTACAGTTCAAAAGTTTGTGGTCGGTAAGCTTTCTTAATGTTTTTGAAAGAAGTCTCTTATGTTCACCAAGGCTGCATTTATTTGATCACAAATACAGTAATATGGTGAAAGATTATTACGCTTGAAAATGACCGTTTATTCCTGTGATGGCAACGCTGAATTTCAGTCACATGATTTGCCGCTCAAGACAAATTTCTTATTATCAATGTTGAAAACAGCTGTGCTGCTTCATATTTTTGTAGAAACTGTGCCACATTCTTTGACGATCAGAATTCGAATTTAAATGTTGAAATGTCTTTACTGACAACAAATATTTGAACTCTATATATTGCTAAAATGTGAACTCTACATTCAGAAGGAGTCCGATTGCTTTGTGAGAAACTGGGTTTATACTGATGTGTAATATTTCAGTGTCATAAATGTATCAGGAACTCTACCGTGTCACGACCTGGAATAATCTGTCAAGAATTGCAGTTTTTTTTTTGCCATTACAAAAGTTGATTTACATTTTACTTGCACCATACAACTCTATGGCAGATTCTCACATTTTCAGATATTTCACATTCAAAAGTGATTATTATTTAAAAAAAACACAAATTATTCATCAAAACATCTGCTTTACTTGTTCTTCCTCAAGGTAAAATAAACAATAAATAACCATCCATCTTTGAGTTCTGGAGTGTTCCATATAACATTTGTTGGTTGGGTTTACAAATGTGTTCCCTGCATAACCTGTAAAAGAAGAAAGGCAAGAAATGATGTTCATTCATGCATATTTGTTTTGAAATACTGTATGGGACACCAACATTTAGCATGTCTAGTTGCGATTAGGAAACCTCTGACATTTGTGTTTGTGTGCGTGTAAGAGATAAGCATGTACTGTACCTCCTCACTGTTTCCTTGCTGGCAATAAAGAACGGCGTCATGTACTGATGAGAATAGAATCGATTTAGTTAATTTCTCACTGAAGAAATCACCCTTCTCCATACTCTCTACAACACCACCTGAAAGAGAGAGAGATTACAATCAATGATGACACACAGGGACAGGCATTCCAGACGTCATGAAAGACGTCATAGAGGAGTTTCTTAAAAATAAAGGTAATTTTTTTTGGCATCTACAGTTCCATGAAGAACATTCATGGAATTTTTTCACTGGACAACAAGTTCTTTACAATGGAAGAAGGTTCTTTAGATAATTAAAATGTTCTTCACACTAAGAAAAATGATATAAAAAAAACACTGAAAAGTTCTTCTATAAAATAACTGCAGAAAACCTCTTTGAGATCCTTATTTTTAAGAATGCATTCGGACAAAATGTATTTTTATGTATCGTTCACTTACTCTGGCAGCCACACAAGTACACCTGTACACCAGCCTCTCCATAATCTTTATAGATCTGCCATTAAACAAAGGGTTTCAACAGGGTTAAAACACATTACACATTCATTCATATGTTAATGAGTACAGATTGGGTCTCACATTGCGTAGAGTTTTCACGCCAACTGTATCCAGGAAGTTGACTGGGCTCAGGTCAAGAACGATTGCATGTGGGAGCTTGCTGTCAGTGTCGGGGTCAGGCCCTGCCTCCACAGTTACTACATGCTTTGGGTCTTTGACTGACATCTCATGGCCATCCCCATTTACCCCTGTGTGTGACAACTCTGGCTCCTCGTTGCTTTCATCTGTGTCTGACAATTCCTGATCCTCCCCCTGGTTAAAAGCAAAAACCAGTAGCTCAGCGAAAATTTGCAAACATATATATTATCTCACACACCCACATGCAAACACGGAGTCTCTTCAAATGCAGACCTTTGTAGCTTGAACGGCAGCTTCTTTAGCTCTTTTCTTGGCCTCTTTCTTTGCTTTCTTTGCGGCTTTCTTTTCTTTTCGGAGTCTCTTTGCTTCCAGTTTCTTCTTGTGAGAGAGTAGTTTAGCCACGTCTACCCCAGTCTGCACACAGACACACATTTATTTTTGCTGTGTGAATGTCCTGACCTGTGCATGTGTTATATGTAGCTTGTTTGGTCTAATCTAACAGTGTATGTTTTACATTAGATTGTGTGTTTGGGATAATTGCCTGTTTTATTGTGTGTATGTGTTGTTGTTTTTTCTTCTCATGTAAATGTGGGAATCGGTATGTATGAGAGTATATGTGTGTGAATGGTTTGCATATGTCTACCTTCTCATAGAGTGCATCGATGTACATTTCAGCGTTGGCAAAGTATAATGTTGCAGATGAACGGAAAATCATTACACCAGGAATCTCGTTCACCTGTAATGGTGTAAAACGTACAGTGAAATTATAATCAAAATAAAATAATAAAAATGTTGATGCTCAAACTTTGTAAAGCAATATTCACAATTTTTCTCAAAGTTATTTATGTACGCAAATACAACTGAAGCAAATTAAATGTAATAGGCTCTGACTGAGGCACTAGGAAACACCAGGAAAGAAAATCTTGAAAACAATTCAACTTTTATTTAACAGAAGCAGATGTGGCTATAGAATAATTGTTTATTGACTGAAAACAGTGGAGATGATTGTGGACTTCAGGAACACCCCAGCATTATTCCCACTTGACATCATGGACAGCATTGTGGCAACAGTGGAGTCATTAAGGTTCCTGGGCACCACTATCTCTCAGGACCTGAAGTGGGAGTTCCACATAGACTCCATTGCGGAGACTGTACTTCCTTTGTGGGCTGAGGAAGTTCAACCTTCCACGGGAGCTGCTGATACAGTTTTACTCTGCAATCAGTCTGTCCTCTGCCCTTCTATAACTGTCTGGCTTTAGCTAAGCTACCAAATCAAACCTTAAAAGATTACAGCGAATAGTCCGAACTTCTGACAGAATCACTGATACAACCCTTCCCACTCTCCAAGAACGGTACTCATCCAGAGTGAGTAGAAGGGCTGGCAAAATCATCCTGGTCCCCTCACACCAAGGCAAATTCCTCTTAAACTTGTATACATTTCTTTGTTCTGCTGTACACAAAGGAAGATATTTGGAAGAATGTTTGTAACCAAGCAGATCTAATTTCCCATTGACTACCATAGTAGGGGGAAAAATACTATGGCAGTTAATGGGGGACGAGATCTGCTTGGTTTCAAATATTCTTCCAGGTTGAGGAGGAGTAAATGATGACAGAATTTTCATTTTTGGATGAACTATCCCTTTAAGTATTCAGTTTCAATACCATTACAACAAACTGACCACCAGGAACATACACTTGTAACCCATATTAGATACTTCATAAATACTATTTATAACTAGGTCTCTCTTAAAGCACCTTAAATTAATAAGTGAAACTATAAATGATATGAATAAACGAAACTACAACACCCACACATTCCAACATTCCATGAGAACTGTAACGCAAATAACTTACACAATGCAACCGTGCAATTACAGACACGTCATACCCTTGCAAGTAATGTGATACATTGATTCATCAGATTGTATAAGATATGTTTAAATGGAAGAGCAGGAGTTTCAGGAAGTGTTGTAATTCAGGTTATTTAACCATGACTGCCAGGCTGTTTGATTAGAATTTTTTTTTGGATGAATAAAGGCCTTGATCCAGCTCAGCCATTTGACAATAGCGCATCACCTCTGCAGTTCCAAATATAACAATTATCAAATATATTGTAATGATGTTGTGGGGGGCGGTGTCGTGGTCATGCTCACCTGATTGTAGTCCTCTACTGGTCTGTAGATGTCAGTGCCAGGAACTTGGCCAAGGAGAGAGTATTTCGGTCTGTGGTAGGGAGAAGAAACAGGTAGTGAAGGAGAAGAAAAGAGTCAAAACAAGGAGGGACAGATGGAGAGATTATATGCAACTGCTAATAATGATGACGTCAAGAACAGAATTTTAATTCCATATGGCCAAGCTAAGGGAACTCGAAAGGAAACGCAATATGTCGCTCTTGGGATTTTCAACAGTGTAAAGTGAAACAGGAGACTAACTGTCATTTAATTACGCAAATAGTGCACATGTATGTAGTTTAGTCATTTAGGGTTTAGGATTATGGACCTATGGTGCCTTTTCCATGGTTTAGTGTGTGTTTGGAAATGATTTAGGCTTTGTGTATGTGGTTTCTGTCACTCACAGCTGAGTTCTGAAGACGACAGTGAGGATGGAGAAGGCGATAGATGCAGCTAGTCCCAAATCAGGATTGAACAACACTGTCAAGATCATAGTCATCACCCACACCACCTAAACACACAAACAACAGAGAGAATAATATCTAAACCATCAATTCAGATCTTTCCATTTACCTTCATTTTTTTTCTTGTCACGTTATTCACTCCCTTTTGCTCTTAGTCCCATTTTTTTGTGTCTGTGTGTGTGTATAGGTCTATTTTTAATGTGTTGCATAAGCATAGCTTTCTCCTTCTCGTTCTCTCTCACCATATCCACTTTGTTGGTCCTCCAGAGAGAGCAGATGTCTCCAAACTGCTTCATCATGCCATGCAGGTTTACGTAGATTATAGCAGCCAGAACTGCCTAAAAAAACCAGCACACACTTGAACAATTTGTACATATATATTACTATGTAAATGAACACATTAGCACATTCATGAATTCAGCACAGAAATCTTATATTATGACTAATCATGACAGGGCCACACAAGGGCTGAATAAAGGCACTAACCTTTGGCAGCTCCTCAAAGAGTTCTCCAATCTTTAACAAGATCACCAGAATTACCAGAGCAGAAATCGCTCCAGCCACCTGAAAGTTTAACAGAAAGAGGTTTCAATTTGAACTTTTGAACAAAATCAACCCGCAGTTTAACAATCTAATGAATGAATCGTCCCCTTGTGAAAAAGTACACTTTAGCATAGCTTTAAAAAGTGTAAGAAAAAATACTAAAAGAATAAAATTGAGTGCAAATCGAATGTTTTCAGACGCTTAATTGCATGTTATTTGCAATATAGCCTTTTCACATTTCCGGTTTCTCAGAAGCAGAAGTCACCATAGTTGGGTAAAATTCCATAGCGGTGAATGAGAGAAAACATTACATTTTTTTTGTTCCTATTAGCTTAAATAGCAAAAGAAATCTCAACAGTTTTTTTTTACAACTTTCAAAAAGAGTAAAAATTAGAGAGAGATTGATAACAGCAGTCAGAAGAGAGAAAGAACTTGACCGTCACTGCCATAGCCGCTGTATTAGAAACACCATCACAGCAGCGTTAACTAGTTTTTTTGTAATTTGATGCAAAAGTAATAAAATACTGTGTATAGTGTTAGAAATGTAATAAAATAAAATAAAAATGAAACTATGAAAAACGTTGCAAGATTTACGATGCTGATGACTGTTAAAACGTGTCTGTAAAAAGGATCCATTAAATGAAAATGTACTATAGTAATTAGTTGGACTTTTGACATTTAAGTAAGCTTGTATGTCATGTTTTTAATTTATGTTATTAAAGATATTAACTTTAAATGCAATACTTAATGACACTACAATTAAAATTATAATTAGGTACTTTACTTTCTTCTTTAGCATGTTATAAACACATCAAGTAACTTCACTTCTTCAGCACAGCTAAATACTGAGATAACAATTTTAAATGTACTTTAAAGTACAAAAAAATTGACTTTTAAAAATGTTTTAATATTTGAAGCACACTAAATGTACATTCAGAACAATTGTGAGCACTTCTTTTTCACAATCCATGCATCTATTCAAAACAATTTAGGAAGAGAAATGTGAAAAAGGAAATGTGGGTTTTCATTTTGCTGATGTTCTCACCTGTGACTTCCCCCCTGTGCTGACCTGCACCATGGTGCGAGACATAGAGCAGCTGATGGCAAAGCAACTGAACAAGCCACCAATGGAGTTAGACAGACCCAAAGCTATGAGCTCCTGATTCAGAGAGGAAAAAGTAGAACACCAGATGTTCAAACAAAACTGTTTTTCCCAAACGTTTGGAATTCTGTGCTAAAAAAAATTGTGGATTGAATTGTATCAATGACTTTCGGCAACTTAAGAGAAGAACAAAAGACACAACCTGCCAGTTTTCAGAAAAAAATCGTGTTTAACTGCAGGCAACTGGATTTGAATTTAACTTCCAGGAAAAGATTATGTAACACTACTTTTTTAGTGTCCTTATTGTACTTATTATAGTAATAACAGTAAATTATGCATAATTGCACGCAATTAGCCCCAAACCAAACATAATCCTAACCCCATAGTGTTTTTAAATAATATTACTCAGTATCTAACTGTATAATTTCACTGTAACAAGGACACCTTAAAATAAAGTGTAACTGCCCATTTTTGTATATGTGACTTTTTTGCCTGTTTTTGAAGGTAAAGAGTAAACATTTTACATTTTGACACTCAGTTACTGATCTCTCTCTTTGCTAAATTTTCCCTTTATTTGTTTTTGTACTGAGGATCTTAAAGATATCACTTAAAACCGCTTTTTCCAGTCTTGTAATTTTACTATGCTTTTTTGCTTATATTGACACTAAATTTTACATGAAAAGTGTGTGTGTGTGTGTTGTGAAAACAGTGAAACATTTAAAGTCTCTTACCTGGTTACTGTCCACTTTGTAAGCATATTTGAGGGCAAAAATTCTACCCAGTGAGATAGCAATGCCATAACCAACAACAGCCAGTGCAAAAGCATCACCGACCATTGAACCCAGCAGTGAAACAGAAGGCGCCACAGGAGCCTGCAAACTTCAATATGAAGAAGAGATACAGATGAGTACATGAACATGAAGATGTACTATGATGCGGTATATGATTTTGTAGTAAAATACTTAGAATGCTGTACAGTTGTATTTGTGCAGCATAGCAGTGTGTTGGACTCACCCTGATGGGATTTCTCCAACTACTTCAACATTGTATTTGGTCTTCAAATTCATCTGCCACGACACCACAGTAGCAATAATAATCTATAATTTCAAAGAGATTAAAGCTTTAAGAAACCCCCAAAGGATTATGGTACATTACCAAACAGGAAGAGCCAAAACTGATGACACTTTTTGATAGAATGAAAAATTATAATGAAATGCTATTTTATGAATATAAATACATCTAAAAAGTTAGGTATAGGTATCTTATAAGTATAGGTTTAGGGTTGAGAAAGTCATGGTTAGTCAGTAGTATATATACAGTACCTGTCCAAAATTTGGAAACGTTAAAATATATTTTAGAAAGAATGTAATTTATTCTTGTGTTGGCAAAGCTGATTTTTTCAGCATCATAACTCCAGTCTTCAGGGTCACATGATCCTTCAGAAATCATTCTAATATGCTGATTTGATGCTCAAGAAACATTTCTTATTCGTATCAAAGTTGTGCTGCTTAATATTTTGTGGAAATGGTGATACTTTTTTTTTAAAGTAATTTAAGTAACAGCATTTATTATCAAAATATTAATATTTTCAATCTTAACACAAATGTTTGAATAGTATCATTGTTTCCACAAAATTTTTTAGCAGCACTGTTTTATAAATTATAAATAATAATAATAATAAAAATAATAAATGTTTCTTGAGCAGAAAATCAGTATATTAGAATGATTTCTGAAGGATCATGTGACACTGAAGACTGGAGTAATGATGCTGAAAATTCAGCTTTGCATCACAGAAATAAACTTTTTTTAATTTCAGAAAATAAAAAGCAATTCTTTTAAATTGTAATAATAATTTACAGTATTACTGTTTTTATTGTATTTGTGATTAAATAAATGCAGCCTTGGTGAGCATAAGAGACCCCTTTCGAAAACAAAAAAACTTTGACAGGTACTAAAATTATCTGGTAACACTTTACAAAATGGCTCCATTTGTTAACATTAGTTAACTACATTAACATGAACTAACAATAAAAATACTTCTAAAGCATTTATTTATCTATGTTAATGCTAATTTCAATATTTACTTATATATTATTAAGTATAATGGCCCAGATGCATCTGTTAATATTATTTAATGAAGCTAACATGAACTAATAATGAACAGTTGTATTTTATCAACAAATGTTCACAAAGACTGATAAATACTGAAATAAATGTATTGATCATTGTTGATTAATGCATTAAATATTATTGTAAGACATTGCCAATTATCTCTAATAAAAAAACCTATAAGTCTCATTATGCCCTGAGTTAGCTTAGTAAATGTGTGTGTGCATGTGTGCGTTTAACTGTATGAATTAACTCACAGTGATCAGCTCAACAGGAATAGGAATAGGAATTTTGCGTGCTGCCAAGGCACTGAGTTGCTTAGCAATGATCAGGCCAACAATGGTTACAATGCTAACCACCAGAGTACCAATGTTAGTCTTTCCAAGCAATGCACAAACCTCTATGACTGTCTGGAGAGAGAACAAAAGAGAAAGAAGTATTAAAATCATCCATAGCTTCCAAAGCGTAAGTCATAATACCCACCACTAGGAGGCACTAAACAAAAATGTACACAGTTGTGGCCTTTTTATGTCCTAGTTCAGCATAGTCCGCAATTAAGTGTTTGTGATTGTGCATCACTCAATCAAATTAGTCATTAGTCACATGGCATTTATTGTCATACATGTTGTTGTAAGCATGTGTTCATACTCACATATATAAGAGATAAAGGTCCGCTGTACCGATTTGGGTTGATGCCGAAGGAATATTTAAGCTGGGAGACGATAACATGGATGGCGGCTGCTGTCGTGTAAGCTCTCACCAATGGCTCTGAGAGATAAGTCACTACAAAACCAAACCGAACCAAACCAAGGAGCAACTACAAACACAGACACCACATAAACATTTAGTCACATACACACCTTCAAAGCTACATGCTGTACAATTCCAAGAGAACCTACCTGGAAAATGCCAGATAAGAAAGTCACAGTGGCAGCAATCTTGACCCTTTCCGCATCACGGCCGGCAGTGTCTAAGATGGTGCTGTTGGTGTCATTGCCTGGCATCATGAAGTCTGAGTCTGGAGCCAAACGCTCCGTCACGCTGCCAATCATAACGCTCATAACGGCATATGTACCTGTAGAGACAGAGATGTTAGAAAGTGTGGGTCATTTTTGCTATATTTGTGGAGACCAACTGTCTAGCTGGATTTAAAGGCATAGTTCACTTAAAAATGAAAAGTCTATCTTTACTTGCTCACTCATACCGCATCAATAAGGTGAATTGTGATGAAAGGCTCTCAATTACTCAAAAGGCACTTTACAAGCACCAAAACAATAGTCAATACAACTATATTGAACTATATTTCAAGTCATATAATAGCTTTATGTGAAAACAGAATTAAATTTGTCATTATTTGCCATAATGTTTCACTGCAGCTCTCAAATCAAATATGGCACCTAAAGAAGGTTTGAAATCAGTTATATGAACCAGTTCTTAAAGGGTTAGTTCACCTAAAAATGAAAATTCTGTCATTTATTATTCAACACTCATGTTGTTCTACACCGTAAGACCTTCTTTCATCTTCAGAACACAAATTAAATTATTTTTGATGAAATCCAATGGCTCAGTGAGGAATCTCTAGCGCTAACAAGGTAATTAACACTTTCAGATGCCCAGAAAGCTACTGAAACATATTTAAAACCCTTCATGTGAGTGCAATGGTTCAACCTCAATATTATAAAGCGACGAGGATACTTTTTGTGCCAAAAAAACAATCAGTGGTTTGGTTCGCGCATCAAACTGCCAAACTCTCATGAAGTATTGAAATTGCAAATCACTTATGTGGTAACGAAGCCTCGTTTACTGAAATCACGTGACTTTGACACTCCGAACCGCTGATTCGAAACAAATGATTCGTAGAGCTTCGAAGCAGTGTTTTGAAACACTCGGCCATCACTAGATATTGTTGAAAAGTCATTATTTTGTTTTTTTGGTGCACAAAAAGTATTCTCGTCACTTTATAATATTAAGGTTGAACCACTGTACTCGTGTAAACTGATTTAAATATGTTTTAGTATCCTTCTGGGCATCTGAAAGTGTTAATTGTCTTGCTGGCAATAGAGACCTCACTGAGCCATTGGATTTCATCGAAAAATTTCTTAATTTGTGTTCTGCAGATGAACGAAGGTCTTACGGGTGTAGAACAACATGAGGGTAAGTAATCAATGACAGAATTTTCATTTTTGGGTGAACTAACACTAAGTTTTCCACATCCAAACAACGCTAAACTTGCAACATAAGTGCATTCATGATTTAAAAAAAGTAGCTCAGCCAAAAATGATCATTCTGTCATCATTTGCTCAACCTCATGTCATTCCAATCTTGTATGCATTTCTTTTGTCTGTGGAACACAAAAGAAGATAGTTTGAAACCAAACAGTTTCAGTTGTCGCTGACTTCCAATGTATGGACAAAAAGTACAAGGGAAGTCAATTGGAACCATCAATTTCGTTACCAACATTCTTCAAAATATCTTCTTTTGTGTTCCATGGAGGAAAGTCAGTTTTCAAGTTTAGAATGACATGAGGGTGTGCAAATGATGACAGAATATTCATTTGTTGAGTGAACAATATAAATCAAAGGAAGTGTGTGAACTTACCTACAGAGATGTGTTTGGATGTTCCAAATATGAAGTAAATAAGAATGGGGTAGAAGGAGGAATACAGTCCAAAAACAGGAGGGACCGCAGCCAGCAAAGCATAAGCCATACCTATACACACAAAACATATTACAGGTGACATGATTGTTTGTGTTTTAGATTAGATTTACAGTATCACAAGTAACAGGTGTGCTATATATATATATATATGTGCATGTGCTTGTGTTAAACCTTGTGGAAGGTGCATGATTCCAACACTGATTCCTGATACTAGATCGCCAATAGCATTTTCTCGAAATGGGTATTTCGGCAGCCATGCCAGGAGAGGAATAAATGATAAGAAACAGTTCTTAAACCTTGGGCCTGTACACCTGATGAACAAAGAAAATGACTGAATTAGATATGAAAGTGAAGACTTTTAAAAAAAACTTAAAAGTGGTGTAACATCTCTCTTCATTAAAGCACAATAAGCTCTTTGAATCATTCTCAAATCATGCTGAACTGAAGTTCAACTCTTCACTCAAAAAAGCAAAATCAACCATTTCTACAAGTTTATAATTAAATGTACAACATAATTCGTACCTTACAGCATCTTTGAGTTTTTCTTTTGCTGAAATTTTCACATCCGATTTCTCTGCAACTTGGTCAACACTGAGCTCATCCAATACATCTCTGTGGATGTCATATGGTACCCTCCTCCTGAGCTCTGTGTCTTTCATTTCTTTTTCCATTTTGAAACTCAATTGAATACTCAATTCTCTATTCCAGATGTGGATGTGAACCTTTATAAAAATTTCTCTTCTCACACTCACTGTTCAGATCACCTCCAGTGTATAGATCCCAAAAGCATGCCTTCACAATGAAAATCCAATACTTAATGTCAATGCAAATAGACCCAGAAACATGAAAGATGTTCTCCAGTGATTCCAGTGAGCGATCTATGGGTCTGCTGGTTGTGCAGTGAATTTCGGGACAGCAATGGTTCCCTGGCTCTTCCCTTCTATCACAGGTTGTGTTAATGTGTATCCTGCCCTTTCCGATACCCGTCTGATCCATTCACACACTTACTGATAGAATTCTAATGTGTTCATATGGGGAGCAAAGTCCCAAAAACTCAGAGGAGGGGGGGGGGGGATTCTTTAGAGCCAATGTTGGACACTTTCACACTACGCCACCTTATCTCAGTCTGATTAGATAGAAAACACTGTGTTCATTCTGCCAAACCATCTAGTTTTGTATGAGTGAATTGTTAACAGTAGATCTTTGAAACGTGTCCTGCCACAAGAGATTTCTTGTCTTTATTTGAGCATATACAGATTTGTATATGACATTGTAATTATGTAATCATACAATAATGGCTGTTTATACTTTTAATCTGTTGAGTTTATGTACACTTAATGTTTGGGTCAAATGTGGACAAACCCAACCACTGGGTTTAAAAATGTAATTAAAAAAAATAAACAAATTTTTGGGTTTGATCATACTTGACCCAAACATGGGTTGAAACAACCCAGTATTTTTAGCATATGTACTATAGTTTGGTGACAAAAGTGGACTAATACTGACAAAACATTCCTTTGGGGAAATTTTAGGATGTCCTTAATTGTAATACAATTTTATTTTATTTAAGCACACTCAATGTTTGGGTCAAATATTGACAAACCCAACCATTGGTTTAAAATTTAAAATTAAATTTTAAACCCAATGGCTGGGTTTGTCTATATTTCACCAAAACATGGGTTGAAACAAATATGCAGAAATACCAAAAATGCTAAAGATTTTCTGTTGGTTTGCAGAGTTAGGGTTAGTCTGTAGAAATTATGATTAGCTTTATACAATATTCAATGTCCCCAGTAAACATGTGAGCTGCATTAAATATTAATGTGGCCTCTCCCCAACAACTGACCTGAGAACAAAGTCTCTTCTAATGACATTTATGGTTCAATTCACTGGGGGTACAAGAAGAACATTACAGCAACACACTTATGTGAACTCTATGTAGATGAACTGAATTGTAATGAGCTGGAGCAGTTTGATGGTTTTCAGTCGACCCATTGTGACTCTGCTGGACTCCATGTTGTTCATAATTAATTAGATCTTTATTGTCCATACTATTCACGTTTGAATGTTGTTCTTTTGTTCATATTTGATTTATTTTACTGTCTACAAAACCAAATTGGTCTCTAACATGAAAAATATGGGTAGCACTTTATTTTACAGTCCAGTTCCCCATGTACTTATTATAGTAATTACAGTAAAAGGGTAATAACTATGTACTAACTCTAATCCTACCCCTAAACCTAACCATAACCCATAGTTACTTTATATTAACCAGTACTTTCTTAGGTAAGTATAGTGTAAGTACACGTAAGTGCACATACTGTAAAATAAAGTGCAACCAAAATATGTTACTAACAATCTGGGAGATTACAGATGCACAAACATGTACATAATGTTTTGAGGACACTTCTATGTAATATATTTCAGCATTTTTTTTATTTCAAACAGCCATCTAACCTAATAGTGGAATAATCACAAAAACAAATGCAGCAAATAAGAGCAGTAGAACAGCTGACATATAACCATGGTCATATGTAAATTCTGGTTGATTTCATGCTCAATAGCCAATAAACAAACAGCTGTTGCCCCATTTCACCTTAAATCCAGATGAATTCAAAAAACTGCTCCAAACCATTAAATCAAAATCGGAAGTTCTTCTCCTTTCTTGTCACTTCTAAAGCCCAGGGCTGAGGGGTTCTTTCAGGTTTTCAGGTTCATGTATCTCATTCATGTAGGGAGGTCATTAAAGGTCACAGCTCTGTAACATCTGTGCCTGTGTTCTGTAAAATGTAGTTCCGCAATTGAATTAGAAAATGCTACTGAATTACAGTGCACTACATAAACAAGAAAAATAACCAGATGACACAGATATAACACAGATACAACAGCATTTAAACACACACACACCTGTAGCCCCTGGTAGTGCAGGACTGCATGATGCACTGAAGGGAAAAACGAGGAAAGAGACAGAAAATGTGGCACTAAACCATGGTTCTTCATCTGAGATACTAGACCATCTAGAAACAAACGCACAAGAAATACAGTAAATATATGAGAGCATTAAACATGTTAAAAAGTATGGTTCTTGGATGAACTATTGCTTTAAAGTCACATTATATATTAATATAAAAACATCATCTCAGATCATCTGAGAGTGTGGCTGTATGTGTCAGACGTGTAACCTGGACATGCAGCACAGAAAAACGAGGTCTGTGAGTTCTCAAAGTCCTGAAGCACCTGTGACCCAGAGAGAGCGGTAAGACAAACACAGTGACATGCAGAATTTAAACTGCCATTCATTGGTTAGGAGTTAATGAGAGTCAGTAAGAGGTAATCTATTTCTGTTAATCTCCAGTAAAATATCAACACTTCTACGTGTGGTATGTGTGTGAGTGTGTTCTGTGCCACTAACTGATTTAAATGTGCCCATGGCCACTGAGTCCATGAAGGTGACTCCACTGAGCTCCAGAATAATGCAGTGCTTTGCAGTCTGAGCCCCCTGCTGGTCTGGAGGACTTACTGCAAGATTCTCCTTAATGTCTTTACTAACTGCCTGTATTCACATAAATAATAATAAAATATAGACATATTTGAATTAATGGAAAGTAGGGTGCTGTAATGTAGGTTGTACCTGTTTGAGTGATGTGAAGGTCTGGTCTGCATTGGGGTAGTAAAGTGGATTACAGCAGGAAAACACAGTCACTCCAGGGACCTGGAGTGCCTAAAACCAATCTGGAATCAGTCTCTTATACTCACCAAGGGTTGATTTATTTGCTCAAAAACACAGTCATTAAATCTTAAAATTATTTTATTTTACTATAACTTATAATGTATTCCTGTGATGCCAAAGTTTAATTTTCAATAGCCATTACTCCAGTCTTACTGTATTTTTGATCAGGATCATGTAAATGCAGCTTTGGAGAGCATAAGAAGCTTCTTTCAAAATATTAAAACATCTTAACGATTCCAATTTTTTAAGTGTGTGTAGTTTGTTTTATATATAAAACCAACTAAATAACCAGTTATATAAGCATTTCCTCAGCTTAGCCAAAGTGATCTTAAAGGGTTATACACCCATAAAACCGTCATTCATCTTCAGAACAGAAATTAAGATATTTTTGATGAAATTCAATGGCTCAGTGAGTTCTCTATATGCCAGAAATGTCACCAAACCTCTCAATATCCAGAAAGCTACTAAAGATGTATTTAAAACCATTCATGCGAGTACAGTGGTTCAACCCTAATATTAAAAAGCGATGAGAATACTTTTTGTGCGCAAAAAAAAATATCTTTTGTTTCCAATCAGTGATTCAGATCGTGTATTGACTGCCATGGTCACGTGAACTATTGAAACTGCGAAACACTAATCACGTAACAAAGCCTCGTTTACTGAAATCACATGACTTTGGTGCTCCGAATTACTGATTCGAAACAAAAGATTCACTAAGCTTCGAAGCATTGTCGGCCATCACTAGATATTGTTGAAAAATTGTTATTTGTTGTTTTTTTCACAAAAAGTATTCTCGTCGCTTTATAAAATTAAGATTGAACCACTGTACTCACAAGAACTTTTTAAAATATGTTTTAGTAGCTCTCTGGATCTTGAGAGGTTTGGTGAAATTGCTGGCAATGGAGGCCTCACTGAGCCATCTTAATTTCTGTTTCGAAGATGAACGAAAATTTCACAGGTGTAGAACGACATGAGGGTGAGTAATAAATGACATTATTTAATTTTTTGGGTAAACTAACCCTTTAAAGCCCTACTATTCTACAGTTCAGCAACTACCTAAACCAGCTAATGACTTGGTTGATGGTTGATCAGCTAGAAAACCAGCTGGTATGGTTAGAAGATTACTTTGGTTAAGCATTGATCATTTTAATTTGAAAACAACAAGTTTAGGCTGGTTTATCTGAGGATTGTATGTAAATATTACCTTTGCGTATTTCTCCATATCCTTGTAACAGTCTGTACCAGCAATATGCCCAAGAACAGCAGACTTGGCACTGAAAAATTTATACAGAGAATGAATAAGAGTTTGTATGAGAAAGATGAGAAAAAGAAAAATAGATAGACACTGTAGATAATGCAGATGACTCACCGCTGTGTCCTGAAGACAATAGTAAGGAGAGAAAACACAATTGCAATGCCAAGCCCCAGGTCCAGGTTAAACACCAGGGCACTGAGCAGCGTCACAACCCACACTACCTGCAGTCTCAGTGGGAAAAACACACAGGAAACACCCTGGATGAAAGGCCTACAAGGAACAAGAACAAGTAGCAAGTCGTACTTGGGTCAGTTATGTTAGGATAAATGGATTGCTTGCCCTTACCAGGTCCAAGCGGTCTGTATTCCAAAGTTTATGCACATCTTTAACTTGTCCAAAAACCCCTTGCAGATTAACTAAAATAATTACAGCCAAAACTGTCTGAAACACACACAAAAACACTTTATAAAATCACTTTATAACACTATATCTATGTTATATACTTGCCAATTGATATTGGGACCTTTGGAAGCTGCTGAAAAAGGGGGCCAAACTTCAGCAAGATCAATAGAATTATCAGTGCAGAGACCAGAGAAGACACCTGAGAAAAAGAGAGAGGTCATGTCTATCATAGAGTATATATATATATATATATATATATATATATATATATATATATATATATATATTGTGTGTGTGTGTGGGGGGGATTCTGGAATCCACTTCAATATATATAAATATATATAAATATATATATATACACATATATATATATATATATATATATATATATATATATATATATATTATAGAAAAAGTATAACTTATCAGTATGTTTTGGGAAAGTTTCCTGTTCAGTGCAGAGCTAAGATCAACTTCAGCCTTGAAGAAGCTGTGAATTTTGTGCATCTTTGTATGTGCGCTAAGTGTTTTGTTCAAGATCCATTATGGGTACTGGTGGACAACCTGCACTCCTGCAGACGCCTTGTCCTGACTTGAAGTTCAGGGTCCGATCGTCAGCATCATGATGGAATGAGATATGCTTCTGACTATCTGTCCATGTGTGGAAAATGACCAGTTTTGTCTAGTTTTCTTAACCAATCAGAATCTTAGTAATGATGTAGTTAGTGGACTCTGTTAGAGTATAATTGTTGTGGAATTGTGAATGTACGAAAAAGAGAGAGAGCGGCTCACAAACTCCTTGTGAGACTTGAAGCTGGCTTCTGCTGATGATACTGCAAACTATTCTTCAGTAAAATTTTGTTCAATTTATTCTTTTTAAACTCTGACTCCAGGTCTTCATTTATCATAACTGGTCTTTTGGGTCATTAACTGTAAAAAAATCCCCTACAGATCTTATCAGTGAGCTTTTGCTGATAAGAATGAGAGATGTTAATGATCAATGCTTTAATAACATCAGTCACATGCTGCAGTTCTTACAGCACAATTTCTTACAGTTTCAATTTAATCATAATTTAGCTTTTTTTTATATAACTAATGCAAATAATTTTAAGTAATTATGTAACAACCTTTTTTAAGTTTCAGTACATCAAAACCTTTTAATCGAATGTCTGTACTTCATGTGGCCAGTGCCTGAATAACACTACAAGTCTGAGAAAATACTCAGTATATAATCTCCCCAGGTTATGCGATTCACATGTGAACAGGGAGAGAATTGTTGTGCATGTACATTTAACTGTAACATAAGACAGAGTGCGTTCGCACCTGGGTTTGTCCACCTGTACTCTCCTGCACAGCGCTGCGAGATATGGATCCGCTTACTGGAAAGCACTGGAACACCCCTCCAATAGAGTTACACAGACCCATGGCCAACAGCTCCTACAGGAGGAAGAAACCATTTGTAATCAGACAAAGGAGAGGCAACGCTTGTCTTATTTTGAGGTTACAAGGAACAAACTGTTAGAGTTACATCATTTGCTTGTTACCTGGTTGCTGTGAAAAGGGTACCCATGTTTATGAGCAAACATCATGCCCAGTGAAGCTTGGAAACCATAGCCCACCACTGCCAGTGCAAGAGCTGTCAGCAACAGCTCCTGAGAGAAGGAAAATGTTGGAAGGGAGGGAGGTGAGAGACTTAAAGATAAATAAAGAAAAAAAAGGTACAAAGGAGAGCGAGAATTAGTTTTAACACTGAAATACTTCCAGCTAATTGGTTTTGTAAAGAAAATCCTAACACTCTGCTGACCCGGTTGGTATGGGTCCAACGATCTGTATTCCATACTGACCGGACAAATCAAACTGCAATGATGACAGAGTAGCAACGATAATCTACGAACATGAGGAAAGAATTACTGTTGCACTGCTAGTTGAGCTAACATGAACAGGTCTATTCAACTAATGTTGACAAATTTATATTTGAATAAAACTTCTTTAAAAACTATAAAATCCACATTTCAAGTGTGTTTGTGTATGTGCCCACCAGTACCAGCTCCCATGGAATGGGAAATCGACTGCTCCAGCATGAATTCAGCACCTTTCCACCAACAAGTATCCCGAAGGAGACAAAGGAAACCACCAGTGTCGCCGGTAATACTCTCCTGATTCCAGACACAATGTTTGAAAACCTCTGTGCGACACACATATGTACATTCAGCATTTGAGATATACTACGATTACAGAGGTAAAACACACAGAGCTCATTCTCACCCAGAACACAGCGAGGACGCCTCTGTGTCTGACTATGGAGATGCCCATCAGTAAAGGCAGCTGGTGAACAGTCACATGGACGGCGGCTGCCATTGTGTATCCACTGACCAACGGCTGAGACAACCACCGACACACCCCTCCACAACGCAGCACATACAGCAGAATCTATAGAGACATAGATTTATGCAAAAACACACACACCAATACAGAATTAATACAGCTTGTGTGTGTTTTACCTGCATTAATCCACACAGAATGGTCAACTGAGCTGCAAAGGCAACTCTCATGCTTTCCGCCTCAATCTCATCGCTCTCTGCTCCACTGCCTTGAAACACCACATCCCCTGTTACCGTACCGACCATGACGGAAAGGATAGAAAATGTACCTGTGGATCAGACAAATGTAATTTTATGAAGTAATACATAATATACTTTTATATTTTAGTAATTCCTGACATTTATATATCACTTTTCTGGGTACTCAAAGCGCTTTACATATGGAACGGGGAATCTCCTAATCCACCACCGATGTGCAGCATCCACCTGGATGATGGGACGGCAGCCATATTGCGCCAGAACGCCCACCATACACCGGCTTATTGGTGGAGAGGAGCCAGAGTGATAAAGCCAATCAGAATATGGGGATGATTAGGAGGCCATGATGATCAGGGCAAATTTGGCCAGGATGCCGGGATTACACCCCTACTCTTTTAGAAAGACATCCTGGGATTTTTAATGACCACAGAGAGTCTCACTAACATCTCGTCCAGCAGCAACCTAGTTTTCCCAGGAGGTCTCCCATCCAGGTACTGACCAGGATCAGCCCAGTCTTGGGCTACAGGGTGATATGACTGCTGTTTTATATTATTATATATTTTATATGTGATTTTGTTTTAATTAAATATGAATTTTTATTTAAAATTTTATTATTTATTTATTTATTTTTTATTTTATATTATGATATATTTTATAGTTGGATTTTTTTTATGTTCACCCATAGTCATTATTTACACATCTTTACAAATCCTTATATTGAAAAATAGTGATAAATGTACTTGTTACCATATTTAACTTTTTACTCGTTTAATATCTTTGCGTACAAAGTGGCATTGTGTATGTACTTGCAAAGAGTGTTCACGTATGTGTACTTGCCTACAGAGATGTGTTTGGATGTTCCAAATATGAAGTAGATGAGAACAGGGTAGAAAGACGAATACAGACCAAACACTGGAGGAACCGCAGCCAGCAAAGCATTAGCCATCCCTACAGGAATAGAAGAATGCTGAAAATGAACAATTTGCGTGTAGAGAAGTGTGAGCAGTTCTGTACAATAGAATTAGTCATTACATCCACTTTATCTGTCGGATTTGAACCACAGAGAATTGTGAGGAAAATTACTGGTTGCCAGCCGATAATACAGATCTGTAGGTGTCTAGTATAAGAAACAGGGCGATGAAGAAAAAAAAATCATAATTGACCCCTCACGTCACAGAAACTTTAAGTGTCTACACTCTCAGAGAACCCTAAAAATAGCCTATGTTGACACTTGCATCACAATAAATTCTTTATGCTTTGCAATTAAAGTTTCTTCAATGTCATTATATATATGTGATATCATCTCAAATATCACAGGAGTGTGTGTGGAAGTCTTAAACCTTGAGGCAGGTGCATGATTCCCACACTGATTCCTGATATCACATCTCCAACAGCATTTTTCCTGAGTGAGTACTGGGGCAGCCATGACAAGAGAGGTGCAATAGACAGGAAGCAGCTCTTCAGCCTTGAACCCGAATGCCTGATGCAAAAAAAAAAAAAGGGTCATTCTGTGTATTTCTCATGAACGCTCTGTCTATTTTGTGATGACAATTATCTTAAGTGTGCATGCTTCTTAAATAAGCTCCTATACTCTTCCCACCCACACTCACCGGCTCTCCTCCTTCAGCTTTTCCCAAATTGTCCGATGTGCCTTCCACCTACGCTGTCCCTGGATATCTAGTTCTGCTTCATTCAGACCATAAACAGGATTAGGATTGAAATTCTCACTCTGTGAAAGTCTTTGATTGTCCATCTGTGAGAACAAGAAAAAGGTAGCTAAAACAGGCACACTCCTAAAGAGAGTGTATGATTATGTTCCTCATGTGCGAAGCTGTTGTGACGTGGCCTTAATCTCAGAGCAAACCGTCCATTATCATTCTCACAAGCAAACACAGAAGCTAAACCAATTAAACTCTATAAGTCTGTAACTGGAGAGAGAGAGCGAGATTCATTATTCACTCTTTTCCTCCTCCAGACTTCCAAAGTGTTATTTATTGTAACAAATGTTCATTGGCAATTATCTTTGGATCAGCTTCGGTCTGACCAAAGGTTAAAAGATTGTAATCTACCACTCCTAAGAATGGAGATCATATTACACATCCTTGAACGACAGTTTGTACTCAACAGACTTGTTACTATTTTTACTGTAGTACCTTAATAATGATCTCCACATAATGATTATGTAATTATGCAACTTCTTTGTAGGAGGCAGGGCTATATCATCCAATAAGAAGACATCTCACTCTTAAACAAATAATGCTTATTCAGTCAAAAGAAAACTGACTTTTTACTCTCTCTCTCGCAGATTGAAGCTACAGATGACATACATGTTATGTTTTATTTATAGATTTATCAGTATATGGACAGAACTTATCACAAACAGATGTTACACCAGAATAAAATTTGTAATAAAAATTGAGGCCATATTTAGACATTTTTTAACACAGTACAGTTTAAAAAGTATACCAGTTACAATCTTTGGTGGGAATACAGAAAATAAAGCATGTAAAATACCTGATCTCGATTAAAGGGTGCAGCGTCTTAAATGTACAAAGATATCAGCAGCCAAAAATGATAACACATCAAAGCTCATCTGCATCTATCAGCACTGTTTGATAGGAACACACGTGAGGACCAGGTGACTACAAAGTTGAGCGTGCAATAAAAGAAGAAGTAAGCTTGTTATCAATTAGTTTTCTTACCTTATCTATAGAAATTCACTGAATTCTGTTCGGTGTGTCCTGAGGAATCCACTTTATTATCCCTGTGCACGTGACCCAAATAGCTCAACAAAACCACAGGCCACCTCTCAGGCAAAATATTCAGCGAGATTCATTATTCACCTCTCTCCTTAAATATTTTCATTGTTTTCTGTTATTTAAAGGGTCATATTTATAATGTTACTTCATATATAGTTAATCACACATACTGTCTCCACCCTACATAATAATCACCATGGTAATTTCCCCCAACTCAGTGTCTCATTGGTTAACTTAATATAAATGTTGACAGTACTTAATTAACATCAGAAAGCTAAAGGTTGTACAATCTCACACCCACACATTCTCCAAATACACATTTAACAACCTAAAAAAAGTATCAAAAATGACAAACACCAGTTGGGGAATTTCCATTACTCCAATGGTTACTGTACTGTGAACACACTACTGTTCAAAAGTTTGGGATCGGTGAGATTTTTAATGCTTTTAAAAGAGGTTTCTTCTGCTCACCAAGGCTGCATTTATTTAATTAAAAATACAGTAAAAACAGTAATATTGTGAAATATTATTACAATTTAAAATAACTTCTATTTGAAAAAGTAAGTTTAACAGCATCATAACTGCTGTACATTTATGCAACAATACTCAAAAGGACTTGCTATATTGGTGTTATAGCATTTGTGCTTGCATTACACATGCAGTAAACGGCAAATGTGCTGTAATTGCAACAGTGGTGAAAATGATAGTGTATGGAATTTAAAATAACTCTTTTCTATTTTAATGTATTTTAAAATGTAATTTATTCCTGTGATGCAAAGCTGAATTTTCAGCATCCTTACTCCAGTCTTCAGTGTCACATGATCCTTCATAAATCGTTCTAATATGCTGATATAGATCAAAAGTGACATTAAACATTTAAAATAGTAAGAAATGTTTCTTGAATACCAAATGAACATATTAGAAAGATTTCTGAAGGATCATGTGACACTGAAGACTGGAGTAAGGATGCTGAAAATTCAGCTTTGCATCACAATAATAAATTACATTTTAAAAATATTAAAATAGAAAGCAATTATTTAAATTGTGGAAATATTTCACAAGATTTGTGTTTTTATTGTATTTTGTATAAAATTCAAAAATATAAAATGCAGCCTTGGTGAGTATACATAAACAATTGCATAAAAATTGCCTACTGTACAACACCAGGAATCTGCACCACAAAAAGGATAAAAAGCCAAAATCACTCTTAATCTAAAAATCTAATTAAGCATATAATGCTGATGTGAAGCCATGCCATAGCCTGGTAATTTTGAGCATCTGATGTAAATCTGCATACATTGATTTTTCTGCCCCAGATGTATAATGATATGATGATTTTCTGCCCCTACTTACAGTAGCATGTTTTTCCTCAGTAATGAAACTGCTTCAGCAGCACAGTGAGATCTCTGAGCCGCTCCGCTCTGCTCCGTGCAGACTGGTGAACCGGCAGCTCAAAAAACGAAAAAGTGAAACTACGAGAAAAGCTAAGATTTGTGACTTGCCTCAGAGGGGGTAAACGGGGAGGTCTAGGGGGGTATCTTGGTGGAAGGGGCTTGCGTTTTACTCTGGCACTCTGCCTATTCTCAGGTTCAAAGTTTTTGATTTCAGAAGGGGGTTGTGGGGGCGGAGGAGCTGGTGCTGTGATTGGCTTTGAATGGGCAAGAGGAAGGGGTGAAGGTGGAGGGGGGAAAACGGTAAAGGAGGACTCGGAGTGGGAGGAGCCTTCCCAGGGTGCCATGCTGTCAGGGGCCACAGATGAGTTGGGAGGATGGCCACGTTTTCTCGTGTCGGCCTGAGGAGGATGTTGGGGAGTGGATAGAGAAGGCCTTGCTAAAAACAAAACAGATGAAGAAATATAACAATCAGAAGTGTATTGAAGCCTGTTTCTGCATTAGAAATAATAATTAAAAAAATAATAATTGAGATACTATTGAGATATTATTTCCTGTAACCGCAACAAAAAATAGCTCTAAATTGCAACTATTTCTCATAATTGTGAGTTTCTTGAAAATACAACTTTATATTTCACTATTGTGATTTATTTCCATAATTGCAACCATTACTAATTACAACTTTCTTGTAATTGTTTTTCTCACAACTGCTACTTTCTCAGATTTGCGATGTTGTATATTATATCTTTATGAAATTAATTACCTGTTTTGATATAGGAAACAGAAACTCATATATTTCTAAATTCCACTTTATCTCACACACGTTCAGTTATAATTATCCCTTCGCCTAACAAGTCCCATTACAAAGGCAAATGTTGGGACAATAGCAGCTAATTAACTTAGCACCTCCTGAATATCCCTGAGTTTGCACTTGCATTGTCTATTGATGAGCTCAGGTAACATTGTGTAGACAGGAGGAACAAAGATCAATGTAAACACACAGTTTATATGTCACGCATGAGGACTGATTGGTATCACTTCTCATGCAATGAAAGTCTTATGAAAACAATTGATTTCCAGTCAAATCCGTTAATATCTGACACCATCCTGTCATATACCCTATCAATGCTTGCTTTGGGATGTTGATTCCATAAAAGTAATTTATCTATAGGTGATGTATTGACTATATACCTGCTGTTCTGTTCCCCGATGAACCAATCAGAGGAAGCCTATCCTTCGACACCACTCCGTTGTCCTGTGACGCAAAACACAACCATGACAATGTGAGGTTTGAGTTAATGTGCTGCTACTATGAACATATTCATCCAATGAGCAGACATTGTAAAATCCATTCCATTTTTAAGTCATTTTTGTGGAACAGCCATACCTTGTCATGTTCAGCCTCTTTTTTCTTTCGTTTTTGAGGTATCTTGGAGTTCTTCTTTCCAGATTCATCCTCTTTTAGGGCTTCCCTGAATTGTGACATCCTTTTTCAAAAGATCAGGACACACGCACTGACTCACTTCAAACAAGCAGACACATCAGCCTCACAATAAAACAAATACTCACTGAAATGAAATAAAATACATAAAGATATACTTTCTCCTTTTGATATAGTTTAACTTTATGTACAAAAATAACTAAAAATAAAATGTGAATTAAAAACATAAATGACTAAAACCTGAGCTAAAATTAACATTGAAGAAATTACTAATTCAAAATAAAATCTTTCAATTATACTGAAGTAACATTAGTGGTCGTTGCAGAATTTGCTATACTCACATTATCCTCTCCACTTATCTTCTTCTATTCACATTGTGTCGCTCCTTTTTATATCAGGTGATCAGAAAATGTTCTTTCTTTCAAATTCTGCAAACCTTAATGTGGCTTTTATACCTTTGACTCTCCCTCACGTGTTTCCTTTCCTCTCTCGCTTTCATTCGTTCAGCTGTGGATTAAAGGGATTGGCCATCGGGCCGCTATGATGATGAACAAAAGGGAACTGGAGAAGGGGGTGAAATATTTATACTTAGTTGCGCAGCCAAAGCCCCCCATCACACAGTGTACCCTCTCTCTCTCTCTCTCACTCACCCACACACACACCTGCTGGCCTGTAGCCCAGGAAAACATTGATACATTATACACACTTGAATCCATCTTCAAGCCATGATCTACTTACAGTCGCAACATATTTGATAGTCTTTAAAAGTTTGGACATACCTACTCATTCTTTCTATCTTCAATTCTATATTTCACATTTTAGAATAGTAAAGTCACCAAAACCAAAAATACTATAAATTGTATCCAGACCAAATCAAAACAATCAATTGTCAATCAAACAATCAATATCAATCACGTTTAGATTCTTTTTAAACGGTTCTGAAAGAGTTCACATTTATGCTCTGCCCAACTCATCTATTTCATTAATTACTATTTTATTTGTCATTTATTTTTGATACAAAATTTAAATGATTACAAGCATTTCAAGCCTCAGTGTTATTTTAGTAAGCATATACTATTATAGTATTTATTAGTTATAGATTTGTTAGTTGGCCTTTACATCAAAAGACCAGTATGAGAAAAAAAATCCAAAGTGTCCAAAATTTGACATGTTTTGTAAACATTCATAAACATTGTTAAATAAACATTCATTGTTAGGCCATATTGAAAACAAAAAAAAGAGTTTCTTCACAAGATACTTTCCCTGACGCAGTAAAAATATTTACTTTATTTGAAATTTCAGAATTCTTATCTAAATTCTTTGGCATCTTAATTCATATATCATCTCAGAAAAGTCAGTGTTATGTCCTTGAAACATGATGTGAAAATATCACTTTCCTTCTTTCCTTTTCTTTTCCTCTCCTGTTGACAGTTACATTTGGTTCTTCCGTCTCTCTTTCGGTTAACTGAAACAATTGTAAGCCCTGCCCACAAACAACCACCCAGGCTCCTCCGTCTTGTCCCACCCCAGACCACGCCCACAATCCAGCGGCATCTGCGGTGTGTGAGAACAGCACCTTCAGTTGGCGGAGGCCGTCACTGTTCACACTCCACAAACACAAGCGTTGGTCTGGCGAGGTGGACACCAATAGGGTGGGGCTTAGTAAACATAGCCCAGTGAGAGGAGAAGAGTGTGCCAGGGGCACTGACCACTGAGAAAGTAGCTTTAGAGACATGCCTCCATTCTCCTGCTCTTTCTGATTAATCTTGATTCTCAGTAGAGACAGCTGTCCATCATCTCCACCACTGGCCAATGAGATAATGTTTTCCTCCATTTGCCCCATCTCTCTCTGCGGTGCTAAGGCAAGTGTATTGACTCCACTTTGATGGACAGGTATGGAAAAGTAAGGTGCTGATGGGCCTGAAGCAAAGACAGGGAAATACATTATTAGCATAAAAACATAAGAGTTCTATTACCAGACTCGAGCCTGATCGCACCCAACACTGTGGGATTTTGGGACAGCTTCTCAGTTTTTATGCATAACCTTTTGTAATGCTCTTGAATTTGTAATTGATAAATCATTTATTAATTTATAAGAATACACCTGCAATCTTTGAGGAAATGCACTGTAATTTGTGGAGCTGTGGTCAGTATGAGATGTTGTGTGTAAAACAGCTGCATAATATAATATTATAATAATAATAATATTTATTTAATGTAATTTATTATAATAATAATTATGATAATAAAATTTAGGTGACAGGTCTAGAACAAGATGAGTAAATAAAGAGTTTGTGAACTAAGCCTTTAGTATGTTATATAACAAATGCAAACAAATAACAAATCATTTTAAATTTTTCGTAAACCACAGAAACACACACACACACACACACACACACAGTTATGCAAACATTCAAAATAATCAAAAAACAAAAGTGTTTATGTTCTGGTGTACGTATGACTCACCCTGCCAGCTGACACCAGCCTTACTGTTCAAAACTGCTGTTAAATCCCACACAGATATACAACCATCTGTAGTGGCACTGAACAGCAACAAAAGCCTGAGACATAAAGAGATGGACAAAAGCAAATAAGAGTAAGAAATAATTTAATCAAGGAATAACTTTGCTTTTGATAAATGTACTGCATTTCCTTACTTTTTGCCAAGGGAGTCCTCCAGATTGTAGGTGGCGACGCTGAGCACACACCGCTGATGGTAAAAACACTCCCAGAGCAATTCAACACTCCTATTGCTCTCACTCACACTGAACAGCCTAAAAGAGAAAACACACACCATCTCAATACATTAATCACAGAATGTTAAAACATGAAACATTTTTGAAACTCATTTTTATTCATTTGATTTTAATCTCAAAACAAGTTACCTTACAGCACCATCACTACAGCCCTGAGCCAGAATACATTCAGTTCCATTATGCACCACAGCCATAGACATGTACCTGCAAACATGAACAAGCATTTGCTCAGTAAATCACAATGAAATCTATTGAAAAAGCAAAATTACAATGGGAAGGGGGTTCAATTGTATCGTCCGCCCTCTGGTGGTCATAAATTTTCACAACAGCTACTACCAACCATCAAACAACACTGGATCCCCCCCCCAAAAAAAATTCATATAGGTTTGTAACAACACGGAGGTGAGTATGATGACAGAATTTTCATTTTAGGGTGAAATATCCCTTTAAGACAACACAAATGACTTCCCAAACCTAACTCTAGATCCAAACTTGGAAATAAGAGAGTATTTTGACAAACACACATACCTCGTCTCTGGGTCCATTTTGATGGTCTTGTGTCGATTCCGCTTCCGTTCCCACTGCTCATCCAATCGATGGCCAGCTATCTGAGTGACCTGACAGATTGGCTGAGCCTGCTGCTCATCCAAACGAATCAAGAGCCGGTAACACTGCAGCTGAGCCCGGCCACCCGCTGAGAACACCAAAGATGACAGCAAGGAGGTATCTGTCCCATCATCTCTCCCTCTTTCATTAGTTTCTGCTCTTCTGATGGCAACCAGAGCACGAACATTTGAGATATGGTCTGTTAGAACCGCAAGCACTTTGACAGTTCCACACTGTGGATTGACGGCAAGCACTCCCACTGTGGTCTCCTCCCCTCCGGTAACAAAAATCTCCCAAAGTTCTGACAACTCTCCAGTCTTTGTCAGACTACCAAGGTGACACACACAGCTTATGCCTCGTCCATGTAGCCCCTCTTTAAGGGTATGTCCATTCACATCAGTTTCTGTGGACGCTAATGAACGTGATGCCATGACAGCTCCGTGTTTGATGAACACAAGGGTACCATGTCCGATTGCATGTGTATGAGGATCCGTGTGGGTTTGTATCGGGCATTTGTAGGCCCAGGATCGATGACCGCCTCCACAGGCAACTGATAATAGCTTCTCTTGTCGGTGAGGATCCCATATAACGAAGTGGACAGAGTGGAAGCCAACCATTACAAACCGAGCCTCGGCTACACTTTCACTCTCTTGATCAATCTTCCTCTTCTCAATTCTCTCATTCAGCATATTTCCTTGTACCTCTGGTGCATCCGAGCCCAGAAACATAACCTTTTCCAGCCACTCCATGCCTCTGCAAGCCCGCTGAACTCTACGCACCTTCAAGACGTTTTTTTCAACAGTTAGTATTCTCACAGATCCATCTCGACCTGTACTGTAACATAAGTCTTGATACTCACACACAGAAGTTACACCTTGCTTCCCATGGACTCCGTAAAGGGTACTGATGGGAGACACAGGAACGCCAAGGTGCATTTGCCTGTTTTCGGTTTCTTGATCTTGCAAGTCCATTCTTCTTTCTCCTGCTTCATTTCTCCTGTCACTCTTTTCTCTTTCGGCAAACAGTAGTAGTGACCCTCTCCGGTCACCACACAGGTATAACCCATTTCTATGTGACAAGGTAACTGCAGCAGTCAGCCAGCGCTTGGCACAGGGTGGCAGCAGAAATGGAAGAAGTGTTTCCTCTTTCATATGCAGGCCTGATTCATCTTCCATCACCTTTATTGTCCACCGGTAGACCAATCCCTCAGAGCCTGATGCCAGAAGACACCAACTCCGGGACTCTCCAGACAGTCCCTTGACCCAAAGTACAGAGTGAATTTTACTCTGTCCAGCTTTTAGCAAGACTCCCACATTGGGCTGCCTTACAAGGAACACTTGGACCCCTCCATTCAGATTACCCACTGCACACACCCACACAATGCAATCTGAATTCTGGACTTGGATGCTTGCGATCTCCATCACGCAATATGACTGGAATTCTGCTCCTCCTTGCCAGATGACATCCCAGGAGTCACCCTGGCTAAGGCACACCTCTCCGTGATCAGTACAGACCAGCACTGTATTCGATTCATCCTCATCCAATAATCGGACCACTTTGGGACAACCAAAATGCCCTTTAAATCCCAGATCCAGCTGAGTCTCTGCCTGAGTTTCCTCATTGTCTTTCTTCCCCTCTGCCACTCTCCACACTCTTACCCCACCATCTGCACCTCCAGTAGCCAACCATCCCTCCTTACAGCTTACACTTCCTTCGCTGACAGCCAGAGCCCTCACTCCACCTGACCTATGCCCTCTAAACGTACGCCCCACCTTCCCTTCACCTCCCCATTCCCAAAGCAGGCATGCTCCATCTTCTCCTGCACTAAATACACGGCTGGATGTAAGCTTGACACAGAAGACTCGTGCCTGGTGCCCGTAAAGCACCCGAAGGCATGTTGGTGTTTCCTCTCCACAACCTGCATCTCCACCTAATGTCCCCACGCTCCACAAACGAATGCTGCGATCATCAGAGGCAGATGCCAGCCACCCACATTTCTGAAGGTAGCAAAGACTGAAAATGACTCCACTGTGGCCCAGCAGACGTCTTTCTACCTGGGACTGGCCATCAGGTTTGGTCCCAGTAGGCCTCCACAGCACAAGCTGGTTGAAAACAGTCCCACCCACCAGCACTAAAGAGTCCCAATTCGGACCAATCATAAGTGCTGAGTAGAGAAGACAGGTCTCTACACAGGAGTAAAAGGAGAGAATGTTACCAGATTCTGCTTCTAAGAGCAGCAGGGCATTGTGGGCTAAGGCTACGCCTAACAGTGGGTGGGGTTGTGCTTTTAGCCAATGAATGTCCAGCACCCAGTCTTGAAGCTCCAAGAGAGGACCAATCAGCTTCAAGCATTGCACTGCAGAATTGAAGCTGACAAGCTGAACTCCTTTTCCTCCAAAAACAATGATATCCTCTTCATCAATATCCCAAACAGACGAAATTACATTGTTGAACGGTCTCTCTCCAGACTGATATTTTCTACCAGGTCGTATCCCATGGATACGGTAGTTATGGAGAATATTTAAAGATGCACATTTTGTAGGAGATGCTTGAAGACTGTACACAGAGAGGATTGGTCCCTCACCTAAAAAAGACACAATTTCAGGAAAGAATTAATCAAATGAATTAATCGTTTGTAGAAATAAATACACTAATACACATTATGAATATTGAGAGACATTTCTGCATTTCACAAGCACATTTCCCTTTTAATAAAGGAATTACATTCAGCAAAGGAAGAAAACAGAGACCCTCTTTGTTAAAATATAGAACTATTGGCTTAGCCCATTAAACTATTACAGGTGCAGTGGTCACTGAGGGAAACAACCTGTTCATACTTTGTTTAAGTAGGAATCTGTCCATTTTGTCAAAATTTTACTGTTGTTTAGGGCAGGGGAAAAAAATAGTGCATAGGAGGTCGTTACACAGAGTTACTATCAGAGCTTTTTGTCAGAGTAATTGTTATTGCAGGTAACACTTCAGAATGTGAATTTATAAAAACAAAATGCTATGAACTAGAAAATAATACAATTATATTAAGACACATTAAGATCTACTTTTTTTGGGGAAAAACATAGCTGTCAATCACTTTTCATACTGTAGTTGTTTTATTAAATGTCAATAACAGAATTTACAATAAAATTTTAAGTGTCTTTTAAAGAAATATGAGGTAAAGAAAGTACAGACAAAAAGGCAAGGTTAAGAATGAGGTTTCATGGCAAGTTACTACAGTAGTGCATGATATGAGAATATGAATTATATATTCATTAACCACTTGCAGAATCATTATTATTTGCAGAAAACACAAATGATTTGAGAATAAATATACATTCACATTGGTCCCAGTATCAGCATAAAAAACAATCAAATTTTGCATAAAATATAGAAAAACTTGGACTATTGGAATCACTGATCTATATAGAGAACATTGTGTCATTATACAGATCGGTGATTAGAATGCATTAGAGGTTATTATATACTCGCTATTCTAATGCCATTACATTCCACACAGCCATGTCTTGGATTCTGTTTAATCACAAAACATAGAAACAGATCTATGTGGGAAATTATATGTCATGTGAGGTTTTAAAGACTTTCTATTCTCTTACTATTCAAGATATTATAGTTTGTAAAGTTAAAAAATGCACGGAATAAATGCAAACTAGCTAAACCAAGAACATTTGGAGAAACTTTTGGTTGCTAAGAAAAACCTCCAAAATGGCCTTGAGTCATATCCTGCATAACTTAATCCAAAATGGACTTTAAGTTTGATGATTTGCAACCTGTTCGTTAAAAGAATGAATGTCAGTCACCTGTCAACAGGAAGTCCTCCCCCAGGAATTCCAGAGCAGTCACTGGAGCAACAAGCACAGCGATCTCCTTCACAGCAGACTCCACAGGAGATGCCATCTCACACGATCCACACAGCAGGCTGAAGACTTCTGGAGCACAACAAAAACATTACTGCATTATTCATTCCTGAAGTACCGTTTACACAAGGCAGAAGTCTCTGCAAAATAAAAAAACGAGAATAACTGCATACTACTCGTGCTCGCAATGGCCTTTGTAAGGCTGGTAGCTTACGCTGCTACTTTGAATCAATAATCAGAAACAAAAAGCAGTCAAAGGACGGTTCAGATATTTGTCTGACTCCATTAAAGTTGTTGTTATTCTTTAATGGTATAAGCCTTACATAGAACTGATAGGAAAACATAGGACTTAACCTGAATGTTTAGATAACGAAAGTTACAATCACTTTAGGTTTCAACATTATCAGTGATAAAAGGAAAAAATCTCAAAACTTTTAAAGCAGGCAAAGTTATTCATTAAGTAGAATTATAAGTAGAATGGAACAACATACTATATAGAAAACTTAGTTGTAACAAACAACGCACTGCTGTACAGAAGAGGCAGTAAAAGCCTTTCTTATATTAAGAAGTTACGTACCGGTGTGCAGGAGTGGCAGCCTTTCTCCACGATCAACAGCTACCTTTCCTTCTTATACCCTGAGCAAAGCATTGTTATACATGAGTGCAATACCAACACCCAAAAACAACTGAAAGGAAACCAAAAGATATGGCAAATGGGCGGTGATCAAGAGGGGGAGAAGTACTTTAACATATTCTCCTCAATGCATGTTCAAGCAATACCTAGATTGCACATTAGGATACTTTAATATCTCTATTAAATACACTACCAATCAGTTCAGTTCATAAGCTGTCAGATGAGACCAAACATGACATAGTTACATAACACTAGTCATAAATAGTATGCAGTTGAAGCATATATGTCATGTGGAGCAAGATGTGTCATTGAGGTGTAAAACGTCTGCCCCCAAACAGAACTATCCTGTTCCTGGAGTGTCCCAACAGTCCTCAATCAGCATATTGATGAATCCCTTTCACTAGATACACATTAGCATACTGTGATGATGAAGGCCATTGCGCCACGCTTATACCTTTAAAGGGATTTCTGAAGTACTATGGCAGTAAAGAGTTTTACCCATATTCGCTCAGCCCTACACCTTTACTATACCATCAAATCAACATAGTTATGGTATCAGTCCAGGGTTATTTTCTCACACTAGGTCAGTCTTTCCCAAAATAGGGTTCGTAAAGGAACTGCAGGGGGGGTCCTTAGTTAATGAAAATGATGATTTTTTTTTTATTACGTTTATCTTCATGTCATAACCGTGAAAATGGGAATCTCAGGGGGTACTTCAAGTAAACATTTTAGTTCAAAGGGGTTTACCATTAATTGAGTAAGTTAACCAAGGAATAAGTTAACAGAGGACTAATTTTAGCCTGTAGGAAAAATCATATTAAATTAGACATGACGGTAGGTACTAACTGTGCTAACTCTTTTACACTCCTGTTCCCATTGTACTTTATACAGAAATCATAATAACTAGGTACTAACCCTGATTCTACACCTAAACCCCTGTAGGTACCTTGTATTACTCAGTATTTTAATAAGCAAGTACACTGTAAGTACACATACTGTAAAATAAAGTGCAACCAATTAATAAAAAAGGTCCAACCTAGTCATTAGCTGGTCTAAATGGGAAATGTAATTTTAGCTGCAGTAAATGACCACCTACACGTTGCAAAAGATAACCACTAAGTAGCTTGTCTACCAAGGATCTGTTTGCTACTTATTTATTGATAGAACGAACGTCAGTTCCCAATGTATTTTCCAGCAGATCATAACAACACCTCTGTCGAGTTCAGTTTCACTTACGCGTCCACTGTGGAGATCGCGCCTTTATTTTGGGAGGTAGTGAAATGTAAAACTGGTGTACTTTCTTTCACATCACATCCAGCCACAGTCGCATTTTCGTTCTGCAATCTGCACGCGTGTGGTTCTCGCTTCCTCGTTGACATCGTGCAGCGTCCAATCGCGTTGCTCAATACTGCACAGCCTGCAGCACACTGCACATCAATTGGATGAAACGAGTCCTGCGCTTTCTACTATTATAATGCGTAGATTTGTGTTTTTTGCCTGATACACAAACCATATGTATTGAGCAGATCTCAAGAGAATGATATACAAATCATATGAAATGCACAAACGGGTGAACTGCCTTTTTTTAACGCCCGGAGCGTCTTTTTGCGCATGTGTCTCCAGTCTGTTGTTTAAATTTCTTACGGACCGCTTAAACCCAGGGGGTGGGGACAAAGTGTAATATTTTCGGGATAAAATCGTCAGACTGATGATTGCATGTAAGTAGGGTGAATATAAATGATGTAATATCGGTTTGTCATTAGCGGTTGTATAATGCACGAGCTTCATTAAGAACAGTCCGCTCGCAGCGCGGGTTCACTTGTGTAGTGCGATGCTCGGGTTTAGCGCTGTGGCTAACCGACACTAATGGATCCATAATAATAATAATAATAATAATAATAATAATTACAATAAAAAGCAGCCTGCTCCACCTGTACCTGAAGTACTTGGCAAGTCATGTATTTAAAAGATTGTTTTTCCTTCCTTCATTCTCTTGCATGTATTACGATTCCTAAACGAATTGTTCTTTTGAGTGTGATCGTTGCAATGAGTCGGTTGAACTTGTTCACAAACCCGGACTGAACGATTCGTTCCCGAACCGGACCTAGTCGTAATGAGTCGAGAACCGAGTGAGTGGATAATGAAAGCATAGTTTTCAGTGACTAAATAGCAGAATTGTTATAAATAAAACTGGAAATATGTTTACTACGTTGTCAGACAGTTTCATCTACACATACAAGATTGAAATGGTTTTATATCATTTTTTCAAATGCAAAAAAAAAATACAAAGATGCAAATACTTTATTTTCAACCGAGAGATACAAACGACATTGTGAATACAAATACACTTTATATTTAGTTTATGTTTAATTTTATGAGCTGAATAATGGTTGTTACAAACTGGGACCAATGAAATTACAATGACAATGAAAAAACCGTAATCGAAAAATAAATAAATAAATAAATGAAGACGTCGAAGAACTGCTGAACGTTTTTGTTTTTGTTTTAATGGACCGGTTCTTTGAAACGAACAGTTCAAAAGAACCGATTCTCAGAAATTAATATATGGACCACTTGAGTTTCCCCCCCCCCCCCCCCCAAAAAAAACCAAATGTTTGATTAATTCTTCCAAGAGGAGGAGCAAATATTAAGGTTTAAAAATTAGTCCCTTTATTTTGCTTTCTGTCTGCTGAATTACAGACTTCACATGTGTGCCTGGTGACCCCTTGCGCATCAGGTGGACCCCGGATACATTTCCGTTGAGCATCGATGATCAAGCGACCTCACACACTCATTTTTACCTGTGGCATCCAGAGTTTAACATATCACTGCAACTGAAACTCTGGAAGCGCACTGCACATAACGGGACCAAACCGACCTCACCTTAATGCTGGAGTGTAATACTCAAAAACTGACACTGTGATACTGTAGATGTTACCATGTAAAAGTGTAAATGTAACACTGAAAGTAGACTGTTCTGTTAAAGAGTTTATAGATTTTCTATAAATGAAGTAACACATAGTACCTCAACGTAAGCCTTTGTACTTAGTAACACACAAATACACTCATGCTGACCACCATGACGTACCGCATGCCAAACTTCACTCTGGAGCAAAAGCTTTTCCTGCTTCGGAGAATCCATGCGGTGGTAGACACGGTTCAGGACTTTCGGAAAGACACCAACACTACTGTGCACCGGAACGCTGTATGGGCAGAGCTGGCTCAGGCCTTCAATGCGGCGTTCCCTAGTCGACCCCCCAGCAGCATCGGGTCTCTGAAGACGCTGTGGAAACGACTGAAGGTGGAATGTCGTGTAGCGCTGCAGAAGCGTCAGGAACAGCAGGCAGCTGGGCTTCCTGTGTCTGCCCTCACTCAGGTAATGAGTTTCTATTATATGCTTTGGAACTCCTAGTAACGGATTTCCATGTGCTTCTATAGTCAACACAGTGTGGTTGTTTGTGGTTCTTGTCAGGTGCAGAGAGAAGTCATTGCCTTGGTGCCAAACCTGATCTCCTGTCTGGAGGAAGTAGATGGAGATGGCAGCTATGCCTCAGTTAGGGGCGGCTCACCTGGAGCAGGTAATTAATAGTCATGTCATCTCTATTACAGGATGAAATACTACCACTCTCCCCAGCTGTCAACTCTGTAATTATACCGGGAAGGAGATTAATTGAGTCATTCTCTCTCTTGTAGTGATGGGGCTTTCAGGAACGAATGGGAGTGAGCATGAAGATGCTGACCACAATCAAAATGATGTAAGACTGAAATCAGCCTTAAAATGATTACTAAAATGCCTCTTAAGCTAAAGGTTTTCTTTCTTTATGACAAAAATATAATTGACTCTCTTATGATGAACAAGGCATGGAAAATGTACATGTCGCACCATTATGTTAACGTGTAAAGTGTTACCAGGTCAACATTTTAAATGCTATAAACAAAGCAAACGTGGCAACACTGGTGAAAATAAATATATATACTTTATATAGAAATATACTTTTATTCAGCAAGTATTGATTAAATTGATCAAAAGTGAGAGTAAATGCATTTATAATGTTACAAAAATGTCAAATAAATTATGCTCTTTTCTATTCATAAAAAAGGAAAGAAATGTATCATGGTTTTCAGCACTGATAATAATAAGAAGAAATGTTTCTAGGGCACCAAATTAGCATATTATAATGATTTCTGAAGGATCATGTGATTTTAAAGACTAGAGTAATGATGCATTGCCATCACAGAACATTTTAAAATACATTAAAATAGAAAAGAGTTATTTTAACTTGTAATAATATTTCACAATATATATTATTTACTGTATTTTTGACACAGAGCCTTGGTCATTATCATGTATAAGTATTTAAATATTATATAAATGTAAAATAAATATAATTTTTAAAGGATAAATATAGAAGGGTAATTATATAATATTCTATATTCTATACACTATTATTTTCACCAGTGTTGCAATTACTCCACATTTCCTGTGTTTACTGCATGTGTAATGCATGCACACATGCTATAATACCAATATAGCATGCCCTTTTGAGTATTGTTGCATAAATGTACAGCAATTATGATGCTGTTAAACTTTTTTACAGGAAGTAGACAGCAAGGAGAACTTGGCTATCGAACTTGGTTTGGCCTCACCTACTCACCTACCTGTCAACACTGGGATTCCCCCTGGCACTGCCTCTTCTCCTCTCCGCTCACATTCAGTTTCTTCCAGGTCCAGCCGTCCCTCCCTCATCTACCCAACCAATGTGGGAAGCACCTCAGGGCTGGGATCAGGGACTAGGGGTGCAAACTTTGAGATTATACACAGAGAGCCTGCAGTGCCACGTGTTCCTGCCAGAGGATCATTTGAGAATTCATTACCCCCAATGGACTCTTGTACCTCAGACTCAACATGGGAGGCACGTCGACAGGAACTGTTCGAGCTGGAGCATCAGCAGACGATGAGTCTGTTGCTGCTTCAGCAGTGTGTGTGGGAGGAGAAGAGGAAAGCAGTGAGACAGAAAGAGAAGGCGGCACGGGCCAAGAAGAGATATTACCAAGCCAAACTACGGAAGATAGGCGCAGATTATCTGCCCTCCAGTAGCGACAGCGAGGATAATGAACATCCACTGACATAAACTCAGATGTTTATAACATCTTAGCTATTTTTACTTTCTTTTGGAAAGTCATTTTTTTAATTCTATCAATTTTGTTTATTTACAAAACAATATATTTTATATTGTGGACTAAACTTAATTGGTGTTTAGGAATGTACGATGTGTATCATATGGAGGAGGAGGAATTCACTCAAGCAAGCTTTGTTCCGATAGCAGATAGAAATCTCACGTCCCTTCATCAGCACTGCTGCTGCATTCCATTCAGTCGAAAGTAGGATAGTTCTACTTAAAGGGACAGTTTGCCCAAAATCAAAAAATTCATCATTTACTTACCCTCGCATTTTTTAATCTGAATCTCTTCCTTCTGTTGAACACAAAAGAATATATTTTGTCCATAAAAAGAAAGTAAATCGGGTTCAGTGTTGTATCGGACCCCATTGAATTTCATTTCACAAAAACAGTTGTAATATTTCTTAAAATATCATGCAGGTTTTGAGGAAAATATTTTGAGGTATTTTCATTTTTGGTCAATTATCCCTTTAAAGGCACTCCACTGAACTGTAAAGGCCCATTCGCAAAAAAGATAAAAGATATGGTTCTAAAATTCATTCTAAACATAAGAGAATAGCACTGTCCACACCACAGCTATAATGAAATAGAGAAACTCTATCGTTGGGATCACATTCAGAACGATTTTTTTTCCAGCTGTTGAATGATAAAACCCTGACAGCCAATCAGAATCCATTCTAATAAATGGCAGATGACATTGCTAAAAAGTTAATCGCGAGGTCCACAAAAAGCCAGCACTGTTTGACAAAAGGATACTTTAAAGAAAATGGATAAATGGGAGACAGTCGGACCTCAGAATAAATGGTGAAAAGTATTAACAGAGATGAGATTAGATTATGCCAGGCTAGCAAACAGTTGTGTCATAAAATTATCATTACCTCAGGTGTCCAGCGCTATGCCGACAACATTGTTTTACTTCCTTTGAAGTTGAAGTGAAAAAGACTTGCCGTTGTTTTCAAACTATATCACTATATTGACTTCATCCGCTAAATTCACTCATATTTGATCGATTACACTAGCTATTCACTCGAAACATAGCATGCTGGATATCTGCTGGTTAAAATAGTGTAAGTGCAACAAGAACAGCAAAAACGTTGTAGCCTACACTTTGAAACCAGCGCGTGAGCTTACAATAAACACGGCGTGGACGCAAATATAGTTATTGTTATAGTTGTCGTTCTTGTTGTGGCCTTAAGTGTCACAGGGTGACATGTTGTGGAAGTTCAAAATCGAAATTGTACGAAAATGTTGTGGAAGTTCAGACTTTCCGAGTTGAATGGAACGCAGCACAAGGCGTTTAAAATAGTGTTTAAAATGTCAAGAGTCATATGACACGAGTGCCTTGTTTTTAGAACGCCATGTCACACGAAGAAGATTTGGTCAAACGTGTCCGTCAAAAATGCGTTGTGTGTGAACACCCCCAAACTCTCACATAGTCAGGCCAGAATTGAGCAGTGATATTCAGTCCTGCTTAATGGGAAGAGGAAATGAATTGAAATGAGATTTCTAATGTTACTGTAAGGATGGATTAAGGTCCTGCAAGGCCCCCTTTTGATGCAATTGTGATTCGTAATGTCTAAATAGCAGGAAATTATCTGAAATTATGAAGGGAAAAGTGCAATTGCGAGAAAGAGGCTATTGCCAGTCCAGAATCCATCCTTGGATCCAACTCATCTGACTGTTTATAACATCTTAGCTATTTTTACTTTCTTTTGGAAAGTCATTTTTTTTTAATTCTATCAATTTCAGAATCCATCCTTGGATCCAACTCATCTGACTGTTTTAGGACAGTGTCTTCAGGACCAACCTTTTGATTCCGTTTGCTGTAGCTCATTTATACTATGCAGGTTTTTCCAGGTAAACAACTGCTTGTCATAAATGGACATCCTACTCATGGACTGGTTGAATTTAGAAAAGTTCGGTGTTGTTCATTCATGTCTTAGTATACAGCGTTCGGCAGAGCCCTCTGTCCTTCTCAAGTTATGAAAAAAAAAATGGACATTCTGTCATCATTTACTTTCTCTCATGATGTTCCCAAACTTTTATGCTCTATGTCACATTAAATAAAGTCAACATCATGAGGGTTAGTAAATTGTGACGCTTTCATTTTTGAATGAACTGTCCCTTAAAAGTGTTACAATAGTAGCCTGGAAATGGAGTGTGTAAATCAGTAAAACAAAATGTTAGACTGGATTTAACTAGTGAGAACCTTCCACTGTAAAAGCAGATTTGAAATTTACATGTAGATGTAATTTTACTTGATTCGATTGAAATTCGAAAAATGTGTAATGTGATGAACAAGTCTTTTTTTAACAAAAGAAGTGTTTGTCTTGAATATTCAAAAAAAAAAAAAAAAAAGCATACAGAAGCGTGGTAACAATAACTCTTTTATTGATGCCCAACGTGTCTCGTTTTCAATTCCCGTTGGTAGCAGATTTTTTCTGTTAACCCCCATGAGTAAAAGGGATACAACATGTCCTATAAAACACGTTGAGCCATTATACATCCCCTTTTCTCTCTCCCACCCAATCAGTCTTCCAGCGCTCGCTATCTCTCTCTCTCTGATGGACAGAGGACATTTCTTTTGCCAGAATGCATTGTGAGCTGAAGAGGAGGGGGTCATATCTGACAGTACATATACAAAAGTTTCACACATAAAACATTTGAAACAGATGATCTCGCTCTTATAAAAACCAAAAATCCCACACGCACTTCTTTAGAAACACTCCAGCAATGATTATGATAGAGAACTTAATTTCAATAAATATTAATAAATAAAATAAATTAATTTAATGTCTGTACAAGATAAAGTTATGCAGATAAATAAAATATAAAATCATGAATAGAAAAAGTACTGGAGCACTTTATGACAGGCAAGAGGTATAAAAGGGGTGACATAGGGCACTCTTTTTGGCAAAACGCATGGTAATACTATAAAATGACGAAAGAGATAAAGTCATACAATGAAGTGTGATTTCCCTTTTAAACAGGAGCCTGATATTTTTAGAGGATCTTCCCTTAAAGACTGTATTTAGCTCATCTCACAATGTTCCTTTCTCTGAAGTTTATTCAATACTTAACAGAGACCAATATTTAGGTATCTTTGTTAGAAACTATCATAGATGGATTAAATAGTTTCTCCTGAATAGCTGATTTGGGATCTTTGAGCAACTTTTTCTTAAGCAATATTTGAATTATGAGAAGTCTGGATATGAAAGAGGTTTTAATTATGCTATGAAGTCTTGAATATGCTTGCAGACTGATAACACAAATAAATAAAGGTCTCTTCACACAGCTGCAACAAACTTTAACACTTGCTTCAATATTATTTCAGTCTAGTTTGGACAAAAATACTCCAGAAATTGGATAGGCATCTTATACAAGCATGAGTTTGTTGGAGTTTGTTGAAGAGATTAGAGCAACCTAAAATCTTCCAATCAAGTCACCTGTCTGAAAACAATCTCTTGATTGACAATCATTGCGGTCAAATCATATCTTCTGTTTCATAATTCTTTACAATCACTGTCTCTGGAGTTTCCCATGTTTGGGCCAATAACTGCCACATTTACAGACCAATCCTTCGCTTCGTAGACTCTCTCCCCGTCTATCAGTGGGCGTGGCTTGTTGCATAAACTCATGTTGGAATATAAAGATTGGAGTGGGAATGTTTGGGACTGTTTTGGCTCGGAATGGACTTGAAAATGTTTTTTCGATCCTACCCACTTAAACACATATCCACACGATCTTCAAAAACATCACTAGAGATTTTCTTCTTTGATCTTTGATGAAAAAGATAAAAAAGTATAAAAATGTTCTGTACAGTTTTTTTTCTCTCTCTCTTTCTCTCTGACCAGTCCTCTCAGCTGTTAGTCGGAAATCTGAGGTTTGCAGTTTGGATAAATGAAAAGCGTAGAAATCATCACCTTCTCTGGTTTGATTTCCTGTCTGTTCTCAGGAGAGTGATATCTCAAGCCCTTGATGAACAACTTCACTCTCATGCCCTACACTCTTCCCAGGGTGAAGTAGGAGTCCTGATTGCTCCTTTTGGCTATGTCCTGTGATTCTCTTGAGCCCATCTGCATAGGTGCATTATGGGACTATGAAGGAATCATCAAGATTGTCCATCACTTCTGTTAACTCTACAAAGAGACAAAAGAAAGACAGAATAGTAAATATGTTAATAACCTCATAATTATATATATATATATATATATATATATATATATATATATACATATACACACACACACACATTTATATTATTTCATTTCTATATTTAATTCTGGACCTCTTCGTTCAAAAATGACAGAAAAGTTTTGAAATTTTTTTCCTTCATCAAAATGGGAAAACACTTGATGACTGTTAACAACAAATTCACACAAAAACAACAACAAAAAAAACAAAAAAAAATGATAAGCATATGTCAAAAAAAAAAAAAAAAACTCGAAACCCTTCGCGATCATCACAATGAAAATAAAAAAAAAAAAAAAAAAAAAAAAAAAAAAAAACAATTGGTGCTTTTGTGCAGAAACAAAAAGTGCACCCACATGAAACAAAAACATCAGTGCACATCAAAGAAGGGAAAATTAAAAACAAAATCAAAAATTAAAATTAAATGAAAACAAAAAAAAAATTGTGTAAACAAAATGTCCTGTACTGGTTAAAATTCAAAAAAAAATAAAAAAAAAAAAAACAAAACAGAAAAAAAAAAAAAAAAAAAAAAAAAAAAAAAAAAAAAAAAAAAAAGTCTAGTCGAAGTATAAAATCAAATCCACAACTTAAAAAAAAAAAAAAAAAAAAAAACTAAAAAAAATAATTTATATTAATATTATAAAAATAATATATATCGTTCGTGGTTTACATTATTGCATTTTTTTTTTTTTTTTTTTATTTTCTTCTACAGATGGGCACTAATCTAACTTCAAAAAAATGATTTTTAAAATGCCGCGTTCTCTATTTTTTTAGGAAGCGCATTTTTTTAAAAAAAAAAATTTTTAAAATATAATTAGAAAAAAATTTGTATATTATTTTCAATATGGGAAAATTTCAATAATATTGTAATAGTAAATAGTTAGTACAAATATACAAAAATACAAAAGCATGCAAAATTTGCAACTGATCACCATTGACTTTTGTTGTATTTAAAAGCGGAGCTTTGACATTTTGTAAATAGCTTATTTAGTGTTCAATGAGAAGACTGTTGTGCGGCTTGAGAATGGATAGACGATGACAGAATTTTTGGTAAGAGCAAACAAAATTCATCCTCATATCATTACCAGGAGAGAACTAATCGGTTTTATGAGAACAGAACTGAGGATGACCTTAAGACAATGTGGAATATGACTGGACACATAGTGAGACAACAAATGGGCTGGACTTACTCAGAGTCAGGTGACACTTCAGAGACACTCTGAGAGGTTGCAGAGAGAGGAGGCGGGGAAGGGAGGGACCTGCCGAGGCAGAGACAGGGTTAGGGGGCGGAGTTAAGACAGAGGAGCTGAAGGAGGCGAGTATGGAGGAGAGGATATCCAGGTGTTCACTAGAGGGTGGGCGACTAGATGGGGCTCCGGGTGCAGCTGCTGATGATGGGTACCTACATGGGGGGGCGGAGTCTAGGCGACCACGGCGAGAGGGCAGGGTTTCTTGGGGTTCCTCTGTAATTGGTGGAGGGGGTGAGGAGGGTGGGTGCGGCTCAGGGTGTGAGAGCTGTCGGGGCGGCAGGGTTCTCAGCCACTCCCTGCAGGGCTGCGCTCCACCATTGGACTCCAACTGCTCCCGGGACCGACTGCTCATAAGAGCCCCTCCGAGGTGCTCCCGAGAGGCCTGTTGCCTCGTTAGAGTATTAAGCTGCGTTCTCGATCCACTCAATGAACCCTCTGCACCCATTAAACCCACCATACCACCCCTGCCGACCAGATCCTCCCTGGAGGCATGGATACTGTGAACAGGGCCCAGCCTCTCTCTGGACCCACCCAGGTGTTCAGCACCAAGCTCGCGTCGTCGTGGCAAGAGGTCGAGGTTATCACGAGAACGCTGTCGTCGCGCAAGCGAATCCAAGTGTTCGCGAGAAGAGTATCGGGAAGCGGGCTGGGACAGTGAGCCAGTACCGGAGTACATACGACCATAAGAGGCGGCTGGGACGCCTCTATGACCCAACGTGGAGGTCCTGTACCAAGACATCTCGCTGGGAGCGCGACCCACGGCAGACAGGCCCTGCAGAGCAGGAGGGCAGCCCAGACGATTCTTCAGGATTCCTGACAAATGCATGCAGAGAGGTTTAGTATGGCTTTCTATACATCAATATTAAAATTCTGGTTGATACCATTAACCCGATAACTACTTTAATATAATTCAAATTTATAGAAGTTATATAATTTATACTTTTTTATTACAGTTTTATTTCTAAAAACATTGAAAATGAAAATTCTGTTTTATTTTGTAAATTAAAAATACAGCAAAAAATACTTAAAGCTAAAATCAGTCATTTTAAAAACTACAAGTGAATTTAGACATTACATTATGAAAAACAGTATCTGTTCTGAGATTTACTAAAGATAAACATATAAAAGTGTTATTAAATTTTAAGATTAATTTTAAGTAAGTGTTAGATGACAGAAAGGTAATCTATACTATAACTACTTTTAGATTTTAATATTTTGAATTATTTTTCACTTTTTAATATATTCTATTTTGATTTTAATTTTAGTTAAAGTTAACAATTGTGTGTTTTTTATTATGTCTACATTTTTATTTATTTTATTTCAGTTATAGTTATTTAGTACATCAAGTGAAACTACATATATTTTTTAATCTAATTTGCAGGGCAAAATTTCTCATTTTCAGTTTTTCTTACTTTAGTTTCAGTTCACTACAACCCTGATATCGTCCAATAGCCAGTAAAGCACAGTGTTATTTAATTATTAATGTTTTTACAGATAAACTTTAAATGTACATTACATGAGGGCAGATGGTAATCTGGATGTACAAATAGGTAATATTTAAAAAAATAAAAAATATCATAATGTATGAATATTGGCCAATACTGAATAACATCTTAGATGAATGTGTGCCTCACCCTTGCGGTGTCTGTGTGTGAGTCCGCTCTCATCTCCACTGGTCAGAGCTGCGTCTGGCTGGTTGTTATTAGCTGCGTCCTTGCTGTAGTCGCCCCCTAGGCGGCGCTCTGAGCCCCATTTCTGCAGAGAGTGCGCCTCACAGCCTTCCAGCGCTGGCCAATATGAGAGCAGGTCATTGCCATCCAGATCTGACACATAAACAGTTCCATACACTAACAGTTGGGCATCATGAAGCTAAGAATGAAACTAATTTTCTGTGGCTTCACTATCAATAATAATATAGGCATCAATGATCTCAGTACCTTTTCCACCGTTGTGAGAGGGCTCTGTGAGTAAACGTTCACCATGACCAGTCCGTTTAAAGCGTCGCTGGATGCGTCCACGCAGGCGCACATTGTCCTCGCTCTCCGATGACGGGATGGACAAACTCCTCTCCTCTTCCAGTGAGAGATCAGAATCTGAGTCCGAGTCCTCGCCTGATAGACAGTCGATGTAAGAGGAATAAAAGAAGAACAGACAAACTAAATGTCACTAATTATGACAGATTTGTCACAAGACATGGCCAATAGTGAATACTTTAATTTTACAACTCAAAAATGAATAGTGTGTGAATACGTACATGCATGCAGGTTATTGTGTGTTAGTGTACCTCCGTTGCGGTGGAACATTGCCACATCCAGATCAGTGGCCCCTGTGTGAGCAAGAGTGTGCTCTAGAGTCTGCCGTGCCAAGAGATTCTCCCTGAGAAAAACGTAAACAATACATCAGCTTCTTTCAAAAAATTTTTTTATAATATATATATATATGTGACCCCAGATTTGAACAATAGTGTATATTATCAGTGAACAGTTCACAGTTACAGTATTTGAGAGAACAGTTCACTGTTACACAACTTTTCATGAATTATATGAATTAACAATGAACTAACACATAACTTATTACATTAACTTTCAACATAGTTGATGTGCTGACAGACCTTGCACTGCTGACAGATGAGATAGTTGAAGTTCCGAGTGTGATCCGGTGTAATCCACTCTGTTCCAGCAGGGAGGCGCCGTTGTACGGGTTTTGGCCCTGTACACATTGAGCAGGTTACAAATCTACATGCTTATTTTCACTCCATGGGTTCAAATATGGGGTTGTGTGTGTGTAACTGTGCATGCAGTGGGGTTCATAAGTTAATATGTGTGTTTATGTTCACTAACAGTAATCTGTGGAGGTCTGGGAGGTTCTTCACTGGGGCTTTTCTTGCCCAGACAGGCCAGTTTCCAGGCCTCCTGCACCTCTGAGTTCAGGACAGTAAAAACCAAAAATACAGCCAAACCCTGAAACAAGAGAGTAGGAGAATAACATAATAATACATTACTTAGGAAACAATTCTTTACGTTTACAGCTTGACAATGACAAACTCAAGCACACACACACACAAGAAAAAGATGTGTAAGAGCCAGTACACACTTACCTGTACGCAACAGAGGACAATGAACAAGTAGTGGAATGCCAGGACACTGTTATTAACAGCCATAAGACCAAACAACCAAACACAAGAGCTCAACAATAACAGGAGGAAGGCACTGCGGATAGTAGAACTGAGAAAGAGGGAAATAGAATAAAAGGAATTAATATAGAATAAAGAGATGAAAAGGCATTAATTCTGTGCTGAGAACTGGTTTGACACTCATGAATGGCAGGTAGAAACACATGCAGGAAACAAACTACCATTTTAAAAATTATAATTATAACATTGCAATTTCAGGAAAATAAACAAAAAACAATAATAATTGAACCTCTAATAAAATATTATAATAACATACTATAAAATAATTATTTTTAGAGATTTCTAAAGATAAATGCTCACTTTCCTTACTCTCAATCAAATCAGTTCATTATATTAAATCAGCTAATTATTATTCTTGAAGATAGGTTTCATAATGTCCACTTTCCAACTTTCCATATTGAATGTTTCTAAATACATGCATGATGTACTTACATCACGGGCAGCTTTTTTATCTCCTTCTGAGTGGGGTTGCATGTCATTCGCAGGACCATTAAAAACATCCCACCATTCATCTGTAAAACAGTTGTCAGTTTAGGCCATCATTGCTGTACCACATCCATTCAAGACACACAGAGAGAAATACAAAGACACATAAAGCACAAACAACACACATAAACACCCTGAAGAGCACAGTACCAGTATGACGACGCTAACTGGTCCCGCAAAGCCCCACATGAGCTTATCGTACATGGAGATCCAGCAGAAATCTGGGTTGCCGTACCCCTCTGGATCCAACCCGACTGCCAGCCCTGCAGCACACATATGTCACAGAGCATATCTATATGAAAGCATACACGTGTGTGTGTGTGTACCTACCTGTAATGATAGCAGGGACTCCCCAGCCAATAGCATAGTAGAATCTCATGGCTCCGTAGTTGATGTTTCTCGCTTCGGTCTGCATGCGGTAAATATGCAGAGCTTCCACAAATAGCCACGCAAAGGCCGACATGAAGAAGTAATGGAGCAGAATTGCAACCACCGTGCAGAGGAACTGCACCAATCAGAGACAATAAATCAATTAGTAAAAAGAGAATATAAAAAGCATAGTGGATATATACTCAATAAAGGGCTTCAAAAATTTAAATGCGCATTAAAAATTAAAAATATATATTTATTTAAATTAATTTTTAATTAATAGTTAGGATTTTTCCACCAAAAACTGTTATAATCTAGAAATATAAGGCCATTTTCTACTCTGATTTAAATTCACCATGAAATCAAAATGGACAATTCTTGTTTTTATGCAATATTGCATGATTTCTCTTTGCACATTTTTTTGTTGTTGTTTTTTAATTCATGTGCCCTCGTAACTCTTCAATCAAAATAACTTCCGCTTCCTCTTGCAGCAACATCTCTTCTCCGATAAAGTGCTTACCGATGGGAGGGCGGGACAACCTGTCACTCACATGAGATTGACCGATAGCAAAATAGCAAAACAAAAACAAGTCTGCCCTACATATTTCTTGTTCAAGAAACCATTTCACTCACATAAATATGTCAGAATAGGGAAAATAATCATTGAGTGGACTAGTGCAGGGGTTTTCAAACCTGTCCAGATTTTGTACGTCTCCCTCATCTTAACACGCCTATAAGAGAGACATACAAAATGTCCAGTGTTGGAGATCCTCCGGAACAAGTTTAAAAACCCCTGTCCTACTGATTGGCACATGTGCTCTCACTTATTGAGCTGAGGTGCTCAGTCAGGTGTAGTGAGTTCACATCCCGCTCAAAACAGTTCCTGATGCCATTCCCATTATTTACTGAATACTCTCAGCTGTACATGTCCAAAAAAAAGAGAGAATATAAGGTCTAAAATCAATACACGGAAGCAGTCAAGGTCTGAGAGAGAAGATGAATTATGAATGAACACATACTCTATGACAGACACACACCCACATCCCAGCCCATCAGTTGAAATTAATGAACTCAGCAGTAACAGGCTTTTAGTGTGAGTGGTTTACACTCCAGAGAATAATGTCTGTTAAAAATGGTGTTAACCTGCTTTAGAAAGAGAAAGAATGTGTGAGTGTCTGTCTGAGGACGATAGAGACACGGAGAAAGCGCCTGCGTCAAAAAAGTGTTTAATAATGTCTGTTTCGCTGTGTGGTGTAAGTGGTTTTTGGACCATATTGCGCTAATGGCTGTAATGTTGGTTTCTGAATGACAAATCATATTTAAGCTGCCTAGTGCTTTATCCTGACAATCAGCTCGCTTTCTACTGAACTATTCATAATCTTTAAACCCTGCTGTTACACTTGGCTTAAAAAGCTGTAAAAGGTAAAGTGGGCAACAAATATTTAAGACCACATTGAAAATCTGTGACTTCATGTTTTAGGATCTTGGTATTTTAAAACAAAGACAAATTCTGAAAAAAAAAAAAAAAAAAAAATCATATGATGAAATATTTTTTAATGATTTTTTAGATAGATAGATAATTAACAGCTGCTTAATATTTTTGTGGAAACCATTCATTCCTTCATTCAATCTACAATTAACAATGTACGTTCAGTACAAAGGAGACCACACAGATTTTTTTTTAGTGGAGCACAAAGGAGACTACACAGACTGCATTTACACTGTTTTTGTGTTCGAGCCCACCCAAACTTTCTTTGTCTGTCTCACTAACCCACATTTAGATTCAGACATACACACAGACATCTCTCTTCTCTGACCTGTTGTTCCGTCTGGTTGATGCCCAGCAGGTATGTGAGGTGGGAGAGTAGAGTAGCGGCAGCCATGTTGGAATGAATGCTGCGTGTGTTTGATTTCAGTCCCCTCAGGCACGATAAAACCACCACTGTTAGCAACAACGCCGCCATGGAAACTGAGAGCGAGGAGTACGTTACTATGGCGAGGGTCTCCAGGTCACCCTCTAACTGCTGCTTAGCAAAGAGAGAAAGAGAGGAGGAAAAAAATATCTGCAGTGATGATTGTGCTGAAGGAGATGCCACAATGGAACATCCTGTTGCTATGTACAAGTGTATTCTTGAAAAACATGTGAAAAATGTGAATCTTTCTGTAAAGAATAGCCGCTTAGTTGTTGTGTGGCCTTGATTTTTCTGTGTGAACTGTACCTCTCTCTGTGAGCTATCCATAAGGACTCCAAAGGTTCCTAGTCTGTGGCACTGACAGCGAACATGTGACATGTTCCTATAGACCACACTACAGTCCCTCACAGTCCAGCAGCCTCCAGCTGATACACTGAACACACACATTCAGAGTATTGACCATTTATTTATTACAATAACAATATACACTACCATTCCAAATTGGAGTTGGTAAGATTTTTTAATGTTGTTGAAAGTCTGTTTTGATCGTCACCATTTATTTGATCAAAAATACAGCAAAATCAGTCATATCGTGAAATATTATTAAAAATTGTATTTTATAATATTATATATTTTTAGATGTAATGTATTCCTGTGATGGCAAAGCTAAATTTTACTCCAGTCTTCAGTGTCACATGATCCTTCAGAAGTCATTCTTATACTCTGATTTTCTGCTCAAGAAACATTTATTGTAATTATAAAAGTTTCAATCGGTTTTTGCGGCTTAATACTTTTGAGGAAATCATGATACACTACCAGTCAAAATTTGGGATAAGAAAGACAAAAAATAAATTAAATTGAGCAAAAGTGACAGCAAAAACATAAATATATAAAAATATTAAGCAGTTTTATTAAATAGTGACCTAAAAATTGTAATTATTTCAAATGTTTGATGCAGTTTAATGCAAGAATGATTTGGTCAACCAATTATTTATTTTTAATTTATTTGATTTGTTCTTGAGACATGGACACACTTGAGACACTATTGAATAAATAAGGGCTGCAAACACAGACTCACGGGCTGCTGTGATTCCACTGCACACACAGCGGTTTGCTGCGGTTGCTGGTCTCCAGAAGACGAAACTCCAGCAAAACTGGAGTGTCCAGAAAACCTTCCACAAATGTCTGGTTATTATACACAGACACACTCACCACTGGCGAGTTCAACACAGGGTGTCGAGGTAACCTGCAGAGATGCACACACATGGTTAGAAAGAGGTTCACAAGCGATCTGTGTTTTGTTTATTTCTAGTTTAGACCCTTTCTAACCTGACCCCACGACGATCTGTGTGGTATTTAGGAGGAAGTGCGGCCCCCAGGCTTCGATAGATGAAGAGGATGACAAAGGAGACAGGTGCCTCTTGCAATGACAAAGAACGTCGCGCTGCCGTCGCTTCTAGAGTCTGATTGGCCAACAGGTTCACAGGGCCAGCAGGAGATGGAGCTGAAACTAAACACAAAATCTTGCTCAATGCTTTTAAGCCTTTTAAGTGGACTTAAAGAGTGTGTATGAGACTTACAGATGTTCCGCTGTGGGACTAGTGCAGTAGGGGGCAGCACAACATGTGTGTGAGCATCCCAAAGCACTTGACCTCGGAACAGAGTGCTGTGATACCGTGGAAACCGTCGCCGCACGTGTGTGTGGTTGTCAACGCGATCCAGAGTCATGACTGCAACACACAAACAAACTGTGTGAACTACAGGATTCTTTTAATAGATCTGCTCTGAGTGCTGCAGTTGCAGTTTCTGCAGATCATACCATAGGCGCACACTGCAGGTGTTAGTCTCACATTGATCTTTCTCAGCTTTATCTCACACTGTACATGACAGAATTTTTACACTGTTTCCTTTTTCTCACCATCAGCTGACTAAGCCTGCTTGTCTCATACAAAATTAATATTTACTGGTTTAAAACAAAATGATCAACCAATCCTTTTTTATAGAGTTCTCCACCTCTATAAAAAGTGCTCTATCGTTACTTAGAGAACTACATAGTTTTTTTATTTTTTTTACAAAAGACCAAAAATTCTTTCAGCATTTATTTGAAATAGAATTCTTTTGTAACATTATAAATGTCTTTACTGCCACTTTTGATCAATTTAATTTGACCTTTTTGAATAAAAGTATTCCTAATTATTACAAAACACTTATTGATCACAAACGTTTCATTGTTAGTGTACGTGTTTGCTGTGTATTGATGCTGACCGATGTTTGGGGCGACGAGTGCGACAGGATTGAGGTAGGTCTGTTTCATGTTCTGGGCTAGTATGCGGGCGTACTGCTCCAACAGATCGGCCAATCCCGCTGCTCCGCTCTGCCCTGAACTTTGACTCCTCCACAACGCAGCACTGCCTGGACCCAACAAAACACTGCAGCCTCGTAACACATTCTGCAGATAGAGACACAGTGCAAGAGACAGAATGAGACGTTAATCTACTAGGCTTATCAATCTCAGCAAAATTTGAATCTCAAATTTCCAGCTATTCATCGGTTCCCTAAGGGAATTCACACCTCATTGAAATGTGCATCCTGAGTGGCTGTCAACCCAAAGCCTGACTGGAGGCTCTCAAAGGTCAAGAGGCGAGACAGCAACCGCTCGGCTATCTGAAGGTCATTGCCATAGAGACGGGTTGTTGCCTCTGTGACATCACGAAGCTGATGGGCCAGTTTTTTCTCAATGATGGTGCTGAGTTCTGTCTCATTTCTCTCTACCGCCTCCAACTACACACACACACACACACACACACACACACATTGAAAAGATGGTTATGACAATTAGCTCCAATACTCTATATGCATGACCATGTGAAAGCTCTGTTTCACACATCTGGTATCTGCATCATAATATATTGGTACCATATTGGGTAGATATTTTTTTATTCTATTGGAGAATGAAGATCATTTATCATATATATATATATACACACACATATAAAATTTTACAATCACGTACAATAAATCTTTTTAAAAATATATAATTTATTAAAACTGTTAAAAGCAATCTAAAAATGCCAAAATAGTGTAGAATTTTAATATCAGCCATTTATTGGTTATGAGGCCTAACATGAAAATAATTATTGGCAATAATATAGATCCCTATAAAATTTTCAATGTTTATTTTCTGCAACAACAACAAAAAGTGTGTGAAACAGCCCCTATTATAGTAAATGGATGACAAATGTGAAAGCATAGCTTCTCACGGCTGTGTTTAGCTCCACAAAAGGAGGAGAGGTGCAGTTGTATAGATCAGGCTCCAGCCATCCTCTCTCTCCATCACAGTGTCGAATCGCGGTTCCTTCAAAAAAAGAGAGATGGACAGATGGATTAGATTTACTTCAAAAAAAGAGACATAAAAGACACAGATGTTAATCTACACACTCACCAACTGATCCTTTGGGACAAGGGACTGCAGCAGGCAGGTTGAACTTTGTTCTGGGCCACCAGATTGCTGATGTTATGGTCTTCGGACAACCATCATAGATAACTAAGAAAAGCGGGTGAGGAAATGATTAACAATAATTGGTAACATGGAGGGATTACTGGTTGGGTGGATGTGCATGTACCTTCACAGCCTGTCTGTGTGACCTCAGCAAACGGATTATCACACATGTTGCACTGTCGGCCAATCACGCCGGGTCGGCACTGGCAATGGCCGCTCTCAGGGTCACATGACCTTGAAAAGGAGCCCACTGGGTAGCAGTCACATGGCAGGCAGACGTCACTGCCCCGTCGTCGGTAATGAAACTCCTGATACACACAAAACATTCATATGAACGCATGCATTTGCACAATACAAAATGATTTTTGATGCATATTAATTATAACATCATAAAAAATATCGACATGCATGTTTTGATCATAGCTAGAATAATAATAATAATAATAAAATGATTTAACTGTATATTTCCACAGCCTTATAGGATTGCGTGTGTTCATGTTTCCTTTGTGATTGTAGTGTAATATACAGATAATGAAAAGCCTGATGCAGTACAGCGTGAGGGGGAGGAATGCTTTATTATAGCACCCCAGAGTGAAGAACACACATCTCCAATCTCTTAATTACACTTAAACACACACAAAACCAATTAACACTTCCCTGACCAGCTGTACTGTATATAGCAGGCATGTACTCCTAAAAATAGTACCAACTCAAAAGTACTACACATGTTTAAAATGTTTGTTTTTGACTACTACTATTGGTCCTATTTAGAGAACAAAACTGGAAAGATTTAACTGTACATACAGTTTAGTCTCAGTACAGTCAACAAGTAATATTGCAGAATATTAAATGTCCCCAACTAATCAAGCTTAAAATAGAAAACAGTTATTTTAAATTGCTTTGCTGTAATTTGATCAAACAAATGCAGCCTTGGTGAGTAAACGAGACTTTTTTCAAAAACACTCTTATCGAACGCAAACTTTTGAATCATAGTATACTTGTCTGTTTTGTCTGTGATAATATTTTTCAAAAAATTATTTTTTAGGTAAACTATTCAGTTGTGTATACCTTGCAGTGGCAGTGTCCAGTGGTCTTATTGCAGTCTATGTCGAAGCCTTTACTTGCTTCACAGTGGCAGGGTCCACATGTCGGGCTGCCCCACCAACCGCGAGGACATTGCTGCTCGATCCTACAAACAGATGCAGTTAGATTTGATCAAATACCTATGTATCTAGGGCAGATCTGACACAGAGAGCGAGCCAGCGTGACACAGAGAGAGAGAGATGGAGCCGACAGATAAAAGAGAGCAGATGAGATTGCCGCTGTTTTGAAGGATTTGGCTGAGCGTGTGTGTGTTTGAGGTAGAGGTTGATTTAGGGTCACATGAGTCACAGTCTGTCGGCAAACTTAAGTCTACTTTCATCCGTTCAAAGGCAGCAAACATTAAGCACACACGCACACATGCATCTAAGCAGAACAAATGCATCATTAACATGAACATAAACCTACCCGCTGCCATACACATCCAGCCTTTCAGATAAGCCTGAACACTGGATTAGTGTGACAAAAAAAAAAAAAAAAACTCGGCCATAAATCTGAATGCATCAATAAAGTCTTTGTCCATCTCTCACTGATTATGATTTGCTTGTCAGTTTATTAGAGATTACAGATCAGAGTAAGAGTAACTGGGCTACACGACAGAGTATTTTTTTTTTTTGTATTTTTCTCTTGTTACAAATCAAAATAAGCCTTATAATAATAACTTACATTTTCTTGAAAAGCAAAACTGTTAAGATAAAAAGATTTGTTCTAAGGGACTATATCATGAGGTAAATTTATTTTAACATATTGGGATTTTTTAAAGAATAAACCCCAACTAAATTTTGTTAGATTCTACTTTAAAAAAAAAAAAAAAAAAAAAAAAAAAAAAAAAACGTAACTAATTTTGTCTAAATTGATCTCGTTTTAAGTACATTTAGATAGAAATAGTTACCGGGAAACAGGACAAAAAAATGTTTAAGAAAATCGTTCTTTTTTCAATGCATGTTTTGAATTCAAGTAGTGACGTGTGTGTACATTTAGTGTGTTTTTGCGCTCATGTAACTGCGCATGATTGTGGTGTTTATGAATGTGTACCTGTGTTGGCAGTACTGTCCGTAGTGACTGTCCTCACAGTCACAGATATATCCGTGAGAGGAGCTGGGCTTCCTGTGACACTTTGCTTGATTCTCGCATGGGTTCAGCTGACATGCATCCATACAGCTTTTACCATAAAATCCTGTATTTGAAAAAAGGAAACTGTCACAACACAATCCTCGAGTATATACATTGACATTTTTTCGACGTTAAAGCACTTTCTCATCTTATTATGCAGAGACACTGTAAGTAAGCTCTTCATATATTTCTTTCACTGTAAAGTATGATCACTGTGACTGCTATCAGTTGGCTCAACCAATGGGGCGAGACTATCTGTTTGACCAATTAATGGCAGATGGAGGAAGTGTTCTGGTGTTTGTATCCCAGAATGTCATTATATCATAAAAAAATCTAATTTTCTGTCTGACCTTTTGAGATAAAAAAAAATGAAAACATACTTTCAGAGCACAGAAGATCATTCAATGAAAGTAAACTGCAAAAAAAATGACTCGTTGTGAAACTTTATGAATGATCTCATCAATTCAACCCTGACAGTTTGAGCGACGTGCTTCAGAGTGAAGTGTTTTGTGAACATACAACAACATAATGCAGGATGAGGCAGTGCCAAATATATTGGATGTGACAGCAAACCCTCAGCTTATGCTGTTACTCATTTCACTTAGCTAAAGGCACAACAGCAAAAAAACAGCCTGTTTAAAAGTCAAAAAATGTAATAAAACAAGACTAACATTATAAGTGAACATCAGAAAGAAGAATAACGCAATCAAAATGATGAAATCCAACTTAGATAATAAAGAAAATTATACATATGTCCCAATGAAATTCACAACAACTAAATTTATTGAATTTAAGGCATAAAACACAGGAACTGAACGGACAGAAAGTATTTCACTCATGACCCAAAACAAGACATAAAACAGCACAGCCTTGATTTCATCTTCATCAGAGTCATATAGAAAAGCCTCTATCTGCACTGATCAAAAGGAACAATAACCCCCTTTCTCTCTCTCTCTTCTCTCTTTCAGCAGAAATGTTTGAACTACTGTACAGAAGTGTGTGCAAACCCTCTTAAGATGAATGAAGAAAAGCTCACAAATCAGAAATGGAATGCAGTAATACAACCATGTGCTCTTCTGGTGAAGCTTTCCGCTGCCTTGAATGACATTAGAAGTCACTACAGATTACAATAAAGCCCTCAGAAAAAGTGACTTTATTCAACTAGCATGCTGCAGTACAGAGACGTATTAAAAATGTAAAATTATGTATGGGAATCTAACCAACAACAGAGCAAGAAAGAGAGAGATATTTCTGTTCTTAAATTTAAGCAGTCGTCTCTTTTGCACTGTTTGTGTGTGTGTGTGTGTGTGTGTGTGTGTGTGTGTAAGGATGTACGTGTGGGTTTACTCTACCAGGAGGGGGTCTGAAAAATTAATTCAGAGTTTATAAGGAGAGTCTTTGATTTCTCTTTCTGCACAGCTCTATTAATTACACTGGGCTGATGCAACTCTAACGGCATGATAATGAAGTGAACGGAACGAGTCTGTATCTTCATTTAGACATGATGGGAGCTCATACAAACACAGGCAGATCTTGTATCTTTTACTCTGTGTGGGTGAACTATCAGACTGTTATCATAGAAACCACTGACATGCTCAATGTATTATTCATACATATATGCAGGCATCTAACACCACACTGAAAATCTGGGATTGCATTAAATAAAAAAAATGCGAAATAGATCTTCACTAGTGGTGTCAAATTTTTGGAATCCATTGTATGTATATGAAACATTTTCATTTTGTATGTTTTGCATCCAACGATCATAACTCATTTCATACCTGGTTCACAAACACAGGTGTGTCGATCCCATTCATCGGTACATTGACTGTGGGCAGGACAAGGGGAGGAGTTACACGGGTTGCCAACATTACAGCCAGTCTCCACTTTGATGGTTCTGGAAGGACGGGGCAATGCAGGGGAATCAGGACGCACCCCCAGACGCACTCCCTGAGGACACATGCCAGAACATTCAGCGCAATGTCTTCAGCTCAAAAGTTTTTTGTTTTTTTTTTAAAGAAATTAATACTCTTATTCAGCAAAAATGCATTAAGTTGATCAATAGAAAAAGTAAAAACATTTATCATTTAAAAAAAAGATTTTTATTTCCAATAAACGGTGTTCTTTTGAACTATCTATTCATCAAAGATGCTGTGTAATGATTTTCCACAAAAATATTCAGTCGCAAAACTGTTTTCAACATTGATTACATTCAGCACCACATCAGCATATTAGAATGATTTCTGAAGGATCGTGTGAAACTGAAGACTGGAGTATTGATCCTGAAAATGTAGTTATTTTAAATAATATTTAATAATATTTCACTATGTTAGAGATTTTACAGTATTTTTGATCAAATAGATACAGCCTTGCTGTGCATCACAGGTAGTGTTATACACTTCACCTTTGACATCAGCTACATAAATAATCAATTAATAAAATCAATGTCCTTCATTTCTAACAAAATAACAATAATTATAATAATGAATTCATATATAATTTATAAATGTGAATTTCCTTGGTAAAGGAATTGCTGACTGCACATCTGAAGGAACTTTTATATTATCTCTCTTCAAGTTCTCATTAATTATTCATCTAATTGTCAGCTTGTTAAAAATGAATGCCCCATTAGGAATTGATAACTACCAATAATTCATACATTAAAGAAAGTTGCAGAAGTAGAAGTTGAGGTTATATCAAGTCAGTGGCGTAACTTTAAAAGAGGGTGGGACAGGAGTGCGCGTATGTGCCCCAAAAATAACCTTCCGACATCCAGAAATGAATTTTAATAGTACATTGAATTGTTAACTCATGTTATCTTCTATAATACAATATGTTGTTGTCGCAAGATTCTTCAATATTAACCCTGGCAAAAAGTGGTGGGGCAGGTTCGACATTTGCAGTGATTCGCAAAATTAAGCCCATGTATCAGGTTATTATAAAAATACACTGCAAAAATGACTGAAAGTTACAAAGACAAACCTGAATACAGCCACGTATCCCATTTTGCACCTCTCCTGACCCTAAAACTCCACCCACATGCAGGTGCTTCACCTTTACACCATTAATCTCATTCCCAACAATGATTGTTCCCTGTGACAGAGAGAGATTTGAAGAGAGGCAGAGAAATCGATGGAAAGAAAGCGAGATTAAATTAGTTATATTGCATGTATTTCAGTGTTTAATCACTATACCAGTGACCTGTGTCTGATGTGTAGTTTAATCCACAAAGATTAGGATCTGATATTCTAGAATTCCAGATTATGGATTACAACACGGGATTATAACAGCGAGTCAGCGACATAATAGAGGTTAGCAGACCACTTATGTGTGGGTGTATGCGTTTGTGTACCTGATAGAGTCCAAAGTCTAGTCGTACTGTAGCAATATATCGCGTCTCTCTGCCGCTCCTGACATCACGGAGCTCGAGCTGTAGGTCATGCCAGCGTCCATCACACACCTGAACCTGATCCAGTCTCAACCTGATCGGCCGAGTCGAACCCCGTGCCACAGTAAACACCAATTGACCAGAAACCACCTGGAATCAAACACATACTCAATTTCTTAATTTAATTTATTGCTTGCATAGGATATGCGAGTTATATTTGATCATCTAAGCATCTGGAGCCTTTGGAGTTCGACGCTGAATTGTCTACTTCAAAGTGCTATGGGAAATCAGGCTGATTTTATTCAATTAACACTGTGCTTCTAGTGAAAATGTTTGTTTCCTACCCCGAAACAGATCATGTTTTCCTTTCATCAGGAACTTAATGACTATTTACATTTCTTGGACGAGGAAAACGAAGGCAGGTTTTTCCTTATTGCCAGAAAGCATCAGAAAACTACAGCTTTTACATGGGAGGAAATGTTGTTAATTCATGGAGAATTCAATCCTTTGATTTTACATAGAGCTTCCTTTTAATGAATATTTCTTCCATTGTTTTATTTACATTAAAATGAAATGCTTATGAAAAAATAGTAGCTAAACACATTAACAAACTACAGCTACAATTGTAATCAAATAGAGAGGACTTCCTCCTTTCACCAATTATATCATTTATTGTGAATCTACAACATTTCTTAAAAAAAAAAACTGTTACGACATTTTGGATATTACAGTAAACTTTGATATAAAATGTTATTAAAATTTAAATACATAATTGTAAACTTACAGTGAATTTAATATCAAAATTAAACAATGTTTGGTGGCTAAACATATCAATTAATTGGCTGCCAGAAAAAAAACATCAGTGCAGGAAAAAAATGTGTCTCTTTTTAGTAATGAGACGCAGAAGAGACTATAAATTTGAAAGGATTAAACCTTTTCTAGTGGCTTTTTTTCTTTTCCTTTCTGCAAGCAGTTCTGTAAGTGAGTATACCTGAAAGATCAAGTTGGTGTACTGTCCAGCTTGAGCCTGCAGGAGAACGCCCTCTTTTGATCTGGTGCGGAACACCAGTCCCATGTACCAGGGTGTGTTGATGGTGACTTCATTCTTCAGGTCCCACCACAGCGCACTGTTTCCAAGGAAACGGTGGGGATGGGACATCACTGTGGAAGAATCATTACAACAATACCATCATCAGCAATGTCATCATGATATTAACAGGTTTGATTCTGGCATCCTGATTTAGGATTCACTTAAAGGTCGGCAGAGAAATACTTTATGCATGTATGCTTGTTTTTGTATAATTATGTACGTTTCACCTAAGCTGCAGTCCTTCCCTCCGAATCCAACAGGGCAGTCACAGGAGAACGTCTCCCAGCTCACCCGACATATGCCGCCATTTTGGCATGGGTTTGATTTGCAGAAAGGCAGTTTGGCGCTGCAACCTAAGGAAGACAAATGTTGCATGTACTCCCAGAAAAAAACCGTTACAGCACAATCACCATGACAGCAGACAATGAGAGGCCAAATATAAACACAAATGCTCACAAAAGGAAGTACACACTACCATACAAAGGTTTGAGGATGGTGAGATTTTTAATGTTTTTGAAAGAAGTCTCTTATGTTGACCAAGGTTACATGTATTTGATCAAAAATACAGTAAAAACAGTATTATTGTGAAATATTATTACAATTTAAAATACCTGTTTTCTATTTGAATGTATTTTAAAATGTAATTTATTCCTATGATAGGAAAGCTGAATTTTCAGCATCATTACTCCAGTCTTCAGGGTCACACGATCCCTCAGAAATCATTCTAATATGCTGATTTGCTGCTCAAGAACCATTTCTTATTATTATCATCAATGGTATTAACAGTTGTGCTGCTTTAATACTTTTGTGGAAACCTTAAGAATTGTTTTTTCATGATTCTTCAAATAGAAAGATCAAAAGAACATCATTTATTTTATTTTAAATGGGCTTTCTTTGCAAAAAAAAAATCTTTACTGTCACTTTGGATTCGATGAATAACTGCAGAATAAAAATATTAATTTCCTACAAATTCAAAGTTGTTATACTAACCCCAAACTTTTGAATGGTAGTGTATGTTGCTGTCATTGCAGAGATACAGAACGTTGCTATCATCACGTTGTAACATTGAACACCCACCAGGTAAAGTGCCATTATTAGCAATGAATCCTGCCATGTCCACTGGTCTGTTATCAATGTGCAGGTCTTTCATGCAGCCAATAAATTCTCTTGTACCAAACCGGAAGTTCTCAGGTAGGTTAGGAACTCCACCCAGAAACAACGGGCCAGTCAGATCCAAAGACCTGTGAGAGAAACAATACAGAAAGGGAATGAGAGTGATGCTAAATGTCCTTTCCAACATGTGTAAGTGAACATATAAATGTGTAGGTGTGAGTTTGCGCAAGCTCACTTCTTGCTGCTGGTCTGTCTCCCCTGTGCAGCACAGCTATAGTTGCCGAGCTGAGCGCCAAACCTCAGAGAAACGGCCGTATCACAGTCATCTACACTCAAGACAGCGACCTTCTCATCGGATGGACCCTGGACCTCACCGCTCACACTTCGCTTTGGCTAGATACATACACAAATGTTTCCTCATAAGTACACAAGCACAAAGCACACAACTACATGAATACATGGAAACTATGGGACCAAAAGTCCCATAGTAAAAACGTTCATAGTAACAGAAGAATAATTCATATTTTAAGGACTAGTCCACCCAAAAATGAAAATTCTGCTTCTTCAGAGCACTGTCTCACCTTGTTGTAGTAATGGATGTGAACGGTGTGCCAATTGCCATCACTCACTCCACCAGGGAGGTATGGACTCACCTGAGTAGATGACTCACCTGTGGCAAAGGTCACACAGAGATCAGAAGTAGATATTACAGAGATAAATTCACAAAATTCACACCAAAACATAAAACAGAATCATGTTAACCCTTTCATATTTCATTGTAATCCAAAATTAGGACAATAGACGGATATATTTCAAAACTCTGAACACACACATTCACTCTTCTTTACCTGTGGAGTATTTAAGAACCATTTGTCCATCCAGTATCTCCAAAGCAAGGAAGTCGTGCTTCTCATTAAACCGGCCATTGTAGAAGAGCAAACCATTACTTTCCAATGTGGCAAACCTACAAAACACATTTAATGCTCATCAAAGATCTGGAATGACTCAGTACTGGTCCTTTTAGAGTGTAATAATGTAATGGCCACAAATTGTCTTAAGAGTACACTCAGCAGAAAGCGATCTCTATATTAATTTGACTCAATTTCCAGTTAACAAGGCAGGGCGATCAACAAACAATTTCCATTAGAACTTTCAAAGTCAAAAAAGAATGCACATTTTGAGCATTATTAAAGGGTTCTTAGTTTACTTCACATTTCTGTAGAGAAAGCTATTACTCATGTCATTTATGTTATGTCATTAATTACATTATACACTCTGAACCAGGGTTATTATAGTTAACTAAAACTGAATCTAAAACCATAAAAACTTGAAACAAGTTATTTTATTTCAGCTAAATATTTTTCATTTTCATTTATTTTAACCTGATGAACTAAAATAACTATAACTGGAATAAAAAAGTAATAAAAAGGATACAAACATAATTTTAAAAAAAAATTAAAATGACAAAAAGCTTAACTAAAATAAAAATGAAAATAAAACAATAAAAAATGATCTAAAATATTAATAAATAAAATAAACATTAATTAATAAATAAAAAAAACAATTAATTAATTAATGTTAAGGTAAAACTATCTGACTGCATTTTAAATAAATACAATAATAAATAATTATCTGGATTTGCAATTTTATTGCTACTAAATTGCCAAATGAAAGCCAAAATAAAAATCTCTCTTTTTGGTACATACATTTATAGCTGACACGCATCTGGATGTCCTCTCTGGAATGCGAAAAAGACTCACAAATGCACTAGTTTGGTCCACACAAAATGCTGACAAAGGGCCTGAGCTGTGAGAGAGATGGACCCTGTTTACGCTCTCCTGAGCAAAGAGTTTTAGATTTAAAAGAGTTTTTATAGGACATGGCCAGTTGGTAAATTGCACACTGTAGCACAATGGTTATCTTTCAGTGCAGAGAGGCAAGACTTTAACCGAGAGGGAGATAAAGAGAGAAGGATTTAATATTCTGGCGTGTCTAGGGAGATGAGAGAAGGTTGTGCCCTTTCTGGATGTGTGGATATTTGACCATGTTAATAAATAAAATAGCTCTGTTTTAGTCACCCTGGAGATTATAACAAACAACCATTATATTACCTCTGTGCCACAGCAACCAAACCCTGACCAATCACATCAAACACATGACCAGAAAATAACACTCACAAGGGAAAGTAGAAAAAAAGAAAAACAGGATGAAAGAAGAGTGCTAAGGAGCTTTTCTCATGAACAGAGCATGAAAGAGAGAGGAGAGAATGAAAGAAACAGATTACAGAATGGAAAATAAGATTTACGATATGTAAATATTGTATATTTCAGAGTGGAGTGTGTACTATTCTACATTTTTACTATTTCAAAAAAATCTCTCCAATCTTAGGAAAAAAATTATACTACTCCAAAGGAGAAATACTGGTTATTTCTGCCATAGTTTTGGACTTGACGCATGACTAAAGATCAGATTACATTTTTACATTATGAAACATGTGTCCGTGTATGTACTCACGAGAGAGAGATGGAGAGGTGGAATCGTTGACGGAGTCCCCTGAACATCATGAATGATTTTGGCGGGAAGGATCTGGTGGTGACAGAGCAGTAGGGCTTCTCATAACCTCCTGCAGGACACTCACACCTGAATCCCCCTCCGGAGAGCTCACGGCACGTACCACCGTTACGACACACGCCTGCCACACACCGCCCACCCCGCCGGTCAAATTCACAACGCTCGCCTGAGACAGAGAAAACGATAAATTTAAAACACATGAAATATACACATACACACACTGATACTTCATTAAAATTGATTGATCTTTGGGTGCTGCTCTTTTAAAGACTTTTTTTAAACCCTAATAATTTAAATGTTAAATGTTTTCTTTAGTGGATCTAGAAATATCCAAGAAATATCCATTTTTTATACATTATATTGTAAATTCACTTGTAGCATTTAAAATGATTGATTTTAGTTTTATTTTTGTATATTTAGACAAAATACTTTAGAATTTCAGTTGTGGCCATTTACATTTATGAGTTATTGGCCATAGCATAAAAATAATCAGTGGCTTATTGGTAGATTGGCCAGAATTTTAATATCGGCATCCCTATTTTTGAGTAAATATTTAGACTAAACTTAAAATGCCATGTTGTGATGACTCAAAATCTGTCCTTTTTTTTAACAATCACCTATTGTGATGAAATTTTAAATGATTTACTAAGTTAAAAGTTGTTCAAGTCAGCATGAAATTGAAATATATGGAATCTATTTTCTACATTTATGTTATTGTGTAACATATATTTGTCATTATATCTTATTGTGAATGATTTATTTACGTAATTTTTTTTGTTTTATTGTTACATTTTGTGAGATTGTAAACTTTAAGAACAAAGTAAAAACACCAAAAACAAATCTTTAAAAAGTAATAGCTCTATCTTTCAGTAAAATAACAGACTAGTCGGACTTCTTCGATCATTTTGTCCACTTAAAACCCGCCCCACACATTCAAATCTGATTTTACAGGTGAAATAAAACGATAGCAAATGTGACAACAAAACCAACAACAAAATGTAAATAAAACTGGCTAACACTCCAAAACGAAACCCCAATAATTATTCATGCCCTAGTGCATGCTGGGAATACAGAGCGAAAGGGATTAAACCACATTCCCATTATTTTCAGTGTTCTATTTGTACCTGATGCAAGAATCGTTTCTCACAGCTTTATGTAGAATATGAAAAGCTGAACATTATAGTCACTGTATTTTAATCAGTCTGAAAGACACATTTGATATAATCAATCAATTGTACCATCACTGTATTAGTAGGGGTGTAACTTACTTACTTGCACACACACACACACGTACACACACACACACACACACACACACCCCCACACACACACACACACACACACACACACACCCACACACACGCGCACACACACACGCATGCGCGCGCACACACACACACGCATGCACGCACACACACGCACACACACACACACACACACACACACACACACACACACACACACACACACACACACACACACACACACACACACACGCGCGCGCGCACACGCACACGCACACATGTTCGTTTCGGTATCAAAGTGAGGACATTCCATAGGCGTAATGGTTTTTATAGTGTACAAACTGTACATTCTGCCCCCCCCCCCAACTTAACCCTCACTGAACACATTCTGCATTTTTACATTTTTAATTAAACATTGTTTAGTATGTTTTTAAAGCTGTTTGAAAAGTGGAGACATATGTCCTTATATTTCACGTTGAAGTTGTAATACCAGTGTCATACCCATGTCATTATACACATTTGTGTCCTGATATGTCACAAAAACGCATGCACACACACACACGTGTAAAAAAAAAACCTGTAGACGGGAAAGCCCCAATGGACCAATAACAGACAAACAAACCCACGCTCCTACATAAAGCTTGTTGTTTGGGTTCTGAAACATCAGCAGATCCTGCCCTGAGGCTTTATGATGCTGAGCCAAATGTGAGCCGGATTCTGGCGCTGTGATGTTCCAGCATTGTGTTGGTGAGCCTTTGGCACTGGTTAAAAAAAGCACATTAATGTGCATGCGTGTACAAACCTCTGGCACAGACACACATGTAGACATCTCAGTCTCCCTTTAGTGGGAGTATGAAAATACTGCCTTTAAAAGCACTTTAAACTTTGACCCACCACAGAAATACACACACATAAAGCAAAACGCCTTAAGACACACATGGACAGACACACACCACACGCAAAGAAATCATCAATGTTTACACTATAGTAACTGCTCAATATGAATACAAACCAGCCACACACACACACACACACAAAAACACCAAAACTCACAAGACAAGACTTGCAGATATAAAGAAACTCAGTCCAGGCTTTATCCTACTGGCTACTTAGATGAAGAGTTCTTTCCATATTCAACAAGAGGCATTAGCATATTCATCATAGCTTACAAACATAACGCCTGCAAAGGGAAAAGGATTTGCACACACATTCCTCTTGAAAGCACTGAATATTCAAAAGCCAAAATATAAAGTCACTATGCCCAGAATAAAAATATATAAGCATTCCACAGGCCCCTGAACATGAAATGAACTTAATTTTCTAAACTTAAAAATGTCATAAATATATTTTATAATAAATATATTTCATAACACAGGAAACCCTATATTTATTATTTAACGTTAAATCAATTAATAGAAGTTGTTGGCATGGCCTAAATAAATAAGATTAGTGCGATATCTAAGTGATTTTTAATAATTTGCTAGGCCTACATTGTTTTTTTTTTGTTTTGTTTTTTACAATTTATTTATATGTGATAACAGACAGTGAGAATATAATCAGGATGTTTTCTGAAATATTTTTAACAAATTTCAATACAATAAATGTTGATCATTCAGAGTCAAAATCTGTTAAGATTTTCACATATCATCAGCTAAAATGTCTGCACAAACCACCAGAATACCCTGTGGGAACTGCCTAGCAACACCTTAGAAATAACATAACTTCTACCTAGCAACCAGAACACTCAAGCAAGTGCATAGCAACTCCCCAGCAATCATCCAAAATGCCCTCGTAACAGCATTGCAACCACATGTGCCAACATGTTCCCCAGTTCCCTTTTCACAGTGTTTGTATGCACCTGACCCTAGTTAAACCATATGGACTGACATGAAAACATTTCACACTGACTGCTCCTGCTCAAAGAGCACCTACTGACACACAGACCAACAGCAATTTCTTTAAATTCCTCAACCAGAACTGACAGAAACACACACACACACACGCGCGCGCACACACACGCGCACACACACGCACACACACGGACACACGCACACACACACACACACACACACACACACACACACGTTCAAACTCAGAAATACAAACACATTCTCACAATTTACAATAAGGTATAAAAGTTCGTTTTAATGTCCAAAAACAAAGTAAAAATAGAATTGTATTCACATATCCACAACAAATACAAATGATAGCACAAAGAGGTATTCACCAACATAAATGCAAAGAGCATTCAAGTGCAGTTATGTAGACATCGACAAAAGGTGAGCTTTTAAGTACACACACATACTCACACAAACCAGCACACTAAAACAAATCTCCATTGATTCTCAGCTGACTCTAAATCACTTAAAACCCAGCAGAGAAAGGCTCTAAAACCCTCTTTGCAAATATCTCTCCATCTTTAGTCTCTCTATCTTTAGTCTCTAGATACTTTTGTCCTTTTATACATGTGTCTCGTGCTCGCTCTCTCTCTTTTCACCAGCTGTTCACTTCCTGACTTACTATTAAGAGCACTTCACCCTGTTTTTTCCTCTCTCTTTCTCTTTCTGCTTCGCTCCACTCCCCTGTACCTATCGAGAATATTTGGTAATGTATTCTCTCCCCTTCATTCAAATGATGTTTAATTCATCAAAGCTATTCTTCTTCTCTTGGGCTAAACCACCCTCTCTACCCAACCCCCACACACATGGTAGAGCCCTCGGGGGATCCTGCATCTGCCCCTGCTTTCATCCTTCCGTTGGATTTCTTTTTCTCTCTCTCACTTTCTCTCATACTGCAGCATTTGTATTAGTAAGAGTTGCTCATTTAACTTCAGACTGACTTCACTGCCGAGAGTTTAGGTCTGTTTAACTCCAATGGCCACACACATACACTGAAAAAAAAAAATTGGTTAGCGGTTGTGCCAGCGTCTAGCCTGGATCAGCATCAGACGGAGCGCCCACAGACCTCTCACAGCCCCTTCACTGGCCATCTGATGCATATTGCACGGAAAACTGGCAATGTTTGATTGGCAGGCTGCTGAAAAATTTGAGTGCCTCTTTGAATAAATTAGACTCTGGGTTTGGAAACGGAGATGCACATGGGCAGGGGTGGATTAAAATATTGATTTTCCCATTAAGTGTGATATTCACTTGAATGATCTCAATAATAATTCTTAAAATGGCAAGATTGATTGAAGTCTATTTATAGACACGAAGAAGAATTTGAACAAGAATTTGTGAATCAGAATCTAATTCAACTGGAAAATCTGTATCTATACTCCTAGCATCAAATCTTTGAAAAATCTATTTTGTCCTTTTCTGTCTAATCAAGAAACATCAAATGCCAAAGGTTGTAGGGTTTGTTGGATCAGTTGCTGTCTGTTGGGCAGTACGAACATGACAGTTGTGTCTCATCATTCTACTGTACATCCAACAGCCAACTTTAGTGTACATTTGACATGAGGCTGTTTATTTTGGCAGCGTGAACCAGCCGTAAGTGGGCGATTCTTGGCCAGAATAAGCTGCAAAGTGTGTTCTTTTGTAAGCATTTGCAAGATTACCCAGCATCTAGAAATACACAATTTCATATCCCTTACTGAAACACACAATCCCACTCTCACCTGTGTAATCCTCTCGGCAGATGCAGGTGTAGCCTCCCTCCCTGCGAGCGCACACACCTCCATTCATGCAGGGGTTTGAGTAACACAGGTTAATTTCAATTTCGCAGTAATCTCCGGTAAATCCAGCTGGGCAGCGGCAGCGCAGGCCTGTGATGGGATGGATGGGCCGGAACAGTGTGGAAGGGGAGGCGATAAAGGGAGCGGAGCTGTTGAAACGGAGGACGCTGATGCACTTCATGTAGTTCTGACATGGCTCACGCAAGCACACATTATCATCAAACGGGAGAACCTGCCATAATACACAACAAAGGGTTCTTGTAAATTTTTGTATGAATTTGTTTGTGCATGTGTGTGGGTGTGATTGTGGTTGTGTAGTTCCCCCCAAAATTGTAATTTAAAATCGATCTAAAGTGAATGAAAAGAATAAAGATTTCTATTTCAAATCAAAGCTGTTCTTTGAAATTTCGATTCATCAAAGAATACTAAAAATATAAATTACGGTTTCCGCAAACATTTTAAGCAGCACAACTGTTTTCAACATTGATAAGAAATGTTTCTTGAGCATCAAATCAGCATATTAGAATGAATTCTGAAGGATCATGTGACACTGAAGGCTGGAGTAATGATGCTGCAAATTCAGCTTTGCCATCACAGGAATAAATCACACTTTAAAATATATTAAAATAGAAAAAATGTAATATGATGTCACAATTTTGCTTTACTTATTTTTATTATATCTTTTATTATATAAATGCAGCCTTAACAAAAGACATAACCAACTTATAGATATATGACATTAACTTTAAAGAATAATTTGTATTACCTTATCTTACACAATGAAAATCATACGTTAAATGTTACTTAAGAATCTAAATACTTTATGAGGTCTTAGAGAGAGAGTGTGTGTTTGCGTGTGTATGTATTTTACCTCCATATGTGCGAGGGTGTTGAGTCTAGGCCTGTTGAGGTACAGCTGCTCCTCCAGAGCCTCCGATGGGAAAAACTGCCCTCCCGGCAAAGCCGCGGAGAAACTAACATTGAGCACCTTTCCTGCATCTGCATCCGGCTGCACGTTAAACACAAACACATCATCAGGAGAGACTGAAAGCACTGCTGACACCCCTTCCAGGAAGTGAGTGAGTAACGGGGACAGGAATTGCTCCTGGGACATGTTCTGGAGTCGCACAGTGATGCTGCTGCTGAGCATCTCCTCCGTAATGATGAGAACCCGCAACACACACTGAGCGCTGACGCTGTGAATGCCATCTGAGAAACAGACAAAGGAAGATGAAGTAAGTTAAGGAGAGATAATAAGCTTAAAATGGCAAACCCTGTATCACAGTATGCGTAAAAGCGGTGTCAGACTGCTTTAGTTTATAAGTGATAAGAACATATCTGACAGTTCAATCAAAACACCACTTCAGTTTCTCTGACAGTCACACAATCTGTGTTTTACTCTACTGTAATGTGAAATATTTAATGCTGCTGTGAGAGTTGTACTACTTCAGAGGTCCATCTCAACATGCAGAACTGAGTCGATGTCAGTAAAGCCTGTGATATCATCTACAGCTCACTGACTGTGAAATTAGCAACATGCTGCGGACTGAATCATGTGTGTCCATCAAATGCACACACACTTTATGCTCATGCACACACGAATGTGCACAGTCCATAAAACACAGAAAGTTTAGAATTGAAAAGAGAGCAAACTGGAAAGATAAAGAGAAAAAAAATATAGAGATTCAAGGTTTTCTGTGACTGATCAGAAAGAGTGTGGGTGAACTTAATGGCAACATTTCCAGATTACATTTCAGACATTATGTTTTGTTTATAGAAATTGTAGTTGATTTTTAGAACTATTATTTTTTTGTCCATTTATTACTGTTTTATTATTACATAGAGTGTTATTATTTTCATCTTGAGCAAACCATTTGAGACCAGGTCGAGCATTTCGTTTTTAATCAAATTATGAGAGCTTCTCATAATAAATGTTTGGTATAAAGGTGCGTTCAAGCACAGTTGCTCAGCGAAATTTTGCAGGTGAAATCCAAACATTTCAATCAGAATCCACATGAACTAAATATTTGCATAACAGCAAAAAATTTCCCCACGCAGATGTTGCATTATTTTTTCCATACAAATTTGCAGCATTGACCAACAGAGAGTTGCTTGGTTTGAACGTGACTACTGTGTGAGCGGTGCTTTGCGCAATAATTGACTATTGGCATTTTTGTTGGCAACATTTTGTGGCCGCGCCTAAATAGAATACATTTTTACGGTAAAACAATACTGCACAATACTAATTCAATAAAAAAAATCTCACACTGCAATCAAATATGAATGGTCTCGACAACTCTCCTGGCATTCAGCTTTATACATACATATTTGTTTTTTATGTTTAAATATTACAGCCACTGGCTTTAATTTTGGACCATGCAGCACATTTTGGGCTGTGAGTTTGAAAATACACACCATTGCACTATTATCATTACAGTGTCCAGTGAAGCATGAGGGAGAGCTGTTAGTGTTTGAAGGACTTTGCTACTCCAGTACCACTAACACCCTGCCAGTCCAAGCAATTCTGAATCGTGTTATTCAGTATGTCCGTGCGGTTTTTACAACACTGATGACATTTTCACAGTTGCTTTTCCATTTTTTAAATGATTTTTTCCTCTGAATACATTAAAAATGTTTTTGCAATAAAGTGCATGAATATGGTCTTGGCAGCAAGTCACTCTAAAGTCGATTTAAATTGAGTGAAAGAAAATTACTCAGAGAAGAGGAAATGATTCAGCAGAGGGTGAGCAGGAGCGAGAGAGAGCTTGGGGTGAGGGGTGAGGCTGCTGGAGGCTGGTTAGGAGGAGTCAGGGATGGGAAAGAATAAAAGCACAGAAGATAAAATGAATGGGGGAGGGGTGAAAGCAAGACGTTAGATCATAATGCCATCCACTTACAAGTCATACCTTTCATGCTGATAAGCATTTCTCATAAAATGCATCTTCCGTCCCCCACTTCTCTCTTTCAAACACACAGACAGAAACAAAAAGTGCTTTCTACTCAAACACACATTTTTAAGGTAAAGTGTGCAATTTTTAGGGAACAAGACCAATAGCTGTGTTTGCCTGTTATTCAATGTAAAAAATGACAGTGGCAATGCTTCAGATATTATAGGATGGCATATTAATGACAGTATACTTTACAACTAATGTTACAACAAATAACCACATATTTCATGATATATTTATATACTCATCTACCAAAAATCTGCTCTTTAATAATACAGCTGTTACCACATGATGAATCAGAGTTCATCATCAGTGGCTTGTCCGTAAAACAGACCATGCTCGTGTGTGGACGATGCACAAGGTCAAAACACCATCTGGGTAACGCACATGACTCTAAAATGTATTAATTAAATAAAATCTAACTCAATAAAAAAACACTCTAAAGCACTTTACAGATAAAAAAAATGAGAAGAAACAAATCTATTGAAAACAGTTTGTTCAAAGATTCACTCTCTCTAAACCCTTCTTTTTAAACAAGGATACTCTGCTCTGATTGGTCAGACAGCCCCGTTTGTTGTGATTGGTCTACTGCTTACAGTGTGACGCAAACGAAATGCCTATTACCATCTGAATTTCATCCTCGGAGGTTTCCTCAGCACTTGCATACACCGTGATAAGAACAGTAACGATGGCATTGGTTTTTCATATAAATCTCATCCTTTGTCGACATGTCGACAACACAAAACCAACAAAACACAAACCAAACTCTTCCAGCCTCAGCTACAACTACAGTGTATGAATGCGGGTCAAAGCAGACGTTGTTCACAGGCAGCCAATGAAGACCAAAGGCCAGCATCATTATGCATTATTAGGTACGTAACAAGTAATGAGACTATAATTGCTGACAGCAGTTCAGAATCAATTGTTTCTTTTAGGGGACAATAACTTTATTTGACGTGCACTTTGATCTTTAAAACTTTGCAGACCTTTTATATTCACAAACAGCTAGATTACACACTGCATATAAGATAACATTTGAAAAAGCATAATTGGGGCACTTTGAAGATCCAATAATCCTGCTCGGCTCACCACACCAAACACTGTTTGCAAATGCTGTTTGTAAATTACAGTTTAGCTCAAAATATTTGTACAATTTTTCCACAGTGATGAAGTGTATAACTGAAGTGCTGTAATGGCTGGAGAAATAAATTCTTGTTTGTCAAGCGCAATGTGTGAGCGTCTACAAGAGGACGACAGCCGTGGCTTGAAGTTTTTAATGTCACTGGATGTCTCAGTGTCTAAGGAGATTATATCCTCCTTTGATGAAATGCCACCCTGTGTGTGCGAGTGAGAGAGAGAGAGAGAGAGAGAGAGTGTGTGTGTGAAAGGGGTTAGAGGAGGAAGGATAGAGGCAGGGAAGGCAGGAGTGTTTACATAGACGTCAGAAAGATGAAGGCAATATCAAGCAGACAAGAGATCCGGGAAAGTGTGTTTGTGGGAGACTGAGATGAGGAAAAGTCGGATAAAAAGAAAGTGTGGGGGGAGAGAACGAGGTACATGAGAGTTTGGGGGAAGGGTGCAAAGAGGCAGCTGGTTTGATTAAGGGATTATAAAGCAGTGACTCCCTACTGACCTCCCGAAATCAGTCCCCATCTCTCTCTTTAACACACCATGCAGCCATTAAACTAATGCACTAGAAAAGCACATGGAGCAAAACACAACAGAAGCAAATCTGCAATTTCTTGTCTATCGTTTTTCTGTCATATTCCAGCAATCACTGAGGTCAAACAAAAATACCAATTATGGAAAATTGACAAGTAAATAATCTTAATTACTATAAACTGACACAACATGTTCAGGGGGAACACATGGGTTACTCAACATCTAAATAAAACTAAACAAAACATTTATTTAAATGATTAGTGAAGCTTACAGCAGGAAAATATTATTAGTCATGCTGATTAAATCAACACATTCGAGCTCCCACAGAGGATAAGTCAAATCACCAGCGTGTGCGTGTGTGTGTGTGTGTGTGTGTGTGTGTTCCCTTGCTCTTTTGTTTAAAACGTGTCTATGGCATCTGACATTAGCAGACAGTGAAAAGGTCACCATGATTTTGCCAAGTAAGACATGTTCTTGGATCAACATATTTTGTTGATCCTGGAACAACATTCCTGCCCGAAAATTTTGTGCTAACCCCATCCCTACCCCTCATTGCCTAAAAGACCTTTCTTTGTATACTCTATTCATTGATCAAAACTGACACTGAAGTGTATAATTTCGCAAAGGATTTCTATTTAATATAATTGCTCTTTTGAACTTTCTATTCATCAAAGAACGTTTAAAAAGTATCTCACAATTTCCTCAAAAATATTAAGCAGCCCAACTGTTTTAATAAGAAATGTTTCTTGAGCAGCAAATCAGCATATTAGAATGATTTCTGAAGGATCATGTGAGAGCATGTTGGAGTAATGATGCTGAAAATGTAGTAGCCATCAGAGGAATAAACTACTTGTTAAAATATAAAAAGGAAACTTTAATTTATTTTAAGTTGTAAACAATATTTCACACTATACTGTTTTTAATGTATCTGATCAAATAAATAAAGCCTTTGTGAACCTTCAAAAAAATTGGGTTAAGATTTATCTAACAAGTCTTATTACATCATACATTAAGATTTTCATTACATTTATCTTGTTTATTTTTTAAATATTTTACTGGAAAACCAGATCAACAATACTGGTCATGAAGATGATTAGTAAGTGGAGGCACAGATACAAACAGAAGCATTGCATATATGTCCTCACACACACAGCCATTCACTATAAACTACATTAAGAGCAGTACGGTAGGTTTCAAAGAGGGCAATTTTCCTTTTCTTTCATCTGAAATAATTTTTCTTTCAGCTGTTCAAAGCGTAGACCCGAACTCAGCGAGCCTTTTCTCTTTCTGTTCCTCCTGTTCAATCACTCGTCAGTCATTCACCTCCCTCCATTTCTCAAGTCTCTATTCCACACTTCAGTGTTTTGTTATCTTCTTTTCCTCAGTCTGTTTTCTTCTTCTTCCTCTGAAAATTCCCTAAACCCATCTTTTCTCCTTACTTCATTGTATTTCTCTCTATTTTTCTCTCAGACCTTTTTAATCTTTTATAATCTAGTTCACTTACTCAGCCTAAGTGAACTTTATTTTAGGCTTGTTTTTCACAAGGGGATCTTTAGAAATAACTCTGCGTCTGTGAGTGTATGTTTGAAGCGATTCTTGCTGGAAAACATGCAAATACCTTTTACCAGCTCACAAAAACATGAAATAAACACAGGTTTTGACGGTCCCTACAGTATAGGTTATTCAGGTTTCACTGCCTGACACGACAAACCTGATACACGCATATGCTGACAAATTCTCACAACTATAGCGCTCACATTTGACACGCTTCTAAACACTGAAATTACAAACCTAGCATCACCAAATCTGGCCCCAGGTCTCTCGTTTTGCGCACAAAAATAGTAAAATGCTTAGATGTATTTGCCCTTCATTGGAATTAGTCACCTGGAAATATATTTCTACTACCATCAGCCACAAACTCAGCTATAGAAACACACATACACACACTCACAAACACATGTGTTTAAACAAACAAAGTTAATATACGCTCAAACAAACCCAGATGTAGGCATAAACAATGTAGATGGCTGCATGAACGAATATCAAACCATCTGATTACACAAACACGCACACACAAAAATCTTGGGCACTAGTTTGAGAGCTGATTACTGTGCTCCGTTTGTTTCCAAAGCCAGGCTTCCCCTAAGGACGTCCTATTACACTCAAAGTAAAGTAGAACAGAGAGAGAGAGAGAGAGAGAGAGAGAGAGAGAGAGAGAGAGAGAGAGAGAGAGAGAAGAGGGCTGTCTGTAATCCTCTATTAAACTACATTTACCAGCATGTACACATACACATTTATTTGGGATACATGCATTATCTCTGAGACCAATATGATGGCTACACCTCAGATGTGGATTTTGTACATCATATTATTAAGGGCATAGCAAAATAAACACTACAACTAATCACATCCATATAAGCAAATCTACCTTGGAGAATAACAAGATAAAAGCAACAGTGAGCTTCAAACTATGTCATCTCATCTTACAGACAATGAGCTGTGCTCATTAGGATACTGTAACTGCTGTTTCTCTGGGTGAATTGGAATACAAAGGGATTACTTAATAGGATATTCCTTCAAAGTAACCTTCCATTTCCCTTGGGACATCACAACTCTGATATAGTCGCACATTGCATAAGCCGTTCTGCTTATTTAGAAACACATATTTAAACTATTTAACCCAACAGAAAAAGAAAAAAAAAAATGGTGAGAAAGGGATAGACAGCAAGGAGGCAAAAATGAAGGAATGAAGAGCATGACGGGGATGGAAACAGAAATATGCTTGGTTTCCGTAGGGGGGGGGGGGGGGGGGGGGTGGCTGGGGGGGGGGGGTGAGTGAGCTGTCTAACACTGTAGTCTTACAAACTCCCCAACCTATATGCCTTACACACACAAATTGCCAGATAAGGTTTAAAAAAAAAGGAACAAAATCAGCAATATTTTTTCTAACTGATAAATAAACACAAAAGAGTCACAAAAACCCACAGATCTTGATAAATTTATCATTTAGTCACAATGTCTGTAAATAACAACTCACCATGCATAACCTTTTAAAAGCCACACAATTATCTACACTTCCCAGCAATGCCATGAACAACATCAGTTATTATGGCTAAGCAATGCTCTCCTCAGCACTTACACTCTCTCATGTTACCGCTGAGACTCTTGAAGGGTATTGTTACCTGCTAATATCAATAAGAAATCATTCCAGCATAATGTAATTTACATTGATCGCTAAATGTCTTTAGATGGAAAAATGCAAGTCAAGGGTCAGCTCCCTCCAAGATATGTTCTATTCTTTCCATTTTTCCACTAACAACGACTCTGCACACTGACACATAGCCTTCAGCAATATTTCATAATACAGCTCTGAAGAAAAGAGTTAGCAAAACCAATTTGACCTGATTTGATTTCATCCTCATGACCTTAATAGCCCTTGCCTCATTTCTCCATTTCTTCCTTTTCTTTCTCCCTCCCCCTCTCCCTTACATATTTCCCTCCTCTTTTGGTCTTACCAGTGACAGTGATGAGCATCGGGGCCACCAATGGTCGGTTGTTGTCTAGTTTCCGACTGAGGCGAATCTCCCCACTCGTGTGGTTCAGCAGCAGCAGGTGCAGCTCATTTCCACGATCTATAGTGTAGTATAGACGATCCGAAACATCTGGGTCATGGGCTGGAACTCGTCCAATGACGCCACTTGGGAAGGTGTTGGATCGATTGGATACAAAGTTGTTAAAGATGATTTGAAAGTCTTGCATTTGGGGCACATTATCATTCTGGTCAACCAGTCGAATACGCACAGTGGCACGACTGACTAGTGGCGCTGATGTGGCCTGGACGACGATTATGTACTCGTTCCGTGTTTCGTAGTCAAGGTCAATTAGAGAGGTGAGTTCTCCTGAAAAAATGTCCATCTGGAAGATTTCTGGAATATTGCCTTCCACAATCTGATACATAATCTGAGCGTTTGGGCCCTCATCTGGATCAGTCGCTGTAATTTGAGCCACGGCGGACCCAACAGCGCTATTCTCCTTCACTAGAACCTCAAAATCGTCAGCAGGGAATACTGGAGCATTGTCGTTGACATCCATAACACTGACTTGAATGTGTACAGGTGTACGCTGAGGTGGAACACCGCGGTCCACGGCAAATGCAGTCAGCTCGTAGAAGGGAACACTTTCACGGTCAAGTCTCCGAACAGTTCGGACTACTCCAGAAGTTGGTTCAATAGTGAAATCACCATCACCGTCCTCTCCATTTTGGAACGTATACTGGACACGGCCATTGGCGTGAGCATCGCGGTCAGTAGCGGAGATCTGTAGGACACTAGTGAAAGGTGGAGCATCCTCACTGACTCCACCCTGATACCTAGGGCTCAGGAACTGAGGTGCATTGTCGTTTACATCATTAACGTTGACCTCCACATATGTGGTGTCAGATTTCTGTGGGATTCCATTGTCACGAGCAGTGATGGCGAGAGTGTAAGTCATCTGGTCTTCGTAGTCGAGTTCGGCTTGAAGTGTGATCGCTCCGGATGCAGGATCGATGCGAAACTGTGGAATATTGTCTTCCAGGTAGTAAGTGATACGTGCGTTTTCTCCAACATCATCATCTGTAGCACTTATGACCACCACGGTGCTGCCAGGAGGCCGGTCCTCATTCACACTTACTGAATAATGAGCGCTCTGGAATACAGGCCGGTGTGTATTGGCATCTGTAATGTTGATGTGCACCTGACAGGTGTCGTGGAGAGTTCTGTCAGAAGCAGTCACTGTTAGCGCGTAGCGACGTTCCTGTTTGTAGTCCAAAGGCAGTGCTAGAGTGACAAGTCCTCCGCCACTTGCTGTGCTAATGGCAAAGCGATTACGTGTGTTTCCACCGGTGATCTGATATGTGACGGCGCTATTCACATCACGGTCAACTGCGGTTACGATGACCACACTTGTTCCAACAGCTGCATCTTCATTTAGTCTGACGTAATACTCTTTTTGTAAAAATTCTGGTCGGTTATCGTTAACATCCATTACTGTGATCGTAACACTAGCTGTGGCGGAAAGAGGTGGGGTGCCATTATCTCGAGCCTCAACACCGAAAAAGTAGTGCTCTACCGATTCACGGTCAAGCTCTGAGCTCACTGTGATCCAACCAGTGGCAACATTGATAACAAATGGCGTATCTGTGCCAGTCCCCGTCAAACGATATTCCAGACGTGCATTGTCACCATTATCTGTGTCAATAGCTTGAATGTGGAGAATGGAGTGACCGATAGGAGCGCTCTCTAGCACTGTAGCCTGGAAAGGTGTGGATACAAAGATGGGTGGATTATCGTTGACATCGATGACCACCACAGTCGCAATTCCAGTGTTGTTGGAGAGAGGGGGGCGGCCGTTGTCCTGAGCCCGCAGTCGCAGCGTGTACTCCCGCTCCGTTTCAAAATCCAGCGGTGCGACTACCTGGATTTCTCCAGTAACACTGTCAATAGCAAACTGTCCTCGGCTGTTCCCACTGATTATGTTGTAGTGCACAGCAGCATTTCCATCTTTATCCTGGTCCGAAGCGCTGACTCGGAGGATTTCAGTATGTGGTCGAACATCCTCTTTAACTCTAATCAAGTACCGCTTTTCACTGAACTGTGGCACATTGTCATTCTCATCCAACACAGTGATGTGGACGCTAACAGTGGCTGACCGTGGGCCCGGCTCCCTCCCCTGGTCGCTAGCTTCCACCAGCAATGTATAGCGCTCATTTGCTTCTCTGTCAACAATACCTCGTGTCGTGATCAAGCCTGATCGTGGATCAATCTCAAAAGCAGAGCGTGCAACAGGTGCACTATCTCCAATAAATCTGTAGCGTATATTGGCATTTGTCGGTGAGTCAAGATCAGTTGCTCGTAGCTGTAGGATAGGATAGCCCTCTTCCACATTCTCTCGAATGGTCTCACGGTACTCTGTTTGCTCAAACACAGGAGAGTGATCATTACGGTCAGCCACAGTGATGGTCACCATAGTTGTTCCAGAAAGGCGTGGTGAGCCGTGGTCTGTGGCAGTAACTCTGAAGTAGTGCAAGTCCATGTGTTCCCGATCCAGAATGTGTGTGGTGGTGAGAAGGCCAGTAATTGGGTCAATTTGGAAGTAATCCATGGACCTGCTGTTCATTAAAGCGGCCATGCTGTAACTGAGTCTACCTGCTTCGCCAGCATCAGGATCCTCAGCTGTCATGGTTATGACTGAGGTACCAGGAGGCTGGTTCTCAGCTACCTGAACCTGGTAGTTATATTGGGGGAAATGGGGATGCCGATTAGCAGCTCTACGGGAGCGCCCAACAGGAGGAATACCTGTATGCTCTTCATTGTTCTCTTGTTCCTCTCCTCTCTGCACTTCATCACTCTCTACTGCTTGTAGTTTCTCAGTGAACTGATCTTTTTGTGTGTTTCTCTCTCCATCAACACTATATTTAAGCTCATTTTGTTCAGTCCACACTCCCTCTTTGTTTTCATCAGTCTCTCTTTCTGACTGAGAGGTGCCATTGCCTTGACCTTTTTTTCTCAGTAAATCTGTCTCTTTTAACACTGCCTCTTCCTTTGTGTCTTCTGCAATCACCCACTCTATGCTTTCCTCCCTTTCTCCCTCTACAGGCTGTCTGTCACCCTCCCCCCTTCCCTCCCCTTTCACCCCGCCCTCTATCTGTCCCTCCCTCCTACCGCACTCAGCCGTGGTTTCCAGCTGCTCTTCTTGCTGACTGACACCCTCAGCTTGTAATGACACCCGTTTACCGGACTTTAATTGCGGCAGCGTGGCTCCCCCATCGGCGGTTAAGCTGTCGTCGGCGCTGTAGTCACCACACTCTGCACGCGCACCGGAGCAAGGCGGACGTGCGCTTTCCCCTCTTACAAAGTCGCGCTCTTCATTGGCAGAATCATTTTGAGTTTCATTTGCATTTCGATCGCCAGGACTGCTGCTGCTGTTGTTGTTGTTGTTGTGATTATTATTACGATTTTTGGCGCAGTTGTTGTTATTGTTACTGTTCCAATTCCTCAGCAACAAACTTTCAGCAAAGTCACTCGAGTGAGCGAGCTCGTGCACGGAGACTGGCGCTGTCCACTGAGCGGGTTCTGAATATTTTCTCGCGCGCTCTGTGCGCTTGCCTCTCACGTGAATGTGCGAGTCACCGAAACGTTTAGGAAAGTTTAGCTCGATTAAGAGGTAGATATGTGATGCATTATGACCTCTGGGAGTGCCACTAGCAGACGAGTCAGTGTTGTGTACATCAGCGATATACGAAGGAGCAGCGCTGATTCCAGTTGATCTATTGTAATGAGCTTTTCTGTCGTCAAAACAAGTCCCAGTTCTGACCCAGTCAGCCTGTGTCTTTACATCCAGAGCATCAGTCCGTTTGAGTGCACAAGAATACTTCGGTGGACTACTCCAATCAGACTTTACATGCACAAATTGAACTTTTGAGTTGTTATTTGAAGATGTGGTGTTTGCTTGCCTCACACAAACAGCGTAGCGCCTCAGTGAGAAGTTGAACCGGTGCCAGATACTGCTGTGCCAGGCTGGATGCCTTTCAGAACGACCTGTGATCCGGTGTGACTCGAGACATCTGCTTGCTTCGCTTCCAAGCCTTAGGGAGAGCTGCCGCGCGCACGGTTCCGAGCACCCGCGGGTATTCCCAAAGCATGACCCGTTCCAGCCCTCTCTGGTGAGATCGATAACATTCAGGGTGCCTGAAAGGGGACGGTCCGATGTCGCTTTGTGCAATTTATTGGTGTCCGAAACCACATTAGAATGAGAATGGGCTTTTAATAACGACCGAGTTGGTGTCTTGGCAGCGGAAAACACCCGTTTTGGGTGACATGGGCAGTTTTTAGGCCTGGATTTGCTAACCGCGGGTCCAGAGTTATCAAACACGTTTCGTGCAACGACCCTCTCGGTGTCGAGGCGCGTCTGTGGCCGCGAGCGCGTTCTAGTCCTTTGTATAGTCCTCTTTTTGCCATACTGAACCGGAGAGGCGAGAACACGAGAAACAACGCCCTTCTCTCCGCTGCCACCGTTACTCCAAAAAGGCTGGTGATGACAGCGTCCGGTGTGCGCCGCCGGTTCTGATACCCATGAACTAGAATTCCGGTAATTCGTACTCAACGGACCTGAGGAGGTTCCCACTGCACTAGACCGTAAGCATTGCAATTCCCGTCCATGCGACCGTACCGTCCGTGCAGGGTGGATCTTCCAATCGCCCCCAGCCAAAGCCCCCGTTACCGTTCCGTCGGGCAGGCTGGCGATTTGAGCGTCTCCGGGGGCTGGGTGGGTGCACAGAGAGCGGCAGCACGGTCCCGCTGCACTCCCCGGGATAACAGTGAACAAAGAGCTGAGGAGAAGGAGAAACAGAAGCGGCGAAAGCGAGCCCAAGTCCAGTAGCAGTGCAGCCATTAGTCTGGTGAAATCCTTTCTCTCTCTCCCCCTTTCTCCCCTCTCTCTGAACCGAAGTGTCTCTCTTTCTCTCTCCAAACGCCGGCTAAGTGGCCAGCTCATCCACCACCGCCCGACTCCTTCCGCCGTGCTCCCCGGTCGCTCGGTGATCCCGGGAAGCTCGCATCTACTCTCGGTGTTTGGTAGAGCTCCGGCTAGCAGCGACACGAGCACAGCATCTCTCATTCACATCCAACATGGCTCACAGCGAACCCGGTGCTACCCTCACTCCTCCCCCTCGCTTCTTTCTTTCTCTCCTCCTCTTCTCTCTCTCTTGCTCGCTCTCTCTCCGTCTCTCGTACGGGAATGGTTCGTTCCAGAGTGCGCAAGGCTGTTTCCTCACTCAGATGACGCCATGTCCACCGCTGGATAGGTACTACAAACGTGACAACCTATCAATATCAAAATGAAAACAATATCATTAATTACAAGCGTTAACACGTGAAAATGGAACAGAATGTACATTCCTAAAAACTCCATAAATCCATAGTACATTTCATTTAAATTATATAATGTTAATTCCCACATTTGTATCCTGAAATATGGCTACTGATATCTTTCATAATAACACCTGTAGCAAAAAGCCACATGTTGATGTCTCAACGTGTGTAAGTGACTTTTCCTTGATCAATGGCTAAATACAAAAATAGATAAAACACCATATAAACGCAAAAAAAAAAAAAAACTAAGAATATAATACAATTTTACCATATACCAATTTATAAAAGTTACAATTTTTAAGTCTTTTACAGTAAAATTACATATCCACCTTATTCCTGGTAAAGATTAGAAGGGATGCAGCTACAGACACTGGGTATGCGCAAAATTAATATTGGGTCATTTAATTACTGTATTTGCATTATTGTAAGGGTAGTTTTTGGGTTGGGCTAGGTGTAATCATTAATAAAACAATCTGATAAGTAGCAAATTAATTTACTGTTATTTTATCTTAAAATTTTGTTACTGTATACCTCAGCCTATACTGCGTTTTGAATTATGGGTGGCACTTCCGGTATGGGGAAGTCCCAATCAAAAAGACTGAAATGAATAATTTCAAATCATAAGGTTGCCTTTCAAATAAAGCTGATCCGTCAGTTTGACTGAATGAGCGGTCAATTTTCCTTCATGTTTTATTTTCATACATCATGAAAATAACGGCAAGAGCTCTTTTCTGTCGCTGCATTCATTTCCTTATGATTACTTTCTTTTCCCCTTTGCATTCCTCTTTAATAGTGTGAAAAAGGACAATTGTGGAATGCAAGAAGATTCTCTCGTTTTTCTCCTCAAATCCTCACGTTTGTTTTCACAGGTAAATACAATTATCTGTCAAAATGACGGGAATCACTTTGAAATAGTATCAAGCAAAGCTGAAATTAATGAACATTTTTGATTAAGGCAACATATGTTACACAATAATACAGATATATATATTACTACAGTAATATTTAACCCGTCGGTTACTGCTGTGGAAAGAATCACGCTTTGAGGTTATTCGTGCTCTATTGAAAGCAGGCTACCTCGTTGATGCTTTTACACTTTTAAGTGTCCTTTCAATGTTGGATGGTTGAAGGGTGTGCTGAATAATGTCAGCTCATTAAACCTAGTTTAAAAAACATATTCCGTTCACAGACCGACCGTTTTATTTATTGTTTACAGCTTAATGGAAGATACACCCATAACTCGCGCAAAGCGTTATGGGCCGTAGGAATAAGGAGGATAAGCTACAACCCAGCTAAATCTGTTTGGCTCTTTTTTTGCCATTTATTATATTTTTCTATTCTAAATATATATGATGAACTAGCCTACATAATAAAATGTTTAAGCAGCAAAATGTCAAGAATATTCTTCATATTTAGTGTGCAAAAAAAAAAACTGTATTAACGTCAGTGATTTTGTGTCGGCGTCCACCTGTGACGTCACGTTTTATTCACTCTTCGATTTATTTTTTCAACGTATTGCATTATTATCACATTCTCTTTTTTCTGTCAGCTCTACCTCTAACTCAGAAGACATGGTCTCATTTTAAATGTATTGTTTGACATTTCTATATGATTTTTTTTTTTCTTTTTTCCTGTTCTAAATCACACAGCATGTGGGTGAATTTCAGAGGCGCGTGTCACAGCCCTGCATGGCGGATGTGAAATCCACGCTTAGTCAGAAATAGACTTGCGCGTTACAAAAACCAATCTGTGTCTCGCAGTCTGCCTGCCACTGACACGGTTGGAACGAATCCACGAATGTTGAAAAATTCATACGGCTCAATTAAACTGTGCGCGCGCACGCGCTCTCTCTCCCTCGATAAGCTCCCACTGTCCTCATGCTGTAGTCTGAGCTGAGCAGAGATGACTGTGGTGAAGGACTAGTGCTTTCTGTGTGCAGTTACCAGTGATGTCTACGCAGAAAAAAATGATTTGCAAATTTTCCTCGTTGACTGTGGAGGATGAGATTCATGTCTAGTCATTCTACGGGTGTGCCTGAGTGTGTGTCTAGACGCTTGATGGTATTATATCACACAGTCACGGCAGCCCTAAATCACATTAAGTGAGGAGGAGAGGGATTCCCATAACTGAGAGCTTCCACTGTGAAACCTGACTGATAGACTGATTGGTAACACGCCTGCAATTCAGCGGATCGCAAAACACCCTCTGGGAAGTGTGCAATCATATTTAGTGTTACTCGTCATTCCCAAAATAGAGCCCATATTTCAAATTCTTGCACGTCATGAAAATACATATGTCTTTTAAGCTCATTTCTCAATCCCCACACTGGTGGATGATGATAAGCCTTTTTATTCACTAATTATATAAAGGATTTATATGTTAGAGAGCATTCACAGTATGGTGCTACCAAGGTCATGGGTTTGATTCCCAGGGAACCCATGAGTTACTTGGGAAAAAAAAGGGACTGTAAGTCACTTTTAAGCATGTGTAAAATGCATAAATATGAATGGATAAAATGTGAGTGCAACAAAGACACTTAAATTATCCCAAGAAAAATATTTTAAAATAATAATCTCTAAACAGGTAATATGTTGGAGCAAATGTGAAGTCAATATTCATACCCTAAGATCAACTTAAATAAATCCAAGCCAGTTACAAATGTATTACACCTGATGTCATGAAGGGTCAATTTTTGCCATTGACGAAAAGAAACATTTTGATCTGATGTATATCTTGGACTAAATGTAAACAAAAGATAAAAAAAAAACAATAATAATAAATCTCTACATAAGTAACAAATTAATGTTCTAAACCTGGTTGGATGAATCTTGGATCAAATGTGAATTCAACAATGTGAAGACCGAAAAAAAAAAAAAAATTCCTGAACCATTTAAAAAGGACTGCACAACACCTGATCATTTCAGAACACAGACAGCACTCATGTCCCGGGCTCAGTTGGTGTCCTGCTGACTGCTGAGATCCAGAGCTTAAGTCTTACAGGTATTGGTCTCTGTGGAGTTTGAAGTTGGAATTCAAAGTGAGTAAAAAAAGAAAGAAAGAAAAAAAAAGCCCAAAACCACAAGAAACATGTTCAATTTTAATGGGCTTCAATTTCAAACAAAATGTGATATTCATGCCTGCATCAACTTTGCACTAAACATAGCATTGCACAAAATTATTAATAAGATTCCTAGTTGCATGAGACTAAAAAGACAGTCTATTCTATACGACCTTTGTGTGAGCGGGTTATGAGATGAGAAGAGAGTGTGAGAGCTCTAATGGGCTGATTTGTAATCCCCAAAAATCCAGCCTGCGGATTACAGGGGCGCACACTTCACAGAGCACACCTGGGGTCCTTTAACACACATGCACACACATACACCCACACACATTCAGGTAAGCTGTCAGCTGCAAGGCCTTACCTATTCTATGAGTTACCATGGGAACGACAAGAGTAGGGGGTACGTTCCATCAAGAAGAGGGGTTTGTGCTTGTGTCTCACCAGCACTGTTGATCTGTAATTTTTGCATCCGGCAGACCCCCCCTCACACTGTCCTCTCTGCTCACCCCGCTAGCCCCTCCCCTGTGACCAAAGCAGCAGGTGGCCTCGGTCCAGTGAGCATCTGTCACGGCTGGGCCTGAACGGCAGGAGGCTATAATACATATTCACAAGAGAGAGAGACTGGCAGATAATAGCAGACATACTGCGATGGCCATTTTTTATTTCGCTAGCCTATATAGTTATATAAGCATGGGTGCATGTAGGCACAACGCAGGAAGTGAGATTTAAATAATGCACTTTGTATTTACAATTGTCAAGCATGATTTTTTTTCTGACACCTACACACACTCTAATCTGTCTCTCAAAATACATCCGCCTCTTCAAGACACACAGAGCCCTCGAGATACGGCTGAAGGCATATGGTGTCAATTGGGTGGAGTGTGCTGAGCATTGCAAGACTGTTACCACACCAAATCTGTGCCTGGTGAGTGCGAATTAATTAAAATGATGCGCACGTGAGCTGAAACTGAATATTCAATGTGGCTCCACACCCAGAATTCATTAAGGCAAAGTAAACTCAGCACACTCCCCCACCACAGGACCCGTCCCAGGCTCGTGCATAAGCGCTTCGTGCCGCTGTTGCCCGGGAGCATATAGTGATGTCATTAGCAATTTTAGAGGATTATGGGATTATGAACACTGTATGTTCGTTATCTGCCGCATGGTTATTGGATTTCGACATGGAGCTCTTGTAATTTAACTTCTGAATTACTCTTAAAGCAGACCATGCTCTCTCTCCCTCATTCGTTTACGTGAAAAGTTGGAATTAGTCCATCCGTGCCCACACGCGCAGTCGCGCACCCTTCAAAACGTGTTATCATCGCATTACTGACGCATCACTCCCATTTCATAAACAAACACAGCAGTCTGCTGTTCGCAGTCTATTCCGACATAATGGTGATTCATAGCAAAGAAATATAAGTGCAGAGGGCTGAAAAATTAACACACAAACACAGCTGGACGGTAAAGACTAGTTATCATAATAATGATAACAGCACAACTGAATGACCACATAATTATGAAATAAAACATTTTCCTATATTTTTGGAAACGCAAAGGAGGGTCATAACGGAATGTAAAATCAACTGGAAAAACGAGGATTAAAAAATTCTAAATATAAATATTATGTATCAAATAATCTAAAGAGTTTCTGCAAGGGTTTCAATTATTTTATTTCAAAGTAAATCATCAAATAAAATCAACCATAATAATAAGCCATTTTAACTATTGCAAACCTAAAACAGAAAAAAAAAAAAGCATAAAAGAAATGTATGCACATTTTAAATATACAGCCTGAGAATGTAATGGTGTTTAACAACACCTTTCCATGAATGGAGGATCATTGATATTTACTGACTGAGGTTTCAACTATAACAAATCACATTTAAATGGATTGAGGTGTCTGTGGCAGAGGGGTCATGATTCTTTCAGGTTTTTGTTAATACTCTGACGTCAACATTTTGCTATATAATTCTTTATACTGCACTTCTAAGTCAAAACAGTAGAGAAAAGGTCAGATATTTCTTATATTTATAAACATACAAAAGATAAGAGAAATGTCCATAAAACTCATTTTAAAAGACTTAGTAACAAATAGTGTCAAGTGAGAATGTGTTAGAGATTTGTGCTGCTGAGCACTGAAGTGAGAGATTGTGTGTGTGTGTGTATGTTTGAGCTAATGCTGCTGAAAGGGGGAAGGTTGTTTATAGGCCAGCTGTGAGTTGTCTCTTAGTCAGCCAGTGACCCAAATCATCAAATAAAAAAAAAACAGAGGGAATGAAAAAAAAAAAAAATAGATGGAATGAGTGTGAAAGAGAAAAAGGTTGGGGAATGAGAAAGCAAGTTACAGTGTGAAAGTAAAAGGAATTTTGAGAGAGAGAGGAGACAGGGTGACATTTAAAAAAGCTATTATAATGCAGCTATAAATATGTTTTTGCTTATCACCATTCCCCAACATCACCAACACTGCAGATTTTGTATAGATACATTCAATTTATGTAGAAAACTCCACTTCCCATGCTAAACTAATAGAGATGCAAAATAGAAAAATCCAGAAAAATTAAAAGACCTAAAACATAAAAGCTAAAGAAAAATGCCAAAACATAATATTCTTACATAAATATATAATTCAAAATTTAAGTATTCATACCAATAATACCAGTCAGATATAAAAACATTAATAAGAGTATACATATATATGAAAACATCTGAAAACTGAAAAAGAGCCTCATTTATGCCAAAAAGGAGTAAATTTAATGAAAAAGAATTGACTATGTGCCTTTAATAGGACCCTAAAGATTATGCCATATTATATTAATGAGAACAAATCTTACTGGATCCTATTACATCTAAAGAGGGGAGCACATTCATTTGCTTCAGCCTGGGATATAATTGCCTTTATAGAGCAGCTATGTTTTAAACACACTTCAGTCATGGGCATCTGTCAGCGACCGAGTCTTCCTCAATATGAATCAGAACTAATCCTGTTTGAGTGTGAATTGAATGTTTGGACTGAACTCAGATCGACTGGAAGGCGCTCTAGTTGTGCTCAGAGTGAAAGTGAACTGGGATTAATGTGGATTAGCAACAGATGAGAGGGGTATCTAGCTGTCTTACTCAGGATTTAGACCTGCTTAAACTCCAATCCAGCTAGTTTCTCACCCAGCTGCTGGATCTGAAGCCCGACAGACTCAGACCTAGATAAGACACACACAGAAACAGAGAGAGAGAGAGAGAGAGAGAGAGAGAGAGAGAGAGACAGAAAGAGAGAGACAGAGAGACAGCGAGACAGAGAGAATAAATGTATAGCATTACCGATGACATTATTGAAGCTAAATTAAATTTAAAAAAATAAAATAATGTATTTTTACTGTATTTTTGATCAAATAAATCCCTTAGAAATCCCTTAGGAGACCTCTATGTTAAGAAAAATCTTACTGTATCCAAATGTTTAAACAGTGTGAAATGAAATAATACAATTTAATAATTTTTTTTATTTTCCTCTGTGACTGTGAACCATAAATTCCCAAGTCCTCAAACAAACAAAATACCATCAACAAGCATATCACGGTAGTGTCAGAAGAACACCTGTTGCTCATTATTTTTCACTTAGCCAGCAATCTCTTTTACATTTTCCGAGTCTTGTGGGGACAGAAATCACATTTTAAGGCTTATCTTCAGAAGAACAGGGAGATCTTCTTCTCTGAATTTAACAGATCTATGAACTTAACATTTCTAACTAAGAGACAGGAAATGGTTAGCAGGTATTTCTAACCCCTTTTTATCAGCAGAGAAGCAGAAATAGTAAGAGAGAAGAAACAGAAGGCGAGAGGAAGCTGTTGCACAAGGTCCTTATCTGTTAATGCACACATACACACGGCTGGATGGGTGTGAAATACACTACTGACTGTGCTGGCATCTGTATTTCCTCGGCAGAATTTGCTCTCAATCTAAAAGTAATTTTAAGCAACTCTTTTCGTAATACTATTCCAAAGTAACATTCAAAGCATGACACAGATTCATAAAAGAAGACAATTTTCCTATAAACAACCTACTACTTTCAAAAAAAAAAAAAAAAAGGATTTTTTTTTTGGCGGTTAAGGAAAGATCACATGAGGTTGTTCTGACACAGTTTTAAATGACAGATTTGTGCAGTCTCAAAGATCAACACATCAAGAATGATTTCAGCTCTAGTCTAAATTTGTCAAACTATCAAAAGTTTCAGCTGAGAGATCTACATCAAATACGGTGTCACAATCTCAAAGCTTCAGTGTTTGACAGAGGAAACCCAAAGGCTTTGAGAAAGATTTTTTTTCAGCATGTTGTTGGAAAACACACACATAGAAGACCTCACTTGGAACCAGTAGAAGCTTGATACTCCAGTTTTGTTTAATAAGATGGTATGGTGAGGCAAACTGTTCTGGCACTGCAGTCTCGGCTGATATTTGATGGGATTAAAGAAGGGATATAAAAAAAATGAAGTGCGAAATTGGTGATTGAATTTGTCACCATTAGATTGAATTGTGTGGCATGGCTATAAATGTGAGAAACCAAATAATAATAATAATAATAATAATAATAATACCTGCCAATATTTTGAGAAAATGTAATCGACCATTACACATTGTTATCTATAGAGCGCTATAAATGATCAACATGACAAAGGTTACGTTAACGATTGTATTTAAGCACAGAACAGAATAGCACAAGGATATATTCGCCTACGACATTCTCCCCATCAATATATTATATATAATTATAATGATATATAATTATAATGATTATATATATATATATATAAAAAGTGAATTTGTCCACTGCATTTAACCCATCCAGTTAATGCACACACATTAGGAGTAGTGAGTAGTGAAAACATACAGTGGGCAGCTGTTTTTGCTGTGGTGCTCGGGGAGCAATTGGCCCTTTGCAAACCGTTTGATTGACAGGCGATCTGACCAATCATGACCCCGAATCCGCCATTTGATCCAACAAAGCAGTCAGGGGAGTTGGTAGATTAACGTTGGTGAACTTCAAAAATTGTGTGTACTCTCGTCCTTCTGCGCTTGAAACAACATTCCTTCTGATGTCCATTCATGTTTATTTGATGCTATAAATGAACTAGTATGAAGAGATGGTTGGTTCACAAGCCGACTGAAGGAGCTACAGCGATCTGTCACGACACATTAAAGAGACACTATACGCTATTTATTGTTTAAAAAATTACAATATTTTAAATATGAAACTGTTTCACACGTTGTCAGTGTCCTCTTTGCTCAGTGATGTATTTTTTCACTTTGTGAGAACACGATGTGTGGCGTGAGAGCGCATGGCTTGTCGGACATAGCAACAGTAACTAAAGTAATTGTAACTGTAAAAAGTTCCTGTTGCTATGTCCGACAAGCCATGCGCTCTCACGCCACACATCATGCTCTCACGAAGTGAAAAAATACATCACTGAGCAAAGAGGACACTGACAACAAGTCGACAGACAAGACAGAGCATGTTACTTATTATATGAAATGTCATGATTGGTTAGATCGCCTGACAATCAAACTGTCACCGAAGAGTCAATTGGGGTTTTAGGTGCCTTGCTCAAGCACATCTCAATCATTTCCTGCCGGTACTGAGAATTGAACCCACAACCTTTGAAACAGTTTTGCTTTATTTTGTGGATACTTTTTCAGGATAATTTGATGAAAAGAAAGTTAAAGAACAGCATTTATTTGAAATGAAATTTCTTTTATTACTGGCTCCAACCATTGAATGGTAGTGTATATTGGACTGTATTATAGCGGAATTATTTAGCGCAGGTCATGTGTCACTTGCTGCATCAAAAGCTAAAAGTCATTTGAAGACGTGCGAGTCTATGATTTGTCTTTACACCAGTAAGGTTCAGAGTATAATTAGTAGAATTCAATGTAATCCACACACTTCAGTCAACAGCTGAAGGGCATGAGTCAACTCGACCCCGATATAAACCAGACCTAATCCTGTTCGAGTGTGAACAGAATGTTTGAACTGAATTCAGATTTCCTGGAAGCCTGTTAGTTGTGCTCAGACTGAAAGAGAACAGGGATTAAAACGGATTAGCAGCTCCTAATAAAGTTACTGGCCAACTGGCAAGATCCTCCATTTTAGATACTCACAAAAGCCAATTCTTATTTAAATATGGTGCTTAATGAGTGTTAATTTTGGACCCCGCATCTGCTCCAAGTCAAAAATAAAACCCGGTCTAGCTAAAACTGCGAATAAGAGGCCACTGTCACAAAGGACATTATCTCTGCCCGAGCGACACTTACAGATATAGTAACAATCTATCTCCATGTGTCATTTCCCAGCTCTCCATAAACCACACCTTCACACTGCTATTTCCGGTCTAGGGCTCCACACCAGTCAACAAGAACAACATGCATCAATATCACTCTCCTCTGTCATCTCCACCCCTCCTCCACCCTCCTTTTTCTCCCTCTCTCTTCCCATCCTTGACAACTACAAAAAATCATTCAATTCCCATGGGTATTTCTGACCTCATTCATTCATCTCGCTCTCACACACACCTCTTGAAAAGACAGCAGTTTTGCTTGTAGCGATTACACAGCGCACTCTCCTTCATCCTTTGAACTCCTTTCACGCACTAGTCTCCTTTTCTTCTCTCTCTCTGCCCTTTTTCATCTCTCCTCCCTCTTTTGTCTTCAAGGAAGAGATGCCCAGCAGTGATGACTGACAGCCCGACAAGCCCTAAGCCACATAAGAGGTAGACAGCAAGGTTTAGTAGAAAATTATTTAGCTAGATTCGAGATTGCTCTCTTGTGGTTGAACAATAGTATTACACCTTCTATACCCTGTAATGCACACATTCATATGCATTGTCAGTATGGGTACATCTGTGGTTACTACAGATGGCCAGCATGGTTGCCAGTATTTTAGAGTATAAAACCAACAAATGTCATATACTCACAGCACTGAAGTCTGGAGCCATTTTCTAGCAATGTGGCTGTTATTAATGTTCAGTCCTGCAGTTGAGCACTATATCACAAACTCGAGCTGCATATTTAACACCTACTCCATTACAAAGATGCGCTACTGTCGCCTCACTAAAAGTTATTATGGGATGTTTAGTCATGGCTCTCAATTCTGGCTCCACCTCAAATTTCATTCATATTTAAATCACACAATGCACTAATGCTCAGTATTAGTCCGTATCAGAAATCAACCTGTGATATTTAAATATAAAGGCATAAATGACCATGGTCCTATACATTAATATTAGTTCACGCAATTATGTGAAAGACCAAGGGATAATACTTTTACAGCATTTACTAATCTAGTTAGGTGTATGTAGAAATTAACATTTAACAATAAAAATAATCATGTAATAAATTAACATTAGTTGATGTATTATGAACAAACATGAATAAATAAACAATAATACATGTAAAAAAAATATTGCTCATTGTTAGTTACCTTATTAAAACAATTGACACTTTGCAAAGACCCGCCCCCTTTAGTTACTGTTGCTATGTCTGACAACTCATGCGCTCTCACGCAGTGAAAAATTCGTCGCGGAGCAAAGAGGACACTGACAACGCATCGGCAAGTTTAAACGAAAAATATTTTATTTTAAACAATAAATACTGTATAGTGGCTCTTTAATGTGTCGTGACAGATCGCTGTAGCTCCTTCAATCGGCTCATGAACCGACCATCTCTTCATACTAGTTCATTTGTAGCATCAAATAAACATGAATGGACATCAGAAGGAATGTTCCTTCAAGAGACGCGAGTACACAACATTTTTCAAGTTAACGTTCGCCAACGTTTATCTACTAACTCCCCTGACTGCTTTGTCAGACAAAATGGCTGATTCAGCGCTATGATTGGTCAGATCGCCTGTCAATAAAACTGTTTGCGAAGGGTCAATTAACCAATTAAACCTCATTGTAAAGTCATACCATTAAAATAATTACAAGACTTGTGTACAGGTATAGTCAAACATTTGCACACTTGAAAGACAATCAGTTCAGAGGTTGAGGCAGACACTGTTTTAATTAAGTCTTTGTGGGTTTGTCTTTTTAAATACATTGAGTGAGATCACCACTAACAAAAACTTTGAAGTATGAGAAAGTTACAGTCAGTCATAAATGTGTTTAGTACTCTCAGGCTTTTGAATACTGTGTGACGTATGGCACAGATCTGTGAAAACTCCAGACACGGAGAGAGGACAGACGCATCTGAACTCTGTATGGCACACAAGGATTCTCAGTAGATCACCTGTACACTTACAGTGACACAATCATTGAGGGACACTGTGGGGAAACTCTAAAATTAAGACTTTGTATATTTGGTACAGACAAGACTATATTTATATTTAAGGAAGTAGCATCCCAGATCATGACATTTCAAGAATGCCAAATGATTGCATGAAAGAGCCAACCCTTTTGACATGATTCCTCATCAGAAACAGTGGCGACAGATACTTCACTGTGTGTGCAAATATCAGACTGCGAGAACATCTGTGCTACACTGTCAATATGTGTTTAGAGTTGAACAAATAGAGCTGGGCTCTTACACTCATTAAAAACTATTACATAGAATACATTGTCATGCAGGGAGTCTATGAATATGGTACAGGACAATTCAAATTCACTGTGAATGAATGCATCTACCTTGTTGACATTTGTAGGGGTGATTTTTCAAACTAGGTAAAATAATTTTTTGGGATGAAAGGATGAAGAGTAAGATATTTTGTGGGGTCCATCCTGCCTTGTGTATAGGGCATTTAAAACTTTTTGGAGAGCAGGAGGAATATTGAACTATTTGGACAAGATGGCCAGGCAATTACATGTATGAGGAAGGCATCTAAAGTGTAATAACCAAGAAAAATGAAAGAGTGCTGGCTGTTAAGGGAGCGAGTTTGTGACTATTTGAATATAATGTCTGCAGAGGAGATGCTATAGTTGGGGGATTGGGGGCAAGTTAAGGGAGTCCAGAGCACTGTGGTAAAGTTCTCTTAATGCTCTCAGCAACAATAAACGACAAAACATCTGATTAAAAAGATGAGGCAGGGGCTCCTAAAGAGAAACGGAGAAACAGAAAGAGGAAAAGAGGAGAAATGGAAAGTTAATTGCCCTGCGATTTATCTGAACTTGTATAAATCACATTAATCACTGTAAATGATGACACACACACACACACACAAATATGCAAATTACACACTAAAGGCCTGTTCACATCTAGAACTAAAACTATAAAGATAACTATATGAACATCCACACCAACAAACAATATCATTCTGTTTATTCTAAGCATACTGTGCTGTTTTGTTCACTCTCGCTTTAAATACTTAAGCGCTTTAAAGCAGGATGGTTTGTGATTGGCTGTCGATGTTTTTATAGTTCATTAGCTGAAAAAATATCACTCTGAAAGTCATTATTGTTATAGGAACAATAGGACTCTGCTATTCTGTGAAATTTAGAACAATTTGTAAAAATTTATCTTCATCGTTAGTCATTGTCCTTGGAGAGAACAGGACTTGAACTTTTCTGAGTGTGTAACAGAATCTGAATTATCCTTATATAAACAGATACTAATTGAAACTGACAAACTGATTCACAAACAACCACACAGATGCAGAATGTCTTACCCCAAGTACATGAACTCTGTTGTAGTAGGAACTAAAATCTTTACTGAGAGACACCAAGAATCTGCACACCTGACAGACAAACAAAACTATTATGAAAGGCTGTTTTAATGAACACAAGACAACAGATAGGATTAGAGGTATGACTGGTTGAGATTAGACTAAATTATTACTAATAAACTACATAAATTTACAATACAACGAAACGTGTATATATATACAGTATATATAAACATTACCTGTTCTGTTCTTAAATTAACTCTGGCTCCACCCCCTTCATGTTCCAGGGTCTGTCCTGATTGGTCCAGTAGCTCAGAGAATGGAATGAGGTAATTGAAGAGAAGAAGCCACTCCCCCTAATGATGAAATGGCAACATTACCATCAAATAAACAATGTTCTATGCCACCAGAGATCAGAGAAATACAAAAACAGAGCTTGTTTGAATACATTTGGCATGTGTCTTTATATGCAACTTGAATACATAAAGAATGCAAATGTTTGAGTGTGCTTGTACAGCATGTTAGTTACGTATCGTTTTACCTCCTCTTTCAGGGCAGAAAAGTCCAACTCTGTGCCTCCAGGGATTTCTGGATAAAGACCTACATTTTTCAAAATAGACATGGACATTATTTCACAAATAGACAATATTATCCGTTTCATTACATCACTACTTAATGTGCAATTAATCAAAAGGCCAAATGAGAAAATGGGGATGAATTCTCTACTTCAGCCAATCGCAAAGTTTTCTCTGCTTCAAACATCACAACCAATCAGAATACTCCACCTCTGTTGCACAAAATATGTTGGCTATGTTGTTCATAAATATTGCATATTTTCTCTACATTTTGCCTATTTTTATAGAGCACATGTATTGCCTTTCTCTGCTTTTCTCTTACCTTAGTTTTAGAACAGTAACTAGCGGTGGAAAAACAGCATTTGCCTAATAAAGTTTGGACTTTAAACATGTACACAACAGCAAATTGTTAAGATTTGGGTGTGGTCATACTGCTTTAAAAAACAACCACTCCAAGTTCACTATCTTGACATTATTACTTTGATCATAAATCATAAGTCAAAACACTAAAATGTGTGTGTTACCTTGCTCCACCCCTTTCTCGTAGCTGCTGAAGAGTGTATGAAGACGAGCACAGTTATACATGACAAAGACTCCACCCCTGGGGCCCTTTGTGGACACGCCACTGTCCCGCTGCACATCTAAGGTCACCTGAAAGAGAGCGGTCAATAATCTCTGAGGCAGGACAATATATTCCACACATGCACATGCAAACACACTCACCGGACTTGTGTGCACCGTGGACAGCAGTTCAAACCTCACGGTGGCCGAGGTCATGACTCTAATGATGTCATCCCATGTCTGACCTAAAATAGTTTAAGGAAGAGGTAAATTGACAGCACACGAAGACCATTTAAATCTGGTATTAACATGCATCACAAATCTTGATACTACATGCAGTAAAGTAGCTTTTCAAGATTACACACCTTCAACTTGGTCTCCATACTTCATTTCTGAGGCCTCTTTCATCTGAGCTTTTCTTAACCTACAGCAGTACACAAACAAACATGTAACACTGTAATCATCAGACTTGCAGACAGTACTCTTTTCAGTACAGAATTACATAGAGCTGTGATCGAGTTAATGTTCTAAAGTTTTGCCTTACTGAAGATACTGAGCTGCATTCATCTGAACGCCAGGAGTTTTAACAGGGCCACAAATCACTAATCTCTAACAGAGAGGGAGAGAGCAATCATTCATTAAATCACTTTCTAGCAGAGATTGTCTAAAATGTAGTCACATCCAACTGTGCACCGTTTGAGCGAGAAATTGTGGATTCATCCATTTGGGAGCATTACAATGAATTGATCTTGTTGTAAAGTCTTTTATGGGTATTATTCTTTTAGCATTGATCCCATCAAAATGCTAGTGTACACCTATAAACTGACAAAATTCACTTTAAACAATTATACACACTAAAAATGTACAGTGTTTCTCTTCAAGGAAATGGAGCATAAATATTGATCAGACTGTTATACTGAATTACTCTAAATGAGCATGATCCTCGCCCAATTGCAAATGCTACTAAATATGTCGTAGCAAATCAATAGTCTTAGCTCTGATGTAACTAAAATACAGAGCCCCGTACATGACAAATGGAGAAGTAATTAAATCGTTAATTTAGTAATTAAATACGACATAGCTTCAATTTAGTAAAATGAGAGAGAACAAATTCTTAATTTGTGGGCACTATATTTTTTTTTCCCATGTCATGTGCAGGGCTTCCGTACTAAAACCTATTGGCCATTTTAAAAACGAACGACTCTTTCGATATGTTTCACCCAATCATCCTGTTATAGGACAGGATATACCAAACAGAAAACAAGTGTTTAGCATGTAAAGCATGCCGATACAGCTGATGGGCAAATGTGTCTGCGTGGGCAGAGGGTGTGAAACCTGCACTGCCGTTGCTCCCGTCGCTCTCCACAGCATGGCTGTTTGCTGCTGACGAAACTCATCCTGACAGGAAGTGACATGCAGGGCTGTTGCCGTAGAGATCTGAAGTAGAGAAATCTATTACAAGTGTCCATCTAAAACATGGTAACCTCCAAACAGAGGCTCCTTTTAACTCACAGGGAAATCTGCGGTAGCGCTGTCCAGCTGAGCCAGATGACACAAAGCTTCTTTCTGCACTGAAAAGAGAGAAATTACTGACTTATGTATAATAGAGGAAAACTGAGGCTATTCAACAGTTTTATTCACTTAAGCATTAGGAATGGCTCATCTTGATGCCTATGATGCAATTAGTTTGAAAATATAACTAAAAACTGTATAATCTTAAAAAGAAGAACGGACACTTGTTTCTTTTCACATTTCATTCATCACAACGCTAGTATGTGACAAAGCAAATTTAAAGGTCAATAGCAATAAATTATTTTGCAGTTTCTATATAATTTAAGTGTTCACATTTTGTATGTCATTTATTTTCATCACATTTTATATTAAAATCCCTACTACTGACAAGCTGATAATTGTTTTCATGTTATGGCCGATAAATGCCTGGTATTCAAGCACAAATAAAACACTACAAGCTAAAATCATTGTATCATTTTAAATGCTAAACATGAATTTAGTCATCACAACATATACTTTTCAGTTAAAAAAAATAATACTTATTTTGAGATTTACTAAAGATTACATTACCCGGTGTTATTATATGTGAGTGTTAAGATGATTGCAACCATAATCTAAAGGTAAAAATGTAGGAAATATTCATGCACAATTAAATATCCAATATCGACTATTAGTGACAAATTTAAAAAGGAAAAGGGTCTTTAACATCAAATGACAACCAACCAATGTTGAGTAAGGCTTGTAAAAAAAAAAAAAATATATATATATATATATATATATATATATATATATATATATATATATAAAAGACTTGAACTGTACTGGCCAATGACAGGGTAAAAATAACAATAAAATAAATAGTAATAATAATAATAATAATATTATATTATATTATATATATAAAATCTCAACCCCAATAATGACATTCACTGACCAAACAGACACAGATGTTGTATATAAACCAAATCATGAGAAATGTGACCCGTTTTATCCCTAATAAACACACTCAGGTACTACAGCTCACCTGTGCAACTGCCAAGACTGGGATCATAACCCTGAAGGTTCTCGTCCTGTACCACTTGTTTAAGGTTTATCCTAACTTCCTCTTTTATCCCTCTTTTCTCTCCCTCTATTTCCTCTCCTCTGCTTCTCCTCTTTCCCCTCTCCATTTCTCTGTCTCTGTAGGTTGAGTTCTCTAAAGCTTTTTTCATGTTCTCCTCCCTGTCCTCATTGGTCCAGCTGACAGGAACTGTCGGCCAATCAATGCCTAGTGTTTTCAGGAAGTTGACAATGTCACTCTCCTGTGGCAAGGCTGGACAAAAGGACACAGTGTACCTAAATATTGGAATAAAGTAAGAGTTAATTACTCTCCCCTTTTGGTCACAAAATATATGCCAAGATCATAAAAGTCAAAGCACACACCCTTGTCTTCTGAGCTGTGTCCCGAGGTGGTCAGCGATGAGAATGGTTCGTAACTGCCCCAGGGCTAGCGTGTCGGGAGATGGCACGCCTTGTTTGTTGTGGAGGGCAGGGCAGTTGATGAGGACACAGCCCTGTCTCTGAGCAGCAGGTCTCAGATATGGCATTATTCCACATAAAACATGTCTGAATGCTGAGCAGCGATCCACACACACACGCAGCCCTTCTGCTGTCACCTCAGTGGCTCCGATCGGCAAAACACCGCTGCCACGAAGAGAGCGAATACCACTGAGAACATCCGAGGGAACCTGGACAGTACATCAAAACTTTTGTTGAAAATGATATAAAATGATTTGAAAATGTACAAAAACATACATGAATGCAAAGATTACATCACCATGAAACCCAAATTGACCATTTTTTATGGAAATGGTTTATTATAAATGATTCATCCGTGCACATCATTATTATAAAACATTCACACACACACATATAAACTTGTGTGCCATTCAGGTTCGGTTGAGGTTCCGTTTACGTTCGCTGATTAATATTTATGCGAGTAAAAGCCTAAATTAAATCGGTTCATCATAAAAAGCGATTGAGTCTTTTCAAAAAATTTGCACTAATCCGCTCAATTCATATGGATTAGTGAGACAATCTCGAATGAACTTTTTGAAGCGTCAAGTTAATTAAGGAGCAATTAAAGAATTGTCATTTTTGTGTAAACTAACCCTTTAATACATATTTTATTATAATTATTATTGATCATACTGACTTACAATTCAATTGTGCAAGAAGAACCTCAATAAACTGTGGCCCAAAATGCAAACAGACATTTTGAACAACAGAAAGTCATTGAATAATTCACATTGCATAACCCAAACAAGGTTTCTTGACACCTAATGAATCAAAGAAGTCATTATGACTTTGTGATCCTCCAAATGCGTGTTGTTATTTTGAATATTGGCATATTCTGACCCAGATCTCACGGGCAGTAAGGAGTTAAACATTTCTGCCGCAGGGTTCAAATGTTTGGTCGATGTGACCAATGTCAACAGTCTAGCTGGCGCCCTGCGTGTCTGTGCAGAGCTCGGGCTTATATTCGGACAATTCTGTGTCAGTGACTCTATCTGAAGCATAACCAGACGTCCAAGCAAAAGCTTGAAAAATCCAACACGTCGCCTCAAGCCATGCGTAAAATCCCCATGCGGAGAAGCGCATCTGTCACTGATACAGGCCGGAAGAGCTCATAATACAGAAAATAAAAACACACATACAAGCACATATTTCAGACTGACCTCTCCACCCGCGTACAAAGTCGTCAGAACCGTGTTGGGTGACAAGAAGTCGCGATTTCTCAGGTTTTTGGCGCTGCTCTCCTTGAACCAGAGCTTCTCTCGCTCGCGACTGATTTCGGCTTCATTTTCAGCGTCTCCCCGTAACGCGCCGCTCAGCGCTTTGACGGTGGACACGATGCTAAAAGGCACTGCTTCCTCCATGATTAAGCTCAATATGTTGACATTGTCATTAGTGCCTGAACTCGAGGATTGTTACTGAGATTGACTGTAGCAGCACTGCGGTGCTCTGCTCAGACCGCTCACCAATAAAAACAGATGTATGGATGGGTGCCGGAACGTTAAGAGTTGTCACTGGTCAGAGGGGGACATATTTTCATACAACACTAGTTCCCGGTTGCGACCATTTGAAAGGCGCCATTTTGGGTGTGGCAAAATCAGATCTGTCAGTGACAGAAAAGAAAGTAAAAGTGCTTTTCTGATAAAATGCGTTTTGTTCCTAAGCTACGGTTTTATTTTGAATAATATAAACTACACTTCATGACTTTGCAGAGGTTACTTTCCTTCTTATCAATGATATTTTACATACTAAAATTTGTAATTCCCTACAAATCTTGCTTTATGCTGATATATGGTCACCATTTACGTTTATTTTATAGAAATTCTATTAACTTCTCCTTTTTTGACTTGTGAGGAAATGAATATTCTAGTTTTTGGGGCAGTGAAGTATTCCTTTTCTGTAACAATACAAGCAAACCATTACTCTAGCCTATTTAATGTTTAAATAGGCTGTTTTCGGAATATGTTTATGAATGTGTTTCCAGGATAAACAGTTTTAGCATTAGCACATTTTAACAATTGACTACTGATGGAATACTTAAACATTTCCTTATGTAACAGTAATAAATCCTTATTTGTAAAGGGTTTATTGGAATCTTTAGAAAAATATATCAAATATTTTTCGTATTTGAATGCTGGTTGTTTGTATGTTTATTTGAGTTTACTTCCGCTTTTGTTTGATACAGGTAACAGTTACCTGTAAGAGCTGAACTTGGGCCAACATGTCGCTTGTTGCTTTACAGTAAGATTTGGATATGGTCCCAGATCAACTAAAATAGCAACATTGACTCAAAAATTGGCCAGAATAAAATCTACAACCAAATCATCCAAAACCTGCTCCAGATCAGTCCGCTTTTGAAAATACAAACCTGTCATTCATCTCTATATCACCATGTAAAATCTAAAGAATTATTTAGGCCTAAAAGTTAAAAAGTCATCAAGAGATGTTTTAACAAATGTTTGTGATTTATTGAAGAATTGCAGAGACAAAATTAAAATTGTCTGAAAAATATTCAGTGATTTCCTGAACTCTGAAGATTTTTGATTGTCAGGAATTGATGTCAATCTTGGCTGACACGAAGTTCCCGGTGGCGAAACATACTGCTGGCGATCCGGGAGAAAACGTGTCATTCCAGAGCAACATCAGATCTCATATACACATACACATATCTGAGTAAACTTTTTCTTACCATTAATCAACAATTAACTTGATAATAAACATAGTTATATTCAAATACATTTCAAGAGTAATACATAAGTACAATATCATATATGAATGAAGCCAAAACACAATTTAAGCTCCTGCAAGAAAGGAGGGGCACAGAATCCATAGCCAGCTGACAATCAACCAAACAGCTGCATTATGGGTTCCGTTACCATCCAAACTGCTGTGGCCATTTTCACTGACACACCAAGAATAAACGCATCCAGCAATACTTTACCATTCAACAGTATTTCATGTGAAAATGTCAACCTAATTACATTTATCAAAGTAATTGAAAATGAAACATTCAAACAGCTTTTACCACAAACAAGTTTTACGTTCTGCAAAAGAATCAAACTTGTTTATTTATCTTGCTTCATCAGTAGACCCGTGTCTTGAAAAACCTGTTCCCTATCAGAGAAGAGTGGGCAGAGAGAGGGAGGGAGAGAGAAGGAGAGAGGGGTTATGCAAGTTAAGTGAAGACAAGATGAGAAGAGAGATTAAACAGGATATAAAATTAACTAAAGTAAGTCATATGAAGTCAAATATGAGGAGGAACTAGCCTGTAATATGAAGCATCATTTTAGAAATAACCTTGATGGCACATTATAAATATTTTGTAACTAGTTGAAGTGATCTCCTCTCTTACTGTCTTTCCTTCTTTTAGGTGAAGATTTCCTCATACTTCCCAAACAGTGAAATGAGTGAGGGGAGGGAAATTGAACAAATGAATGAGACAGTTTGTATCAATGTTCATTAATTTACATGCCTATTTTTCCATTTCAGTACAGTCGACTTGCAAAAGAGAAGACAAGTTAGCAAATGAAAGAAACAAGTGGTGGAAAGATGAAGAGAAATGAAAGAAAACCTCTTGTCACTGTTATGAACAACAAGAGGAAGACACTGAGAATAAAAGATAAAAACAGGCAGGTATGAAAGAAAGGAGATGAATAATTCTGTTACCTGCTCCTGTCATTCCTCCTTTCTTGAGCTCACTCACTCGCTCTCTGCTTCCTGGCTTGTGTGAGTTTGTCAAAGAGTGTTTGCGTATTTATGCCTCCTGACTTCCTCCTCAGAAATCTGAGGAACATTTTCACTTTCACTTCTTCACTAGGCTGCCCACAACCTCCCCCCTCCAAACATCTCAATGTCTTTCCCTTCTCTTTTTTTTTTATAATTCTTTTTATAATTCCTGTCATCTCTTTTAACTGATATATTTTTTCTGTTAATCCTTTAAAAACTATTATGTATATATATATATATATATATATATATGTATAATTTAATTCACACACGTCTAAATATAGAATATATATTCTAATATAAGTATATATATATACATTTAAATCTAAAAGAGAATTATATATATATATATGTGTGTATTTTTCTAATATTTTTCAACAACAAAAAAAAGTGTTTTCTCAGAAAGCAATACAGACAATACTGCTGCACACATTAATATACATCTGTCAGTCATTTTTGCCGTGTATAAAAGTGTTAAGAGATCTGGGCCCAGCTGGGTCGAGCTTAATAACGGGCCAATATCATATTTCATTTATGAGGAGCCACCTGATGCTCTCACCCCAACCTGTCCAGGTGCGGGTCCATTAGTGAGCATGTGTGAAAGCTTGTTTGGAAAGTCCGGTAGTTTTGGAGGTGAAGGCTGGTTCCCTTGAGACACGCTTGCAAAATGAGGAATAGTGTACCAATGTCAATGTCTAGCAGCCACTTACCCACACGCCCACAGAATCAGGATTTAAAAATCAATTTATTATGAAAACAACCCACATGCAAGTCAAAACTATGTTATAATTTACATGACCTAGGCAGATTTTAATGAAGGTACTCACATGCACACACCTAACTTTAACTGCCAGTTCTCTTTTTATAACAAACTCAACAGAAATCCCATTAAAATATGACACTTCCTGTTTCACACAGATTTAACTGCACTTAGTCATCCTGTTTTCTTCTCAGGACTGAAAATGTTGACTGTTTTTCGTTTATTATCATGCATATGTGTGTATGTTTGTATTTTATGAAACAAGACAAGAGTCAAGACAAATACCTGTGGCAAAAAATGTATTTTTTTAAACAAAACTTGTCAAATGATTACAATCAAAAACAATTTTTGACATGTAAGGCATCTGATTCATACAACAGACGGCATGAGCTCCCCATTAGCGTTCACGCACACTGGCATATTCTCGCAGACATTCACACACGGGTTCTCTCCTCGCTAAGAGGAAAGGCGGCTGGGAAGACGAGAAAGAGGAAGCTGAGGTTCTCGGTGTGTTTGGGTGCCTGAATGTGCAAAGGCACGTGTGGAAGTCCATATATGGGGGTTTATGTGCATTTGGCTGTGCATGTACTGACATCTGTAGTGTCTTTAAAACAGGCGCTTCTCATAGCTGAAAGAACAACAAAAATGTCAATTCATTTATTTTATTTTTTTTAATTAAAAAATTTAAATTGTACACTATATCGTTCAAAAGTTTGGGCTTTGAGAGATTTTTTTTTTTTTTTGAAACAACTCTCTTATTTTGCATGAATGCATTTATTTGATCAAAAATATAAGACAATATTGTGAAATGTTGCTGCAATTAAAAATTTTTTTTTTCTATTTTATTATATTTTAAAAAGTCATTTATTCCCGTGATGGCAAAGCTGTATTTTCAGCATCATTACTCCAGTCTTCAGGGTCACATGATCCTTCAGAAATCATTCTAATATGCTGATTTGCTGCTTAAGAAACATTTATTATTTTTATTCATGCTGAGAACAGTTTTTAATATTTGCTCATTATCTGATTAATATTTGTGTGGATGCATTGATACACCTTCATTCAGGACTTTTTGATGAATAAATGTTCAAAAGAACAGCAAATATATGAAATGGAAATATTTTTAACATTATAGATGTCTTTACAATCACTTTTGAATTTAAAAACTTTGAACGTAGTGTACAACATCTTCAGACTAAGTGTATGAACTACCTGTGTAGGCTGTGCACTCCACCCTCCATTTGAGCAGACATTGTCCTCTTTTCAAACCTCAGTTCACCAGAATACATCATTGCCCTGAGACAGATATAGAAAGAAAGAGGGAAAAAGGGCAAAGAGACAATGAAAAATGATCTTTAATTGAAATCAAACATGTGAGTGTCTGTTTGAGCACTGCATTATAGTGTTAAAAGTGCAGTGTATAATTTTCGCGCCACTAGTGACATCAAACGGAATTGCAAAAGTAAGAAATGATTGTTTGGAAACAATCACACTTTTTACAAATTTGTTTTGTGTCACTAATGATACACTGCACCTATAAGTGCACATAATTGTAGGAATGTGGGTAATTAGTGCGTTTGCATGTACCTCAGCTGTGTGAGACTCTTTGAACCAATGTCTTGGCAGGAATGCTGTATGCCAACGAGGAGATATGGAACAAACTTATGGATGGAACCTTTATCCTGAACTGCTCCTGAAACTCCCTGAGCAACTTTAATCTTATCACTCTCACTGAAAAAGACACAGAGAGAGACAAGACAGGGGGGGGAGTGAGTGAAGGGTTTTCTTTCTTCAGCAGAATAGTCGTTTTACTTTTCTTTTATTAGTGTTAAATATCCTGTTTCATCAAAACATCAAGAAAAGTCAAATTATCATCATGCATTAGTCTACACAAGCAGCTGTGAAACTGCAGTTAGCATGCAGCGCAGCGGTTTCAAAAACATGGGGTAAACTGTAATTACTGGGTAAACTGCAGCAGGAACTAAGCGCAGTAAACGCACAGTATTGTGTTTGGGAAACAATATATTTATTTGTGCTACCTGAAGTATCGGGTCTGTGAGCCCAGGTTCTTGTCCATGGCATCCAGTGAACCCATCCCTCTGTACTTCTTCAGACGGATCCCATCCGAGAAGAAATATTCACCAGGGGCTTCAGAAGTGGCAGCGAGCAATGACCCCATCATTACTGAGAGAGAGAAACCAAAAGTAGAAGAGAATTTAGTTAGTAACAAAATTACCACATTCAAGGTCCGCAGAAGTAGTAAAGATGTTAAAATAGTCAACATGACTAGTGGTTTAATATTATGAAGCAATTCTTAATATTTATTCAACAACGTCAACGTAAACTGCATAGGAGAATGACAGGGTAGAGACGAAATCGTTGAATGAAGTCGTTATTTTTGTTTTGTATAATTAAGATTGAACCGCTGTAGTCATGTTGACTATTTTAACAATGTCTTTACTTTTCAGGACCTTGAATGTGGTAAGAAACCTCTCGGATTTCATCAAAAATATCTTGCGCGTTAACGAAGGTCTTGCGGGTTTGGAACGACATTAGTGTCGGTAATTAATGACAAATTTCATTTTTGGGAGAACTAACCCTTTAACTATCTGAAATAAGTTGAAGTACTGAAATTACTAAAACAAATAAAAATAAATCTAAATAGAAATATATACATACAAAAAGAAAATAAGTTTAAATGACTAAAACTGAAAATAAAAAAATAAAAGCCTACTCAAAGTATTAATAAATACTATAATTGTATATAAATAAAACTAAAATAACACCATTATTACGATAATTTTTTTCTTCTTCTTATATTTTAAAGAATAAACTGTCTACTGCAGTGATTGTAAGTGAATCTGTATCTAATCCATAACCCATATCACCTGTAGATGCTCCTAATGCAAGTGCTTTAGCAATGTGACCGACAGTCTGAATCCCTCCATCAGCAATGACGGGTACGCCAAACCGCCGAGCATATTCCGATACCTTATACACGGCTGTTGCCTGTGGCCTCCCGCATGCCAGCACTGTGAGGACAACGAGAAACAGAGACCTGGTTATAAACGACCCTTACTTACAAATTACCATTACTGTCAACTTACTGTACATTTGCAAGTTCTACAAATAACTAAGTGTGCAGATGAGCACAATCATATGCATTAATAATGAACAAATACTCTTCACTAACTGACATCCATACTCTCTCACGCACTCACCAACAGACAGACTGTCCCTATTCTTTAATCGTGCAGTCATGTGACTTCAGTCAGTGAAAATCAACCAGTCACTAAACATTAAAGACAGTATTACATGTGAATTCACACATTCACACAACTTCACTGAGTTCAAAGAACGAAGGTTAGCGTTACATGAAATATGTAGATTCATAAAAGTGGAATTTTAGATGTGAGATTCAATCAATTACGAGATGACAGGAGAGGAGAAAAAGGGCTGCCCATTAGCAAACCCTCTGCAAATCTTAAACAAGAACATCTGAGACAAATGAAGGACAAATGAAAGGAAAATGATTTGAGTCGTTCTCTAACTAACTAAATGTAACTAAACTAAATGTAACTTTTCTCCACTTAACATCTGCATGTGTGATCTTACACAGGAGCACAACAAAATCGATAAATCAGCATTGTTGAAGCACTCTTATCATTATCGTTGTTGACAGAGTGAAGTCCAAAAGTCTGAGACCTCTGGCACAAACACTGCTATTTATTATGATTTACATTATGATATATTATGAATACAACTTTACTCATTAAACATTAATTAGCATGACAATTAGTGAAAAGCTGCATGCGAGATGCATGGAAATCTTCTCCTATCATCATCACCGTCGTCGTCATCTAGAACTGATGTCCCATTTACACCTAGTATTAAAGGCAGAGTTCAACCCAAAATGAAAATTCGGTCATTATTACTCACCCCTCACCCTCACGTTGTTCCAAACGCACAAGTCTTTTGTTCATCTTTGGAACACAAATAAAAATCTTTTTGATGAAATCTCAGGGGTTTCTGTCCCTCCATAGACAGCTAACCGACTTTGATGTTTCAAAAAGTTCATAAAGAGATCGGAAAAACTAATCCATGTGAATTGAACGGTTTAATCCAAATTTTCTGAAGAGACATGATTTATATGATGAACGGTTTGAATTTATTCACATATAAACATTCATGAACTCACACATCAATTGTCTTAAATGGAAGCTCAAGCATGTTTGCTTACGAGAATCAATGAGGGTCATTCTTGTGTGTTATGCTGCACGTTTCTGCAAGAGTTTTGTTCTCATGTGTTATATGTGAATAAAAGCCTAAAATAAATCTGTTCATCATATAAAGCAATCGTGTCTCTTTATAAAATCTGGACTAAACCACTCAATTCATATGGATTAGTTTTCTCTTTATGAACTTTTTGAAGAGTCAAAGTCTCTGTTGTGTAACTTTCAAAAATTATCTTCATTTTTGTTCATTGTGAAGATGACTGAAAGTCTTATGGGTTTGGAACAACATGGGGGTGAGTAATTAACGATAGAATTTTCATTTATGGGTGAACTAACTCTTCAAGATGTGTTTTTGTTTATCAGATCGCAAGTAGACGAGAGAGACGCATACCCATTTACACCTGGTGGTTTTGATCCCTCTCTTTTGTCCGCTTTTAACTACTTCTGTACTGATTTTGAGGGGAGGGTATGGGCAGGTAAATGTATGGGTTTTTTCAAATCTTTCAATGTAATGTATGAAATAGACTCACGCAATTTACATATGAACACACACTGAGACAACGAAAAAACATAAGGCGTGCAGCTTAGCTCTGACAGCCGCAAGACCACGCCAAATGCTGTGAGTGTGTTTGAAATCAGGTATAGTAAGAGAACATTGTGCTTGATGCATTTTTTTGTCTTGAAACCAAACTTGGGTCTTTAGCCAAAGTAGTTTAAATCCCATCTGGCTAGCACGCTTCCCATAACGTTTACGTGAGGTTAGTAGGCAGAGAGTAGGTGTCTTTTGTGATTGTTCAATCACATTTGACCACATGAGTTTTTATACTATGAAAACAACCTGCTCAAATGCGGTTTCGACTACCTCTGGAAGTGGTCGAAAGTGGAGAAGCCTAAAACATTTTAGACCCCGTTTACACCTTTATTTAGCGTTGTCCACTTGCAATCAGATTGACGAAAATGCATCTCAACACATCCACGGAGAGTGCGCAGCATTCAAACTCAAATTCTGAGGTCATCCATACAACAGACTGAACACTCCCATCAGTTAAAAAAATGCATAAAGCTTAGTCAGATTCATGTACATAATATTGAGACACAGAGGAATAATTCTGGAAGTATTTACCTCAGAGGAAGAACACAACTTTCATTTCGAGGATTCAAACCGGTGACTGTGAATAGTAAGTTTTTTTCCTTCTTATGTTCTTTATTCTAATCGCGATATAGTGTATGTAAATAGTAAAAGACTGTGTGAATGAATAGGGAAGACGCACGTTTTGTTTACTACACATAACTTACATCACCAAACTATTTTACTATATAGACATGAGGGAAATCTACTGAAATATGTAATAAATACTGAAATAAAATGTGTTAGCAATGTATTAAACTGCACATTAACATTTAGGCTCAATAATACAACAAATATAATACATAAAATGTCATAGAGGTAATATGAATATTTAGACGATTTCTTTGGTCGGTTCTGAACCGATTATAAAGTGTTTACTGTGAAATAGCCTATATAGTGCCATAGAGTTAATGAAGTTTTTGTTCACAATGAATGATGAAAATTCAGCTTTGCGTCATAGAAACAAATGATATTTTAAAGTATATTAAAATAGAAAACCATTATTTTAATGGTAGTAATATTTCACAATGTTTTTTCTGTATTTTTGATCAAATGCAGGCTTGATGAGCATGAGGCTTCTTTCAAAAACATTGAAAATAGTAACGTGTCCAATCTTTTGACCAATACTCAATATTTTTAAATATAATAGGCCTATACAATTTTTTATTCACATAATGTGCAATAATACGTGCATGCATGAGATCACAAAAATCATGTTTTCTGTTAAGAGTGGACATTATATTAACGTTAATACAATAGCCGATATGATCCTGTTATCAGCATGCTGACAGAGGTTTTTTTTCTTCTTTGATCTCAGATTTGAGAATCATAGTGACTAGATATTGGCCCACATTGGACTGCATGTGTATGATGCTGAGATCACTGACTGTACGCAGGAAAGTTTTTTTTCCGCTTTCTTTTTCTCCTGTGCATAGAAACACAAACAGCTTGGAAATGCCAGGTATGTGATGTTCACATATATCTTTGAACACGATTTATTTCCAGGTATAACAATGTACTAAAAATGTTTCTTTGACTCTCATTGACATTGTTAACTATACTCTAAATAAATTACAAAATAAACTACTTTGTTCTCAGATTCTTTAGCTCTTTCTCACATAGCAGGGAGCCTGAAAGGCTCATTATGCAGGTCATTGTCTCCTCAGGTGTGAATCACAGCATTATTCAGGATTATTCATGCCTCCACACACACTGTGCATCTTTTTAAACAAAAAGTGTCTTACAAAATCTAAATCAATATATTGTTTTATGTGAATATAGGCAGGGTGATTTTCACATAATTTTGAGGCTAATTTTTTAAAATTCTAGGCTTCTATATTCAGTGCCCAGAAGTCTTGTGGACACATATTGGGTATGTGCTTTGTAGCCTTATTTTAGCGACTTCAATTTGTTCTTTCAATAACCAACGTTCTCTCAAAAATACAAACCTGCACATACATGTTGCTTGCATATTATGGTAGCCTAGTTTGTGCTGAATACAGTGTAATGACTCTTTTGCCATTGATAGGTTTATAAGCAACTGAAAAAAACACAAACGTCAGGCCAAGTCAAAACTTCTCCAGGGCCGCAAAAGCTCTCAGATCCCTGAGGTTAACACCAGGTGTAAATAGGGCCCAAGAACTGATGGCCCTGTTGCCATGAGAGTTTAAGGCATCAAGAAATGTGTCATCTATTTACTCATAAACACATTTCTATCTCTATTGTCACACCATCTACACTGCATACTGTAAAATGAAAAAAGTGTGACTGAAATTAGCACAAACTACACTGAACTGTAAAACAAAGACCTTCTGCCTTGATACAGATGACTGTGAAGCCTCAGCTTTGTTAACAAGTGCACTTTATACACTCCAGTGCTCTTTCAGCAGCTCAAAAAAAGTATTTGGACACGTAAGCCATTCTTCTAGCCTTTTTATTGTACAGATAAAATGTTGAAGCAAGTGGCATATAAAAAACAAACACAGCTATGGCTTTTCTCAGAACTAATTTCATTTTTTGTCCCAAGTTGCCAATGCCTTTTAATAAGGAGGTCTTCTTAGGGACTTTTAGCAGGTGTATGAAGTCAGTTCCTATCAAAATCATAACATCATCTATGAAGATGATTCATTGATGTTTGAAGAAAATAGCCAAATGTTCATTATTGTAATTTTTAACAGCATGAGTATATATGTACGTTTTGTGAAATATGAAAAAAAAAAAAAAAAAAGCCACTATAATAGTTCAATATTTTACTATACGTTTCACTCACATTTCACAATACGATGACGTTTGCGATGACGATGAAGTTTAAATGTGACTTCCATGTCCAAATACTTTTTCCGGGACACTGCACAAGCTAGTTTATGTATGTTAGTGAGGGATTCTGGGTAACAGACTTAGATCAGAGGAAGTGCCAAACGCCATTACTGACAGGTTAGTCAGACAATGACAAGCATCCAAAACCCCAAAAACCAGCAACTACTTCTAATGATGCAGAACATTTAACCAATGAATGCAGCAGGCTGTGGGAGGGGGCAGGCAGAGTGAGATAGTGAGCCAATGGGATCTCTGTATGGGGATCAGGGGGAGGGACTTACTGGAGTATCCCGTAACAGTAGTTGGGGTTTTGGGGCTGTGGAGCTTTAAACCAGGAGGAATACTGAGAGGAGCTATAAAGACACAATTGTAGAAAGGGAGATGGAGACTGAGAAAGAAGGCACACTGCAGCTCTGTTTTTTTAAACCTTAGTGAGGGCTTCAATGTCTACATAGAATGATTTCTTAGAAGGAAGCTGCCTAACTCATTTTAGTGGAACCTCATAAGGAATTGATTTGGAATGCACTAAAGACAACAACTCTTCATACCACACAGCCAGAGCTTCTCAGGAGACTCGACTAGCAATTGATTTCAATAGAGTTTGATATTAGCTATATTGCTAAGATAAAAACATGATACAATAAAATATTATATATATATAAAATGTAGTATAAAAATGTGACATTTACAAATGTTGGGTAAGACAATACATTCAAATTACTCTGAAGTATTAAACAGTAAGGAATAAAACAACAACTTATTTATAATCAACTTGTCTCTTGCTTTGTCAGCCATCCTCAATTGATTTGCAATGCATTATGGAGCTGCAATATCCACAAAGGACGCATACAATGCTGCCTTACCATATTACTAAAATTAAGTACACCACTGTTCAAAATTTGGGGTTGGTAAGATTTTAATTGTATTTTTTGTTGAAGTTACCTATGCTCACGAAGACTATATTTATTTAATTTAAATAAAATATTCTAAAATTATATATTATTTTCTATTTTAAAATGTAATTTATTTATTTAAATGTAGCTGATTTTTCAGCAGTCTTTACTCAGTGCCACATGATTCTTCAGGAATAATTTTGATATGCTCATTTGGTGCTCAAGAAACATTTTTATTTGTATTCATGTTGAAAACTGTTGTGCTGCTTAATATTTTTTGTGGAAACCATGATCATTTTTTTCAGGATTCTTTGATAATGGAATGGTCAAAATACCTATCTTTTTTAAATGGAAATCTTTAGTAAGACTATCTTTACTGTCACTTTTGATAATGCATCCTTAGTGAATTAAAGTATTAATTTCTTAAAAAAAAACAAAAAACAAAAAACTATCTCTAAACTTTTGAACAGCAGTGTATTCAGAAGGCAGCGTAATTATACACCCTACCTTCTAGAACAGTCTTTGCTAGATTTTGGAACAGAGCAAGAAAAGTAAGAAAGAGCCTTCACTACCATAACACCATCATTCAGAACGACAGAGAAAGACATTTGTCACAGAGAATATACAAATAGTAAATGGACAGATGTACATTTATATTGACACACATATATTTCTTAGAAAAAAAACAACGTGTATGGAATATTATATACACCACAAACTAAAATGAAAGCTTTTCTCCACAGTTTCTAAAACCCCAGAAAATAGGCAAGGAAGAGAGGAGATGGGGGCAGTGCAGATCATTTGCCAATAAATCTGCACAATTACCTCAGAGACCAAGCCAACTGCAGGGATATTTGGGAAATGGACTGCTCTAACAATGTTAAAAGAGGGCCAGAGGAAGCGCTGGACATTAGGTGCTCCCTCTGGAGAAAGTGAATATGGAAACACAGCCTGTGATTGGCTGAGGGGCAGGCAGTCAGGCGTGGGATTGGTGGACTGACCTTCTTGTGTGATGCAAATAGAGCCGCTGCCCATTCCCACTCTCAGAGCGTCCGCTCCAGCGTCAATCAAATTCTTCGCCTGAGCCGCAGTCACCACTACAAGAGAGACAACTCAGTATGTTAACTGTGTGTCTATACATGCTATGTTCAAAACGTTTGTGTTTAAACTAACCGTTGCCTCCAATGACTTGTAGGCTGGGATATTTCTCTTTTATGTACTTAATCATATTAATCTGAAAGATGGAATTTCCTTGGGAAGAGTCCTAAAGCAAGGAGAAACAAAATTTAACCAAATAGGACAAAAACAAACCATCTTTATTCACTCAAGAGTATCAAGCCCAAAACAGGCCTCACCAGAACGACCACATCTACGCCAGCCTGCACTAGCAGGTCGAGTCTGTATTTGTCGTCATTGTGTGTTCCGATAGCAGCGCCACAAAGCAGCTGTTTACGAGAATCCTTTGAGGCTAGAGGAAAATCTCTGTTCTTCTTCAGATCTGTCCGAGCGATGATGGCCACCAAGCAGCCCTCTTCATTTACTATAGGAAGCTTGCCTATAGAAAACAAACACTGAGTGTGAGAATCGGACACAGGAAATCTCGCAGCATTCAAACTTCATTTTAAATCTTGCAGTTGAGTATTTTCAAGGCTAAAATGATTTAATTTTTATTTTTAAAGGAGATAATAGATGGACAAACAGGGGGAAAAAATAACCGAGAGGTAAAATGAATTCTTTTTAAAAGATATTTAAGTGCACTTGAAAATAAAAATACAAGAAGCTTTCTTATTGACACTTTACTGAAGGCATCCTTTTTCGGATTTAAAAAAGAAAAAAATATATATTTTCGTTAAATTTATATTCATTAAAATGACCGTAAGGACATTTATGATGTTAAAAAAGATTTTTATTTTAAATAAATGCTGTTTTTTTGAAAGAATCCTGAAAAATGTATTATTATAAAAAATGTGTGAGCACAAAATCGGCATATTAAAATGATTTCTGAAGGAACATGTGACGATGATGATGGGAATAATGACACCGGAATAATGACGCTGAAATTTCAGCTGCCATCACAGGAATAAATTACATTTTAAAATTTAAAAAAAAAAAAAAAATTAAACAGTTATTCTAAACTAATACATTTTCACAATATTATCTCTAGAAATATCCATTTTTACATCAATAAATGCAGACATGTAAAAGCAGGTTAATACAAGTAATTATAAAAAAAAAAAAAACAATCTTACCATTCCTAACCTTTTTAACGGTAGTACTGTATATGTTGCAGTGAGCAAAAACAAAACGCAAAATTATTGTCTTGCAATTATTTTGTGGCATACCACTGCTGAGAAGTGGTGCATGAATCACTGCTATATAGGTTAATGAATAGTTAACATTTTATTTGGTTCAAGGATTACTCCAATACTGTCCTCAGCAATGAGAGGGTGAATAATGGTAAGGAGCTCGCATAAACGCTCAAAGTCTACCCCACCTTTCTTGCTCCTCTGGAGGATTTCATTGGCCTCTTTCAGTGTCACTCCTGCTGGAGCAACAACCAGATCCTCCCTCTTAGTCATCACCTAAGTGACAGAAAGATACGGTGAGTTGAGTTCAGTAAAACTGCTTAGCCCTTGTCCTGTGTTAAGTCTTACCCACCTCACTGAGGGGTAGGTCATGCTCCGACTCTTTGAGGAAGTCGATATCTCGTGATGAAATGATGCCGACCAGACATCCGCCCATCTGTCCATTGTCAGTGATTGGAATCCCACAAAATCCGTGCCGAGCTTTAGCCTGAAAGACGTCTCTTACCCGCTCATTAGGACTCATCACCACTGGATCTGTAATAAAACCCTGTTCGTACCTCTAAGCGGGGACGAATCAAAAGTAGAAGGAAAGGGATGGATAAAAGTCAAGTGGAGGAGTTTTATAAAAAATAAATAAAAAAAGCATTCTAGTAGGCATTTCTACTTGGGTGTCACCACAACACATATCTCATAATACAGACTGAGTAGTGCATTTCTTATTCAGGACATTGTTGCAACTACAGGGCAGGGGTCAGAACAAAAACATATTACGAATGAGTATAGAGAAGAGAAAATTGGTACACAAACATAAAAAGACAAGAGCCAAAGACGCAAGATGAGATGTAAAAGGGCTGCCCTCGATTAAAGAATTTTCTGGTCGACTAGTAGTCGTTCATGATAGCTGGCTTATTAATAAACCATATAAATCATCATAAAGAGCCTTTAATGCCTACATAGTCTAATCAGCACTCAAGCAAACGCATAAACTTACCACAGCACACCAGAAGAAATAAAGATTATGAATGCTTTGGGGTAAAAACAGCAGGATTGCTTTAACATTTCAATAATTCAATGATAAATTTGTGTTTTCTGTATTTTCAGCTGCAGTGATAAAGTTGACAATGCTGACTCGTCATCTCCGCCGAAGTGATTTCATACGGATTACACATCCTGAGAATATTTGATTTCCATTTGCGTTGGTTCATTTAACAGTAAACATCTCGCTTTCTATAGATATATATCTCATGTCTGTGAGGCAAGTTTACATGGAGATTTGTTTTTTTTCTCTTTCGCTCAAGTTCACCGAGAGACGGCAGAAAGCACACCCCGTTTGTTGTTATTGTTAGTGCACACAAATAACAGTGGACTCCACAGATTTAAAAGATGTATTGCTCTTATCTGTAGGACCAAAATGACGGAGTATTTTAAGTGCAAGTGATGGCACCGGCACCTCCATGTTAGCTGTTATGCAATAAGCGCGTTACTATCAGCTTTCACACTCCGCACAAACACTTCAATGGCCCGCATTTTTCTAGGTTAACGTTAAAGCGAGCGGCCATGTAAAGCTGCTACTACTTACATGCGTTGGATGATAAGCCATATTTGAGGTCGATGAATGATAGGTGAGCGTTTGAATGTCCTGCCCGGTGTACTGTAATTACCACATAGATCAGCTGTTAACTATCGGTCCGTCGCAGACTGCGTGACTTCGCCACATCCTGTGGATTTTTTTCCCCCTTTGGACTAAGCGACTAATAAAATTTTGGTCGACTAAGCCTCTTCTAGTTAGTCGACTATTAGGGGGCAGCCCTAAAAGAGACTCACCTTGACCTTGCGAACTTCATTAGCCTGGAACTCTGGAGTGCAGTTGTGATGAATGAAGCCAATCCCACCAGTCAGCTGTGACAAGACAACATTACATTAGGCTTTAGAACATAATGCTACATGCATTAAAGAGCAATCTTTGTAAATTTAGTTTTGAAGACCATGTCTTTTTTACTTCTTTGTTTTATTTTTTTGAAATAGTTAGTGTATTAAACAGTGTATTTATGCCCAGTCAAAACCATAATATTGCCAACCACTGGAATGGTTTTGGGGAGACAGGACATGAGATTCTCATTCTAGAAAACATTTTATCAATCAATATTTTACAAGACTGTAAAATGTTTATGGCTGCTAAAATGTTTGTCATCTTTAAGGACTATATTTGGTCTAAATGTTAACAGACAGATTTACATGTACAGGTAGCATGTTTGGAAATGCATACACAGACAATTGTGCTAATTTAAATGTTTTTAGACCACTTTCTGTGGTGAATTCTGTCGATTGTACTCTTACCGCCATAGCGATGGCCATGCCAGACTCTGTGACAGTGTCCATAGGCGACGACACCAGGGGGGTTTTCATTGTGATCTGTTTGGTCAGCGCTGATGTCAGGTCCTACAAAGACAACCAATCAAATTAATAAAATTATAACTATATATACAGATACATACTGTCAGCAAAGGAGATTATTTTACTTACCACCTGGTCAGCTGTGAAGTCAATATACCCCGGCAGAATCAGGAAATCACTGAAAAGAGAACAGTGAAAAGGGACATAGAGGTGAGAAAATGTGAGTGATGCCAAGCTGATTAATTAATTTGAAGTTTGGGATTTTGAATACATCATGCATTACTATTTATTGAGATATATAACCGAAAAAAGGTATCCTGAGAGCTAACATGTGTCTCTGTGACAGCCCTGCATCCGCGTCCAGTTCTATAAAATCAGATAACTTTTAGACCAACCAATGGCAAAGTGGATTGTTTGGTAAAGTTATTTGGAAACAATACATTTACATTTATACAATAAACATACATTATATATATTAGAAACAGTTATTCCACTATTTCAGCGCTCTTATCTCATGTACAGATACATGCACAAGCCGATTATGTTCCAAAGAGAGTCTCTTTATCCAAGTCTCACATCATGCTGTTTACTGGTTTGTCAAGCAACGCCCCATTTGTACGATAAAACAGTACGTCAATGCCGCAACCTTACGTCCAATCTAAACAGTCCCTTGGTGTACAATTCTTATGTTAGATGGTAAACAAAAGGCGTTTCTGGAAAGAAAAAACAAAACTTTCCACTGACTGTGTGACACTGCGACTGCACCTCCACGGATAGGCTTTCACTTTACATGGCACCAGAGAATGTGTAGAGAAAACAACCACAACATACTTCAAAGTTCAGCCTATTTATAGCACTTTTAGAAGACCCGACATGGGAGACGGTGATTAGGTTTGGTACAGGAAAAGCTGATTGGGAGGTCAGTGGTCTAAGAATACAATGTAGTGACTCTACTTGTCTGAACTTGGCATACCTGCAGATGATCTCAGTGCTGAGTCACCCACAGATCATCTGTGATTTCAAGATGTCCTTCCGACCTGTCTTTAGCTTTTGTGAATCCGCATGGCAGAGTGGCTATCACACTGACATGTGCTCAGTGATGCGTTTATGCAGTATATTTGCATAACAGATGAATATATAATGATTGAGTGTGCTGTCACAGAACATGCTGGATGCTAAACCAGATGAACACGGACCGACAACGACACCTACATGCCGTTCGGCTCATTTTAGCTCTGTTTTAAAGGAAGCTGCATACCGTGAGAGCACATCTGCAGTGCTGACTGACCGCTAAGCCTGTTAGTGTGTAATAGCAAGCGCACAGAGAACGCACAAGTGGGTGTGAGGCTCGACTTGAACGGTATTTACTTGTAGGTAAGGCCGTCTCCGCAGTTGAAGAGCTGCTGTCCAGTTAGACCGTCGTCGGGCACGTAGCACGTCTGTCCGCTGATTAAATAGTCCGCCATAGTGCATGAAAAGCGTCAAAGTCCAAATTCTCGCTAGTTTTTCCAAGACGGTGAGCCGGTGAGTTCTGCTCTTCTTTGAGTCTTCAAAGCGCCTTATGACATTGAACGTCGCTAAAAGCTCGGGTTTTTATGAACAGACTGGTCTGGAAAAATACAAAACAAAACAAAAAAAAACAATGTGCTGTTGTTTTTTGGGACTGAAGCTGCCCCGTGGTGCCCATAAGCATCACACGTGTCTGTGTGGAGGACGTCCTCGTCTTCCGCAGATATAAATAAGGTGTCTTCGAACGTCACTTCCGGTGTGTAGCTGGGTGGCGTTTGTTCACTCAGCGGTTCGAGGCTGAGGAGGAGCATCTCTTCACTCAGGGGTGCTGTGAGAGGGTGGGCTCTCGTTATCTCGGCGCATATGTGCACAGCACGAGGGGGACTTCGGTTTAATTTTATCTCGCGCACTCTGTTGCTGCCTTTATTTGGCTCTTGTGAACTGACCTGAATATGCATGCAGGCCCGGGAGCGCGCGAGGACACTGATGCCCCTCGAGTCTCGTGCACGCAAAAAACATTTGAAGTTTTTTTTTTTACTGTGTCAAAATAAAATCAATTTGATTTTTAAGTAATGAACAGTTAATCTTCACTGCTTGCCAGTAAAATTAAACATTTTGTATACATTTCTGACCATGTCTTTATATTCTCCTTGTATTTTAACCTTCATATTTTTGAATTGTAATGGAGTTTTCTTTGGTAGAAATTTTGACTTTGCATCTGATCCTTGTTGTGTTAGGTTTTTAATGAAAAAATGTGCCCAGAGATTAGCTAAATGATGAAGTGGTTCATAAAACATTGTATATTGTGTTTATTCACTTCTATAAATATCAAATGTTGTATGTTTGTCTATAGTAATTATAATTATCTTGTAAGAACAGTGCAAGTATTCCGTTTGTGCCACCTCCAATCCTATGTAAAAATATCATATAATAACAGATAAAGGATGAGTGGTGCTCATTGCATAGCCGAATGACATCCGATCCACCTCTGGACATCATGAGTTGACATAATCCAGCTCCACCTCTGTGGATCCAATGGGTGGAGGGATAGAGTTTTGGGTTAGGGTCTAGTTGGACTTTCTAGCTCCACCCATTATGCCCAAATTACATCCAGAAAGGGGAAGCTGGACTTCCCACTCCATCCATGGTTCTGCAGTGAGCAGCTTCTCCTAAAACATGGCAACTCTGACATTCTGGTGTCAGGCTACTCTGGTTGAAAATGTGTGTGGTACATAGATGCAATTTCAAATGGCATATGTATACATTGAAAAGTTTGGGATCGCTTTGTTTAAAAAAAAAAAAAAAAAAGAAAAAAAGAAAAGAAAAAGAAATTATTTTAATTCAGCAAGGATTCATTAAATTGATCACAAATGCATTTAATGTTACAAAAGATTTCTATTTCAAATAAATGTTTAACTCTATAAAAATATCCTGAAAAAAAAGATATATTATATCAGATATTCTATCAGTTTCCACAATACATTTAGCATCACAACCATTTCAACTGTGATAAGATTTAATAAAATAATTAAATCATTTAAAAAAACAAAAAAAAAATCTTGAGTACCAAATCAGCATATTAGAATGATTTCATGTGACACTGAAGACTGGAGTAATGATGCTGAAAATTCAGCTTTGTCATTACAGGAATAAATTATTTTAAAATATATTAAAATAGAACAGTCTTTTTAAAATGAGTTATTTTAAAATGTCATACTATTACAGTAATATCATTTGTAATCAAATAAATGTACCCTTGGTGGAATTTTTTTTTTGTTCTTTCAAAAACATCTTTAAAGTGGGTGTATACAAGAAAACACAAGAGTCACCATCTGGTTTAAAAACTTTCTCTCAGTAACTATTTCTGTATTAATGTACAACCGTTGAAAATTACAGCATCATTTGTTTTTCATCTTTTTTTAAATTTTCAGATTTTTTAAATGATCTAACTATCAACAGCCATTTCCAGAGAAGAAAAAAAACATGAGAAGAAAGCAAGAAAGAAGAAAAGAATGCAGAAGTTATGGCAAGAGCAATGGAGGAGAAAGAGAAGAGTTACACAATTTTGGTGGAGTGTTTTGATTGTGTGTGGGTGCACGCGTGTGTGTGTGTAATGTCAGCTGACATGGGGATGTGAGAATGCAATGTTTGTGTATGCGAATGCTAGGATACAATCGTGCTATTCTCAAACCCTGCAGCCGAGGAAAGATTAGAAAGCAAAAAAAAAGCACTGATGAGGGAAAGAATGAACAAAAGGGGGAAAAGATACAGCTTTGAAAAGAGATGCTATAAACGAGAAAAACAGATGGACAAAATGTTTTGCGATGCAGTGTAGAGTTTTGACAAAAAAAGTGGAGGGGTATCTTTGGAGAGAAGGGGGCAAGACAGTTGAGAGGAGAGCGAACTTGACGTGGACTCGATGGACGGATGTTCAGGTGTCGTGGAAATCCTTCAGCAGCGTCCGTCTCTTTTGCTCAGCGATGTGCATCTGATTCTCCAGATCCTGCAGAGAGAGATTAATTTTAGATAAATTCCAGTGTTCCTTTTTTTACAACTTCCTCTAGTCTTCGTTCCATCTCTCACCCCTCTATCATTAGCGCTGGGCTCTCCTCTCTCATAACTGTCTGCTCTCTCCACTTTCCATGACAGATTCTCGATCTCTGCCTCCAGCTGCGCCTGCTGGTACTCAAACTACAGGAAATAAAAATGAGATTTCCAATTACCAAAGACAGATCTTAAAGAAATCGATGAGCACACAAATTCACACATTTAATGCAGTTTCTTACCAGTTTTTTGAGGGGTCCAGACTCCATGTAGTAGGCATAAGGATAAGTGTACTGCAGTGTATAACGACACTAACGAGAGAGCAAAGAAAGTGTGAGTGTGTGGGAACACGGACCTTTATGCATCATTGGCAGATATCAGTGTCAGCAGAACTTCAAGATTAATCAAAATGGAAACAAAATCACAATATGGCTAAGCACGATTATCTAATCGTGAAGGTTAACATTTAATTAAGTAAATATATGCGGCGAGTGTTTAAGAGTGAGGAGTGGCATGATCTGTGTTTTCAGTTCAGTTCACTTATAACAAATGCAACATGTGCTAACCAAACTTGTAATGAGAAGTGCTTATGAACAATCCATTTTCAAAAAGAAGAAAAGGACAAACTTCATGGTGTCCCTACAGTTGTACTCCAAAATAAAAGCATAATGGTTTAACTTTTGAAAATTAAGATATAAAGAAAGCCAATTAGGGAGTAATTTTACAGCAGACCTGTGAAATAAAATTCTTATTATATTATTTCATTAAACACTCGATTATTATTTAACAGTGAAATATAACGGCAAGATATCTTATGTTTGTTTAATATTTATTGTTTAGTAATAGAAGTAATAACAGTAATAATCATAACTGAAGATATTATTTTACAGTTTTATAGATATATAAATCACAACATTTTGGGCCAAATTGTGCAGACTCACAAAAAAAACCCCAAAAAAAGAAAACACAGCAAACCTTAAGACACGGAACAGAAAAAATTGTTCAAGAAAGTTATTTTTGTTTGGTTTTTTGGAGGACCAAAAGTATTCTTGTTGCTTCATAACATTAAGGTTGAACCACTGTAGTCACATGGACTGTTTTAATAATGTCTTTATTACCTTTTTGGACCTTGAAAGTGGCAATAACGTTGCAATCTATCAGAGACCAGAAAGTTCTCAGATTTCATCAGAATATCTTGATTTGTGTTTTGAAAATGAGGGTGAGTAATTAATGACAGAATTTTCACTTTTGGGTGAATTAACCATTTAAGTCCCAATTGCAATTTTACTTAGAAAAATACCAATGGGGTTGTTTTCCCCCCAAACCAAGTGTGGAATACAGTGTGGAGGATATGTGGAATACCGCTGGATTCAGTCTGTACCTTGGCCAGTAGCTTGGCAGCATTCTGAAGGTACTGCCAGTCGATCCAGGTACCCAGATTATTCATGACTCGCTCCTGAATCTTCTCCTGGATCCGCTGGTATGTCTGTGCCTCAAGCTGCAAGCTCTTATTGTGGTTCTCCCACTGAACACACACATATAATGCCAAGATTAATGCTCACATATCAACATTTAAAGCAATTAACTGTAAATACAGTTAAGAAAAAGCAACTCATATAAATACAGTACACCGTGACTGTCTACACTAAATTTGGTTTTTACATTTTTTCCAAAAGGAAATTCATTTATTATTGATTTATCATTTTTGTCTTACCCTCTCAAAGTAGAACAGGTATTTTTTGAGGGCCTCTCTGGCCTGGGCCTGCTGGCTCTGATTTACTATGTCTGGGTTCTCTTTGTAGCGGCTGCACTCGTAGTACTCACTGCCATGAGTCTTCCAATCACCCAGACACATCCAGCAGAAATCTACACACAGCCATAACAACGCAATTACAATCAAGGCCACTTTACCACTCAAAAGGATTTCAAGAAACTAAAAATCACTGGGAATAAAACATACCATGTTTACACTTTGAGCATTGCTGCAAAGAGAAAGAGAAAGAAAAAGACATGTTCAGTAAAACATAGCTCATTTTTATTACCATCCTCAGTCTAAGCCAGCGGCATGCACTGTGATCTTTTTATTAGCATAAACATTATAAATAAATAAAAATGATAGTTGGGTGACTAACAAAATAAAATGTTGTCTACCATCTTTAAATGTTCAAATATAGTTTTATAAAATGATAAAGCACACATTTCAGCCTTTAAACAATTAAGAAAAAGGGATGTCAAAATGATCAATTGTTTTACATAGATAATATTGATTATATCATTACAGGCATTTTATCTACTCCATGAATAATTCAAAATACCTTATCCGAATGAGATTTTTGGAATACACACTATTTTCCATCAGCAAGTTAAAATACACAAAACTGCATATAAATTAGGTCATATTCTCACATTGGTCTAAACAAAAGGGCAGACAGGCTGAATCAAAACGTAAATCCAATCTCTGCCAGTAGGTAGCGCCACTGGCACAACATAAATAGAGCTGTTTCCCTGGTCAATGTAAATTTCCACTGTAAATGGAGGCAAGATGAAAAATAAAAGCCATCCAAACTTTTCTGAAGACAGCCAATTCCCTTTAGAGATACACTCATATAAATCAGTCATAAACTTTAGCACTGGGTTGTTGTACAAGCTCTCACTGCTTTCGGCCATGAAGGTGGGACAACCTGTCATTTTACATTTACATTTTTAGTCATTTAGCAGACACTTTTATCCAAATCGACTTACAAGTGAGGCAGTTAGGGGTCAGGTGTCTTGCTCAAGGGCACCTTAGTCATGGTATCGAAGGTGGAGAGAGTGCTGTTCATTTACAATCCCCACCTTCAATTCCTGTCGGCATGGGAATCGAACAAGCAACCTTCAGGTTACAAGCCCAAGTCCCTCACCATCAGGCCACGACTACCCCCCCCCCATTCTTTTTACTGTATTTTTGATCAAAAAAATGCAGCCTTGGTGAGCATAAGAGACTTCACGCTCACTTTGACATGCTGTGCGTTTTATTAAGTGCACTATAAAGTGTGCAGGTAATGGAAAAGAATGCATACACTACTCACCATGTGGTTGCAGCCTCCATTCTTCTCAATGCAGATATTGCACTTAGGGCACTGTGGACAAAATCCACAAATAAGGAAAAAATGATATTAATTATCATTTAACTAATTAGTTAAGTTTCATAGTAACTATCAAACTTAACTAACACTCAATAGTATATACTTAATGTAACCATCCTAAATGTATTTTGGTGTGCTTCCTTACGTCTTTAGTGTGTGCACTGATGTAGTTGGCCGTCTCAGAGTCATCTGCACATTTTGTCAGCCATTTGCGGATGGTAGCACAATCTGTGGGGGCGTGATACATCTGTCTGCACTTAAAACTGAAGACAGACGGACACAGTCAATCACGTCCACTCTTTCACGTCACAGAAATTGAGGAGTGTGTGCACGTGAAATTGTGTAATACCAGAAGACTTCTTGGCAGCGGCTGCATTGGACTCTACGAGCTCGAGGTTCCTGCACCTGTATGACTATAGGACAGTCGGCACCAGGACACAACTGCAGCTGGAAATGACTCTGCAGACACACAGAAACACATTAAGAGTGATCGCTGAACTTTTCTAGAATGTCATCAAAATTCTGTGGGATAGTACTAATTTTCATATAATGGCTAATAACTGATGAATGGCCAAAATTAAAATAAAATAATAATAAAACAACAAAACTCTAAAAGCAGTCATTTTTGATTAAATGTTTTATGCACATTTTTGCATCATAATGTAATTTAATACACACTACCGTTAAAAAGTTTGGAATTACATTCTTGACCATGATTCTTTGATGACAAGTTCAAAGGACCAGCATTTAATTGAAAGAACAATGTGAGAGTTTCACTTTCACCTTTTTGCTCAATTTAATTCATCCATGCTAAATAAAACTATTAATTTCTTTCTCCAAAAAAACCCTACTGACCCTAAACATTTGAATGGTCCTATAGATTATATTGTAGAATTATTATATAATAACAACGTTTTTTTTTTTTAATAATTGTTAGAAGCAAGCAAAGTCATCTAGATATAACAACTGGAGAAACTGGCACGAAAAATGAATTAAAATACTCTCTAAAATTGGCAGATAACAGATATGGCACCAACACATTCAATGCATCCCTAAACTGACACACCTCCACATAGTCCCTGAAGAGATAGCGTCTGTATTTGTCCTTCAGTTCATCGCTGGGCAGCAGAGGAAGAACAAAATCCTCTGGTATGCGAAGAGAGCATTCCTGCGCCATGCAGGAGATCTCTATAGACGAACACAATCCATAGAGGAGATCAGATAACCACATCACTCTAATCAGCAATATATACTGCATACTGTACTCAATGTGCGTGTGTGTGTGTGTGTGTATACACTCACCAACTCCCACACCATCTTTGACAAGTACAGTGCAATGCTGCTCCCAGCATGCCTTGCAGAAGGAGTGCTGACAGGGTAGAGAGAGGAGAGAGTCTCTCCGGACCAGCTGCAGACACACCCCACACTGCAGTGACGTCCCGGCCTGAAAACACACACAGACATGTCAAGAGAAAGAAGTATTTTTAAGATAAAGTAATGATTGAAAACTGTATAATTAATTTTTTCCCCACTCCCAGGAAACCATTTTTTCATAGTTGTGTTGGTGTCTTGCCATTGTCATTCTTATAGAAAACCATAAAATCAGCTTGAAACTATTTTTCAAGTCCATTATTGACTTGGCAAGCTGTGTAAGAAGCAGGATAAAGTACACTCAGCTGGTCAATATCACAAAATAAACCCTTTACTGACTGCATGCTGCACATATACCATACTCAATTCATCTGCAATTTGACAAAGAACAGTTTTCAGGTTACACATTTTTAAATGCCTCAACATTGCATTTTAAAGTTAAAAGGTTAGTTCACCAAAAAATGTAATTTCTGTCATTAATTACTCACCTTCATGTCGTTCCTCACCCGCAAGACCTTTGTTCACCTTGTGAACACGAATTAAGACATTTTTGATGAATTCCAAGTTCCTTTTTTTTTAATCTACCACAGAAAGCAATGAAATTACCGCTTTCAAGGTCAACAGAAGTAGGTAAGACATCGCTAAAATAGTCAACATGACTACAGTGGTTAAACCTTAATATTATGAAGCAACAAGAATACTTTTTGTGCTAAAAAACAAAACAAAAATAAAGACTTAATTCAAACAATTTCCTCTCTACCATGTCTTTCTCCTATGCGGTTTACGTTGGAAACACATTGCAGAGCTTCCACATTCTATTGGCCGGCTTCTTTCACGGTGTCGGCCAATACTGAGCCGGTGGTCGGACGAAAACACTGCACTGCATCAACTACGTGGGAGACTGACAGGGTAGAGAAATTGTTAAATAAAGTATTCTCGCTGCGTCATAACATTAAGGTAGTCACGTTGACTATTTTAACGATGTCTTTACTACTTCTTAGGAACTTGAATGCCGTAATTGCGTTGCTTTCTGTGGGAGAAAGATTTCATCAAAAATATCTTAGTTTGTATTACAAAGTTAAACGAAGGTGCAGGTTTGGAACTGCACGAGGTTGAGTAATTAATGACAGAAGTATCATTTAGGTGAACTAAACCTTTAAGATGGTCTTGGAACTATCTGTTGAAATGAACCCCCTAAAAAAAACTATTTGATCAAATTTCAACAAAAAAGCTTTAAATGTCAGTTGTCATGACTAAACATGTACATTATGGGAACTCACAGTGAGAGATCTGCAGGTGCTTGTGGGCTGGGTGTGGGCTTCACAGAGCAACTGTGAAGAGTTGGACTTATACCTTCAAACACAGGAAACAATTTTTCAACAAAGATTTCAGGATAAAAATTATTTGAATGTTGTGACTATTTTAGCAGTATTTAGCTGTACGGTCACAATTTTAATGACCTTATAGTGACCTTTTCACCTAGTCCTGTGATGACAAATTACATGTACAATACCATTCAAAAGTTTGGGGACAGAAAGATTTTTTATAATGCTTTTGAAAGAAGTCTATTACACTCACCAAAGCTTCATTTATTTAAACAAAAATACTGTAAACAGTAACAGTAATATAGTGAAATATAAAAATGAATATTCCAATTTATTCCTGTGATGTCAAAGCTGAATTTTCAGCATCATTACTCCAGTCATCTGTGTCACATGATTCTTCAGAAATCATTTTAATATGCTGATTTGGTGCTTAAGAAACATTTACTATAATTATTATTATTACGGTTTAAAACAGTGCTGCTTCATATTTTTGAGGAACCCGAGATACATTTTTACAGGATCCTTTGATGAATACAAAGTAAAAAAACAGCATTTATTTACTTTCTTTCTCTTTTTTTTAAAACCATGCCAGCTCAGCATTTATTTAAGATAGAAATCACTTATAACATATAAATGCCTTTAGTCACTTTTCAGTTTTAATGTGTGCTTGCTGATTAAAAGTATTAAGTTCTTCCAAAAAAAAAAAACCTCTTACAGCCCCCAAAACTTTTGAATGGCAGTGTAGTCTTTCAGATGTCATAAAGCAGCATGATTATTTATAATTTTAGGTGAAGTATAGGATAATCACACCCCTGTAACTATTTTACTTTTCATGTCGACTACCCAAGTGTGCATGCTTTGCTGTATTTTAATTACCTTTCGAGTATTTGAGACACTTGCCAGTGAAAATGTACAAGGACCAGTTTGGCTACAGCTGGTGACACCTAAAGGAAGAGAAAACAGCACTGTACTGACAGACTAAACTTAATCAACAGCCTTTATTTATAGTTTGTAAACCGATATACAGTTAAATATTGTTAGTCACAACACTAAACCTACTAAACATTGTCACTCACCTTCAGGGCACTGGCTACATTGTTGACTTCCTCAGATAGTACCTTCTGACTCTCTCTGTACGTCAAGCAATTGAACTGGTACTTTTCCGGGTCAAATGGTTCTTCTACCGCCACGTCATCATCAAGGTCTTCGTAATAATCAGGGATGTCGCCCTCTACGATGTCTTCGTCATCTTCGAATTCCTCGTTACTGTCTGAGGCTTGGCTACTCATATCCACAGACATAGCCCTCTGGGCCTGACCTTTCCCTGACTGACAGCTGCTCTCCACTAATCAGCAGCTTCCGAGCCGCTACTCTACACCCCCGACTGGACCTCGTATCCCAGGGGGCCCTGTGGCTTTTAGCAGCACCGAAAAAAGCAGAAGAAATCACACTCCCCGTCACTCATGAGGAATCGGAGTGAGGGATGAGCTCAGAGAGAGAAAAGAAAGTACTGAAAGAGAGAACAAAAACACATTATTTGGTAAATATCATTTCTCACAATTTTAAAGTGTATAAAAGCTTATGTTTAAAATAAGTTTTGTGGACAAATATAAATTATTTTTCTTTTTTTCATCATCATCCTAAAGGCATTTATTTTGTGAAAATGACCGGCTGACTGTACCGTTTCCCATTTAGTTCACAGCTGCATAAATAAATAAACGGACATGAAATATTGATTTGAATTTAAATTATTTCATTAAGTGAAAAGAAAGAACATCCAGTGAACACTGAACTCAATCTTCGATTCGAATCCTACTATTTTTTTGTATTTGTTTTGTGATAATGACCATCTGACTGAACATTATTGGTGGGATAATAATAAGCTATTAAAAGAACTCTAATCAGTATTTCATGTCCAACTATTTAAGCAGGTGTTTATTATTATTATTATAATATTGTTTACTTCTCAAACACTCACCAGAATGATTTAATTATTGAGTCCAGCAATAGACCAATCAGAATCAAGTATTCTACCAAGCTGAATAATAGAGCGGTAGAACTATGATGCATTTTTATAGGCCAAAGTCAATGTTTTTAGTTTTTTTTTGTTAAACGGCTGAAATAAGGTCTGTGGTTAACACAAGCACAAGACACTTTTAAACATTTTATTCCACGATATAAAATACATAAGTATTAAACCTACCCTTGATTTTTTTAAGCTATTATATGTCTTGAAAATGACAGTTGCTAACACGTGGCTAAATTGGACAACAGAGGCTGTTTGGGACATTAAAAGTCATCATGCCGAACAGAAAAGCACAGTCCGCTTTTACGGCCTAGTTATGCTTATAACCGCGCTCTATTCGAATGTAAACTTTTAGGGAAAATATTTTTAGATCGAGACTGAAAGAGTTGTCGACAATGCAAAAGCCAATGGGAAAATACTGTAGGGTTTTTGTGGAGAGAACGAGCGTGATGCTAACTGCTGATTGGCCTACAAAGTGACGTCATCATCCCACCACTCTTGCAGGAGCCTTGGCAGCATTTTTCCCATAGGGATTTTTAAGTTAAAGAGTTATAACTTTTTAACCAATCCAACCAGCTACAAGGTGAGTAACATTACAAACTTTTTCTTGAACCAATAAATTGGACAAAAAGACAAAAGTACGAGACTGTGTACTTAACTGCTTTAATGAAGAAAAGAAATACAATCCCATGAATCAATGCAAATGACAAATTAAAAACGATATACATAAATATAAAATATGCTGAATTAAAGATATACATATTTTGCATACACATATTTAACTAGTTTGGAAGCAGAAACAGACTCTACATCATTTGCAATGCTTTATGGGATTGGGTGGGTGCAAAAGTGTCCTTTTGATTGCTGAATATTTCACCAGGAATTAAACAATTTTTTTTTTTTTTTTTTTTATAAATAAGTTGAAATAATGCGTGTATTGTAGGATTTTTTTTTTACACTTCATGTCTGTTGCTCTCTATAATAATAATAATAATGAGTGGTAGTTGTGTCCAAACATTGGATTGGTAGTTTACTTCAAAGAGCACAGACAGAATTTAGATGGTGAAAGTGGCCTTGCTAGTGTACTCAACTTCAATGACACTGAACCACTGGTCAAGGAGCTGCTCCATTATTTACAAACCAGCTCACCTTGGAAACTATCTGAAGGTTATATAGGTTTGTCTCAGTATTATAAGTCGCCAAGCATCTCTTTGAGCGTAAGACAATCATAAACTCACATGCAGAGCGGCTTAGTGCTACGTTTTAAAGGATTACACGGTGTACTGACAGTACAACCGGACAGCAGGAGCAGGGGAGGCCGCGTGCCCGTGCGTCTGACGATCACAGAGATCAGAGCTCTGCGTGTGTGCGCGCGCCCGCTGATGTGATGATAGTCACCGTTTCCAACTGAATAAACAATCACTGCACATTCAACTCAACGTGAGCACGGGGTCGGCGAACGGCTGTAGCCGCCCGGTCCGGTACCGGATTGGTTGGAACCCCACAGTCATGGGACGACCTGGCCCGGTCCCACACTCGCGCGGGCACTGTCTACCCTTCACATTCCACCCGTGGCTATAAATAGCAAGCGACTCTGGGTGGCACGCATAATATCACACTCAGCTGAGTTAGGGATCATGGTTTAAGTGCGTAAGTGTCGGGTGGGGGATGAGCAAAGACTGCAAACTCACGGTACGGACAGTGCGGGTTCTGCTTTGTTTACTCCATATGAACCGGGCCGCACCAGCTGTTGCACTGCACACACATACAGCAGCGCGATCGATGCGCAGAGTCCCTCTCTCCCGCAGTACCCTTCAAAATATTTATTGTTTCAAAACACATATGCCGTAGTGTGAAGTGCATATAGCCCGATTAAACGAGTTTAAGCGAATGCACTGATCGTGTAATTTCGTTTTTACGGCTTTATTCGCAATCATCCGCCAGTGCGCACTCCAGCTCGGGGATGCGTATGTAAACAAGGCCATTTTGGTTCACTCGATAAAGCCGCTGCTCTGATCGTTTACAGCCCCCCGTCGTACCCAACATACTGACTTTACTCACCTGCCGGACCGCGTCGGGTCGCTACTCGACGCTGGCTGAAGAGAGATTTTGGGACAGAGAGCCGATCCGTTCGCCTAGATGAGTCTCAGCAGAGCTGAAGATCGGAAGTACTGGGGGATTCTAAGCGGCGTCACTTCCGTGTCCGAGTGAGAGTGAGGCTGTTTTCCACAGCGAACGGACTCCTGTTACTGAGGAGGGGCCTCGAGACACACGAGCTCACGTACTAAAAACTGACATACATACTTGCAGTCAAACACACACGCGTGTGCCAGCGCAAATGTAGGTCAACAAAACAAGAAACCTGATTTACAACCTGCAACGTGCTTCTAAGAACAAAGGCAAACAGAAAAGCGCCCTCATTAAAAGCACACTTTAACACCCAGCTGCTTTGCTAACTTTACAGATACAATAAAAGATAGTCTTGAGATTTTTAATACGTGTGTTGTAGTGTAGTGCACAAAATTAACTTGTATGCACATATGTATTTAGAGTCAAGGGGTCTGTCCTAGTTCCCACACTTCAGTACTTTCCACTTTAAAATAAAAATGTGAATGTCTGTTTAGTAGTCCCTATGTAACAGTACAACTTAAACTTGGTGTTTCCAATTAAGTGATAAAAGGCAGTTGCAAACATTGCAACACTACATTTACTACTATATAATATATAATATCTAATCAATTTAACTTACATTGAAGTGCCTGAACATGATGATGATGGAATACACGGGCTTCCAGAGGTACACTTGTGTGGTGTTAAGAGATAGTTGGGATGGTTCATGGCTGTGATGTACTGTTACTAATCGTGAACTAATAGGAAATACATCAACACATGAAAGAAAAGTCCTGCAATTTCAAGAATGTGTTAACAGGCATGTTTAATAGTATCCACCAAATTAATTTGAAAGATCAAGACCATTTAAAAAATGGTAGGCCTAAATAATGTGCTGTTAAGACTTTATATAATTGACCCTATAACCAGTTGGAAAGACACTTCCAAATGAAATTTGTTTTCCCAATTATCAGCCAAAAGTACTGTTCTGTGCACCACCAGATCAGCATGTGGTGCCTACAAAAAGTGAAAGACTCTATACAATGCAGAGACCCGTTCAAAACTCATTCACAGACACAAAAAGCTGCAACAAACAATTTGTTTATTCGTGTTTTTGTTTTCCAACAGCATGTTCTATAAAAATATGTATTTTGATAGAAAAGGAAATGTAGAGACAGAAAAGATGACTAAACAAACAAATGCTTGACACTTCAAAATCCCCCGGCGTACGCACCTTACTGCGATTATAAAAAGGTTGGGGATAGTAATGTAGAGTGGCTCACAGTTAAGAGATAATATATGCTTTTAAATGCAGAAAAAAGGAGGGAAGACAGGAAAAGGTAATAAAGGGCCGATTTAGTCACACTTTTTCAAAAGGGAAGAGATGATTCTGCTCTCCACGTCTCGCTCGTTTAGTTACACGCCTTACAATCTTTTCCTCTTGTTCCTCTTGCCTGTTCTGCGGCCATGAACTAGCCAAAGAGGGTGGGGCCGACTGAGACCCGCCCTCTTCCTCCTCATCTGAGGACAGTCCTTCAGCCCCACCTTCTTTCCCTTGCTTAAGCCCCGTCCCTGATGCGAGCCCCTGTTGCCCATAGCGACGCTTCAGCCTCTCTTTTATCAACAGGCCTTTGACCAGCAGGGTCCAGTTAGCAACTGCACGCTTCTCACGTTTCTGTAAAAAGATTCAAACAGTGATGTCAGCATAATACTTACAAAACACAATTTTTTTTACTATTTCCTAGATAAAATGTTTCTTAGATGTTGGGTAAAGTTGACACATTTTGCTGTTGTAGAAGACCAAGATCTACGACAGACACAAGAAATCAACACACCTCTTGTTCTTTCTTCTGCTGAATTTCTTGCTCATTTTCCCAGGCTGCTTTCAGGATTTCTTGGTGTTCTTCACAGACAATATAGCCATCGTTACTGAAACACATTGATCCAATCAAATTACATATTGTATTGAAAACACATGCATCGATTTATATGCATTGTATGTATCATACAGACAGACAGACACAAAATATATACACAATATATTCTTATTTTTTTAACATGTATGAAATTAATGGAACAAGAACTAGCCATTTCTTACAGCTGAGTCCTAACCAGATGTGAAAAATGTCCACTTTGAATGCGAAACTGCTGTGAAACCATTGCAAACCAGAGACTGACAGTTAAGTAGAGAGGTTTAGATAACAGGGTTTGAGTGATTAATAATCAATCTAACCTGATGAAAAATAATCATTTCATCTGTAACAACAATGTGAAATTTTATAAAGATATACTTGGCAGATCAATATGTTACTTCTTTTCTCTCCAATACAATAGGAACAATTGTAGCGTAAATAAAACGAACTGAAAAGCGGCATGTGTATAGGAAACCGTTAACTGTGACAAGATGATTGACAGGCCATTTTACGGTGGCAGAATACATGTCTGTGAACGATGCAATAATGATGTGGTGGCATGTCCTAAAATTGGACTACTTTTCTGATACACATTCAAAAGCATGTACTGTTTCTTCACAAAAAGAGCACATACTTTTAGGCTATAGTGCAAGTAGGTGGATTTAATGCATTGTAATGCATGAGTTTGGACCTATCGCATTTCACAGTGGGTGGGGCTATACAGCATGAATCTGCATAAACAGAAAAGAAACGAGTGACAACATGTCCAAATGTTCTGTCACTTAGTTAGGGTTGGATAGGACAAAAGATTTACATGGAAGAGAGACAGCTTTTATCAGATTGCACCTCTTTGGGACATGTTGTTACAAACACATAAAGACTTACACCGCATGTGCAAATCCACAATGGTAATCAAAACCCGTCACTGCTGCAGCACAGTCTATGTTCAGTTTTCGAGCCACTCTGTGCAGATTTGGCAAACGCACATGAACACATCCTACTGGTAACATGCACGACTTAAACATGTACACATTCCCGAACTCATTACGTGGTACCTGAAACACACAAATTCAGATTACAACTCCAGCAAAGAACAGATCAATATCTCTCATAAAGTTATGTTCTTAAACTTTATAAAGAAATAATTCAAACTCACTTTGCCATCAATGGCAATCGGAGGCTGGTACTCCTCAGTTTGCCAAACTCCAAAGAGCGCCAGATCTTTGACACCTTTCTGTTCTGACATCATCCTGGCCTTACGAGAACGGTTGGAAAAACCAACCACCATCTGACAGAAAGCACTTAATATCAAATTAGCTTTAAAAACAAGAACATGTTAAATTATGATCAGAACAGACCTTGTATGGCTCTTCTCCTAGTCGAACTGTTCTTGCTTCCTTTAGCCAGGTATCTCTAGAATGGAGCGTCTGCACACAGTCACTGAAAATAAATGAACACCATTAACAAATCTGAGACACTAGAACTATACGGCAACAAAAAAAGAAATGTATAGAGCTGTGTAGACTTAGATTACCTTTGCTCTCATCTGATGTTCACTTAAAGTGTTATTGTTAACTAAAACAAACTATAGAAAAATTGTTTTTGGTCATTAAAATAAATCTGAAATAAAAGAAAAAATATATAAGATGAAAAAAACTTATTAAAAATAATTAAAGCTCTATATTTAATAATACTATATACTTTATAAAAAAAACTTAAATGAACATAAAAACTGAAATTATAAAATGTAGAATAAAAATAAGACAATTCAAAATATGAATAAACCTATCATCTATACATAATTATTTACATCATTTTATACATTCATTACGTTGTGATGTCTAAATTCACTTTTGATTTCAGTGTTTTGTTTAATTTATTTTGATAAAATAGTACAGAGTTTAATCGGTAACACTTTACAATAAGGTTCATTAGTTAAACATTAGTTAATGTATTAATTTACATGAACTAACCATCAGCAACACATTTGTTACTGTATTTACTAATCTTTGTTAATGTTAGTTAATGAAAATACAGTTGCTCATTGTTTGTTCATGTTAGTTCACAGTGCAGTAAATAATGTTACCAAAATTTTAATACTGTATTAGTAAATGTTGAAATTAACATTTTGAAATTAATAAAGATTAATAAATGCTGTGTAAGTGCAGCTCATTATTAGTTCAGGCTAACTAATGTTTTTAACAAATGTTTACTAATGAACGTTATTTTAAAGTGTTACAGTTTAATCAAAGTCCCTTTCAAGGAAAGTCATTTCACTCGTTGGCATACGTCACACTGGGCAGCTATTTTGGGCATCCAAGATCAAGGCTGTATCCGAAATCACATTCTTCCCTACTATATAGTATATACTAGGCATAAAACAGCATGTGAGACAAATATGTCTGAATCACAGTACTCATAAAAGTGTAGGCAAAAAATAACTGGATGACCTACTACTCCCACTGAGACTCTGAAGTGTGCATATGGCAGTGAAGTGACAACTGACGCTTGTAGGTCACATGATAATGACAACATGGAGAATTACTTATTCAAAATAAGTACCTACTCAAGAGAATATGCGATTTCGGATGCAGCCAATGTCCTATCTACTTGAACTGGGAAATCCTGAAATCTCAAAAACTCACATTTGATTAACATATTTTAAATCAGCAACAAAATCTGACATGAACAGTCCCATAGATGTTGTTTCCTATGCTAGTGTTAAAAAAGCTTATTTTTTTTAGGCTACACCAGCCAACACGCATGTCCTACGCACAAATCTCAGAACGCTGACTTTCTTAAATGACTTTACTAACTTGCGAATTGGCTCATTTATTTAGAAGGCAGAACTTCTTCCTAGGTAACATGAGTGCATTGTCCATGTATATCTAAAGTCTTAGGTTTAATATCAGCCATTTACTGATTATTGGTCACAACATTAAAATAATTAGTGGTTTGTCTGCATGAATATATTTTATATTTAATCAAACAGTATGCTTTGTTCTAAAGCAGATTTACAAAAGAAATATTCATCCATCTTTCATGTTGTACATGTAATGTTGTCATACCTACATTCACGTATAGCATACAAAATATATGGGGTTTACCGTGAATAAACTGGTTCTCCTCTGCAGTACCCCAGGACAGCGGCTGTAGAGGGGTAGAGGGCCTCGTATTTAAGCAGGTGCCTCTTTAGCGCGTACAGTGGATGGTTCTTATATTCTGCGATGGATGTCGGCAACGGCTTGTCCAGTAACTTTGCCTGCATCTGATGATGAGGAGCACAGGTGAGTCTTAATACACGTCACATGTTCAAAAGTTTGAGGTCGGTAAGATTTTGAAGAAGTCTCTTATGCTCACCAAGGCTGCATTTATTTGATCAATAATACGGTTAACAGTAATATTATGAAATATTAAGGTTTAACTAGAAAGTTCAAAAGAACAGCATTTATTTGATATAGAAATCGGGCTTGTAATCTGAAGGTTGCCGGTTCGATTCCCACGCCGGCAGGAATTGAAAGTGGGGATTGTGAATGAACACTCTCCACCTTCGATACCATGACTAAGGTGCCCTTGAGCAAGACACCTAACCCCTAATTGCTCCCCTTGTAAGTCGCTTTGGATAAAAGCATCTGCTAAATGATGAAAAATGAAAAGTTAAAAATTTTTCATTATTTAGCAGACACTTTTTTTTACTCCCTCACCACTAGGCCACGACTAAAAATGTAGTATTAAGATGCATTTTGGTCATTCGGATCACAAGTGGATGACACTAAATACAGGTGTAAATGGGGTGTAAAATGTTTTGAGCTTGTCCACTTTTGACCACTTCCAGTGGTAGCTGAAAACGCATTGACCGGATTGCGTTCGGGGCGTAGACACTCATGTGGTCGAAAGTGTTCGAACAGCCACTAAAGACCGAATACTGACACAATAAACATTATGGGGAGAGCATAAGCCAGACGGGATTCAAACTTTGCCGGCTGAAGCCATAAGTTTGGTTTGAAGACGAAAAACGTACTAAGCAAAATGTTCTCTAAACATTTCTGTTTTCTAACATGCACTTACCATGTTCAATGCAGTCTCATGGCGGTCAGAGCAAAAACGAAAGCTGATACTCTCTGTATGTTTTCCCATTGTCTCCGGGCACGTTCATATGTAAATTGTGTGTGTTTTTTCACCTATTAAATCAAAACTTCTGAATAAGCCCATAAATTTACCCACCCATAGACACTCCTGTCGAAGAAATCAGTACAGAAGTGGTCGAAAGTGGACAAAAGAGACGTATTGAAACACCAAATGTAAACTGGCATGCGTCTCACTCATCCACTTGTAGTCCGATCGACCAAAACACATCTTAATACCAGGTGTAAACAGAGCCTGAGAGTGCAAACATACCTCTTCATCCTCCTTCTGTCCTCGTTCAGTATCTGGAGATTTGTAGAGCTCCATAGTTTCTTCCCACCATTCAGACTCCACGCGCCGCCGCCGTGATGACGTCAGCCACGTGGGGTCATACCTGCTGCTAAGATCTTTCAGGTACCCCTCGTCATCCACGCCCACCACGTAAGTGATTGGTTGAGTCGCCTGATCGGAGCAGAGTTGCGGCTGGCCAACCCCTTGATCCACATCAACACACACCCACCTCCCGGTACTTTCCAAATAAACCTCCAACCACTCATCCGCCCCTTTCCCCTCTTTTCTTTTACATCTTTGTTTCTTCACCTTTTTCTCTTCCTCTTCCTCCTCCTCCTCCTCCTCTTCCTCTTCTTCTTCTTCTTCTTCACTTCTCTGATCCTGTTTGACCTTGCTTGACCTACGAGAAGCCCCACCTTTGCCTTTAATCTTGGACTTTCTGCATATTTTCATAGGCCCATCGGAGTCTTCACTGTCATCCTCATTGGGTGGCTGAAACTCCTCATCACTCTTCTCCTCCTCCTCCTCCTCCTCCTCTTCGGTGCTGACTTCTTTGTATGACACTTTTGAAGCTACACTTCTTCTCCTGCTGTTTTTGGGTTTCAGGCCCCCTGCTGTCTCTTTCTCTGCGGCTTCATCTTTCTTTTTCTTTCTCTTTCCACCTCTTTCCTGTTTTGCTGCAGGAGTTGCTGATGATGGGCGTTTGGATCCAGGGGATATCTTAGGCTTTGAGGAGGGTTTCTCAGACTGAACTTTCTCTGGAGCACTCTTGGTAGGTGTGGTCTTGTTCTAAAAGAAAGAAAAAATGCTCAGTCCATCAAAAAAACAAAGGAATAAAGGAACAAGCAAAAGAAACAAAATGAGAATTCATAGTCACCTTGGTAGCCGGTGGTGGCTTCAGAGGAAGAGGTTGCAAAGACAGCACCAACCGACAGAAGAGACGCAATGACCGCAGGACCAATAAGAACAGCTACAGAAAAGTGACATCACAGGTTAGAGCCAAACTCAGTTTAACACCAATACATTACCATTCAATGTTTGGGGTCAGCAAGATTTTTTTTTTTGAAATACATTAAGTTTTTTATTCAGCAAAAATATAGAGCAGCACAACTGTTTAACACTGATTATAATAAGAAATGTTTCTTGAGCACTAAATCAGCATATTAGAATGATTTCTGAAGGATCATGTGACACTGAAGATTGGAGTAATGATGCTGAAATTTCAGCTTTACCATCACAGGATTTAAAAAAAAACATTTACTTACCAACCCCAAACTTTTGAACAGTAATGTACCTTGTATCTTATATACATGTTTTTTCCTTTTCGTAATTCATCCGCTATGAGGTCAAGGTAAGTAAGATCTCTCACATAGGTCATTTCCTCATGGTCCCTTGCTGATAAACAGCCAATTCGTTTTTCCAGCACCGTTCTCACTCCACTCCCTTCTCCTCAGGTAAGGTGGGGTTTAATGTGAACGTCACTTGAAACCTGGGAGGGGGTCACACAGCAAAAATTATTAATTTACACACACACACACACACACACCACAGTCAGAGATTATTGAAACAATATTTGCATATACTGTAGCACAGGAATAGTTGATCAAATTTGCATCTTTTGCAAAGGCACATTTTCGTGGCTAAATGTAAATTGTGTTGATCAAATCAGATAGCAATCGGATTATTTAAGGGCCTGTTTACACCTGGTCACTTCATGTGTTTTTACTGATCGGATAGCTATCTGATTTGTTGAAATTGTTCAATTTACATTTGGCCACATAAATGTGTCTCCACAAGACGAATATAAATCCGATCTTGGATTTTCGAAGGAGTTCATGTCAACAAAAGCAACAAATATAAACTGCATTTTATTTATCATCAGCAAATTTCAAGATCAGAGACCACAACAGGAAAGAGAGCAGCATCAGCAAAGGGAAGATAATTTAGTCTCACTACTTCAATGAAGATTATTGTGTTTGGAGCGTCTTACTGTCTGTTTCATTTGTGGCAATTTTCACATCGGCTTGCTGAAGAGATACTCAGCAACTCATCTGCGGCGACGCGTGTTTGAATATATAACGTCACATAGCCTATAATACTCCCACACGTTTATTTTTTTAACATTTTGGGAGGAGTAAATTTACATATGTGGTTTTAACAATCAGATGCATTTACACTTGTCCAGTTTCATTTGGAATGCATCTTAGACCACCTCCCCTCCTGAAGTGGTTTGAGTGACTGGATTTAAATCCATCTCAAAAGTGTTTTGGAGGGCATTCACACCTGGTCTTTTTATTATCGGTTAGTAGTTCTGTCAAATTGATTAAAAAGTTTGTTTACACAATATATATATGTGGAAAAACATTTTTTAATATCAATTTTGTACTTTTTTTCCAGGATTCCTTTATGTATAGAAATTTGAAAAGAACAGCATTTATCTGAAATACAAAGCTTTTGTAACATTATACGCTACCATTCAAAAGTTTGCGGTCAATAAGATTTTTTTTTTTTAATTAACACTTTTATTCAGCAAATATGCATTAACTCGATCAAAAGTGACAGTAAAGACATTTATTATGTTACAAAATATTATATTTCAAATAAACACTGTTCTTTTTAACTTTCTATTCAAAGAATCCAGAAAAAAAATATTGTATACAAATATTTTGAACGATTGTACACATTAAATGTTTTTTGAGCAGCAAATCGGTATATTAAAATGATTCCTGAAGGATCATGTGACACTGAAGACTGGAGTAATGATGCTGAAAATTCAGCTGTCAACACACAAGAATAAATTACATTTTAAAAACTTTTTTCAAATAGAAAACAGTTATTTTAAATTGTAGTTATATTTCACAATATTGTTGTTTTTACTGTATTTTTAATTAAATAAATGCAGCCTTGGCGAGCAGACGATACTAAATATATGTATGTAGATATACACATATATATATATATATATATATATATATATATATATATATATATATATATATAAAATATATAGCAAAAGAATGAAAGTCATACAAGTTTGGAATTACATGAAGGTAAGTAAATGATGATATTTTAATTTTTCGGTGTAATATGCCTTCAAGTGACCAAGTGTAATACTCCCCCAAGAATCAAGCTTACCATTTCAGAAGCCCCTCCAGGAAGCCAGTGTTAATGCGTTTTATAGCAACTGTGGTGAAGTGGGCAGGCAGTATTGACAAGGCAACAGCCAACAGGTCAGGCTCACAGACAAGTCTGTTTCGAAACAAACCGCCAGCCAATAGACAAAGCAAATGAACCTGTTTGACAAAATAAATAAGAAATCATACACCAGTACAAGTAATTAAAAAAAGCCAAAAAATAATAAAGTGAGTTCATATTACACATTATTACAACATATTAGTGCTATAAACTTGTATCAATTGTATTATATTATGTTTAGGGCTGTCGATTTAATGTGTTAAGTTAATTAATTAGTTATGGAGAATAATGTGTTAAAATAATTCAATGCATTTATTGCACCTGCCCTGCCCCAGACCTGTGTAGTTCATCTTACAGTTCATATAGTTGTTTGGTGAAGAACCTGATGCATGGCAACAACTCACTGTGTGATGTGGCCAACAGAATGCAGTGAGAATGGCCTAAAATTTAAAATATCATGGCAAAAATGCCCTTGTATGAATTTTTGTCTCATTTATAGGCCTACATGATATGATATAGTTTTAGTTGAGCAATATCATTATCTCACAAGTAACGAGCACAATATCACACAAGTACAGTTTTTATCATGAATAGCATGAATACAAATATAATATTGATTTTATACAACAATTCAATAAACAAGTTCATTTTGTGACATAATTTACAATATTGTCTGTTTATTCTCAATTTTTCCAAAGAAAATATTACCTATGAAGCCAGAGCAAACTCTTGTGCATCTCAGAGCGATGTCAAATCGCTCTTTCAGTACTTTGATGTCAAACACTGGTCAGTCTGCGCAGTAACGTCTCAAGTCGAACACACCTATTTACTTCATTTCTGAATGAATCAGTCGTTTGAACGAATCGAATGAGTAAATGACTCAATGACTTACTCAGACATTTACTGTACCTACTAGAAGTTTTAGTTTCCTATTTAGAGTGTAATTTATTTTAAAAAGTATTTCATATTTGTTTATTTACATTTACCCTCGTGCCACTTTAAACCTGTATGACTTTCTTTGCGAAACATAAAAGATGAAATTTTTGTAATGTCCAGTTGATGCTTTTCTCATTTAACACAATAATGATTTTAAATAGTAATTTCTCAGCCAAATTTGATGTCCAATTAATTTTATGATTAATTAGATTAAAAAATGTAAATCGCTTGACAGCCCTAATTATATTGTATTTATTATATTATATTAATAATAAATAAAATAAATAAATGAATAAATGAATGAAACGGTGCGAGTCCGGTAGGGTGAATGATGATGAGTACTATAGAGATTAAAGAGATGAGATTACTATAGTACTATTTTTTTTTTTTTTTGACTACTTGATTAGCATAAGACTTTCAAAAATGTTAAAAAAAAATCTTTCAACCCCAAACCTTTGAATGGTAGTACGTGTATAGTTAGTTAGAAAAAACAAATAACCCTAACAGAAAAAAACACACACATACCTTGTGGGTATCCACCACCAGTTCCTTGTTAAAACGTTTCATCATTCGACGCAGATAAGTTTCAAACTCCTCTTTCTTTTTCTCCCTGGAAACAGTTGTCATGGTGTTAGGATTTTCCATTTAATCTTTCTGACCACCACAGCTCCTTTTATGAATGTGACCGCAACTATCTTGTAGACATTTACCACACTGAAGAATTTCATCACTTAGCAATCTGCCACTTATTAAACTCTCTCTCACACACACTCACTTCCTCTGCCTCTTGCGAGCCATGTCCGGAGTCTCGATCTCAATCTCCACAGGTTTTGACACAACTGCAAGTTCTGCCGAGTCCACGGGACCCAGGGGTTCCGCCATCTCTGAGAAAGCACACAGTTCAAAACGGAGTAACATCAGTGTGTATGAGTGCTGAAAAACACACCAACGTATAACACTTACTCAGATATTGAAATTCATAAACAAATATCAGTGATTTACAAAAGGAGACTATGTACCTTCCACTTCCTCCCAGTCCTCCTCATCTTCACTCTCCTCCTCTTCTTCTTCTTCTTCTTCCTTCACTTGTTTTGATGGTGACGAGTGCTCTATGAACATCGGACTCATCCCCACACTGTGGTCACTCGTGTCCTCTGGCTCTTCTGTTTTAACTTCTCTGTCCCGGAAGTACTTGCTTGTCCTCTCGTCAGAGGCATCTTTGACCTTTTTGGACACACGGGACGTCACCCTGGAATTTTTGCGGTTGTTTTTATCCAGCATGCCATTTTCTGGAACAGATAAGCAGGACACGGTGACAGCAGAACAAAGATATACTAGAGTGCAGAAAGCAGATCATTAATTTAATACCTCCTCATTCAGGATGTTGGACGTACTTTATTGACATCTATTTAAACACTTTGTATGTTTGTCTAAACTGTTGTTTTACACAGGAATTGGACATGTTTAGTCTTTCACCCTGCTTACTAAATACTAGACAGAAATATTGACATTAAAACCGACCCTAAAGCACCAAAAACAGACACATAATCCCAAATATGTATGCTGTGCACGCCCACACTCATATATTGGGGACACCTTCAGTCAAATGACAAGAAGAAGGGCTTCATTTGAAATGCAAGCAATGCAAGAGAAGTCAAGCGAGAGTGTCTGCACGGATGCACACTGCAGATGTCTGTGTACTGCATTCACACCATTACAGTTCATTCATTTCACTGTCCAACTGCTATGCTGCCTTTTAACTAAACGGCGACTAGTTTTGATTCTGAGTTTGAGCATCAGAGAGACAAAGTACATTTTTATGGAGCGTAGATACCTTTGTTTTTTGGTGTTTTAGATGCCGGTTTGTTCTTTGCAATCTGCTTCGGTTTCTTTGTGTCCGTTTTCTGCTGTTTCTCTTTACTCTTTGCCATTTGCCGTTGCTGTTCGCGGACTGTTTTAGGACAAATGAAACATGCATTCAGAGGAAGAGAGACGTCAAATTGTGTAATGTAACCTGAAGACCCCTGTTACCCAACACAATCACCTCCCACCTTTCATAACACCGAAAGCATGCACTTTTTGCTTGAGGAGATCCGAAAATACGTCACATCCGCCTCTGCTAACGTTGGTTGTGTAATTGTAATGTGGTGATTTAAACGCTAGGAGGGGATGTTGGACAAACGTCTTTCAGTGTTGTTTAGGTTACCTGTCATCATTTACTAACCCTCAAGTTGTTTCAAACCTGTATGAGTTTCTTTATTCTGCTGAACACAAAAGAAAATATTTTGAAGAACGTCTGTAACTGAACAGTTCATGGGCCCCTTTGACTTTTGATTTTTTTTTTTCTCCATACTATGGAAGTCAATGGGGTCCAACAACTGATTGGTTGGAGACGTTTTTTAAAACATCTTTTGTGTTCACCTGTAGAAAGAATTTCATTCAGCTTTGAAACAGCTTGATGGAGTGAAATTTTTAGGGTGAACTAATCCTTTTAATCATCATAGCATTATCTTCTAGCTTGATGACGATGATTTATATGGTCCTGACCATAGTCTAGAAAACTGCTCTAGCACTAGTAACAAAACAAACAAACAAAAAATCCCCAAAAGAACTTAACACACATAGACAACTTTACAGATATTATTTTATTATTTGAAAGTTTTCCATTAAGCTTAGGAAGATTTGAGCTGTGATGAACACTTATCAGTGTGTGCCGTTTCAAACACAGGAATCATACAGACGATCATATTCATGATGTGGTGTGATAATAGCTTGCCATAGAACATGTCTAGTTTTAATCACATACAATTCTGTTTATTTGTATTCAAAATTGCTGCTGTTTGTATAATATGGGACATTAACCTCATTCAGTCAAGTTCATTAACATTTGGGCCTGACTTTGTGTGTGTGTGTGTGTGTACGTCTATGTGTATGTACCTGATGGTGCTGATGCAAATGAACAGCTGTTTTAGCATCACTTGGCAGCAGATGTCCAGCCAGTGTGTGTGTGTGTGTGTGTGTGTGAGAGAGACTTCTGAGAACCGTCTGTGGACTTGATTGGCAGAGCAGAATCAGATATTCTCCCCGCAGCCAGTCAGACTCAATGGGCATCTGTGCCCGGACCGATGCCAGGACAGGTGTATGTGTGTCACATGATTGGCATAGAAAGAGTGGCTTTTGGCACCAATACTCAATGACGACACAGTCCCCCAGCCCTGCATGGCTTCCATCCCTATATGAGTCCTGAGCATTCTCAGATAGGAATAAAAAGCCATACGGGGCAAAGAGCAACGAGAGAGACCTCTTTCAGACATTTACACACAATAATTCCATCTAATCTTAATGCCAACACACAGAAAACGTCCTTGGTTTTATGTTGTAGCGCGACATCCAGTGGACATGTCCGGTATTACAAGTTTGCCGTGCTCTTAAATCGCCCTGCAATAATCGTCACCACTACCGTTGTGACCATTACAGGACAATCTTTCCGATACAGCATTGACAAAAATAACGTCATATCCCTAAACTTTAAAAAAATAGCGCTAGATTTTACCCGCTGGAGCTTAAATGTCCACGATAAAGTATGAGAAGAAACCGCATTTTTTTTTTTTTTTTTTTGTGAATGAAATAACTCACATTTCCATTTTTGTAGCCAAACCGATGCATTTTAAGGTCGATGGCATCAGTAGATATATTTAGCAGCTATAACACGGCTCTCCGGCACATGCACCTGTTGTCCAGTCATTGTTATGTCTGAGAGTAAAAACGTGAAAACGCTGGCGATTATTTTCTCTCCATCGGTGCACGCGCAACAGGAGGAGCACAAACCGACGAGACTCTGCATAGAAAAAAACTTGTAAAATAACAGGTTAAGCAAAACTGTAATCTTGGTGAAGGTCGAGCTGTGCTCTCCAGCAGCTGACGCGCAGTTCTGTGCGCAAAAACTAGCAGCGCAAATCGTCACCATGTCATACATGACATTAGGATGACCAACGCATGATGATGAAATGACTGGAAACGTCCGTGTGACATTCTTGCAACATTACTGTTCACTACATACTGGTAGGCTATACTATGGCAAGCCACATTAACATGTATTCATTACAACATTTTTTTTTAATCTCACATGTTGCAATTGATTTTTAATTAATTAAATATTATTACCAAAACTAATTGACTTTAAATGTAATACTAATAAAAGACTACCTGTCGGACTGAAATGCTACTAGTGATAACTGGGACTATTTTAGGTTTTTGTAAAACTGGAATTGGCAAACTAAATATACGACTAGAACATTTAATGAATAGGTAAAACTATAAAACTGGAATAGGTACCATCATAAATTTAATTACATTCTAGTTGGAAAACAATAGTTCATATATGAACAATATATCCTCATAGGATTCAACTACCTGCAAAAAATGTGTAATTTGTTAAATATGACAATGAAATAGTCGCCTTTTTTGACAATATTTGGATTGTGACTGATACCAAACGAATAATTACTATAGACTGATTAGAAGCCTATCTAACGAAAAGTGAAATTGGTCATATTCGATTATAAGATGATAATAGATTCCTAATAGGCTAAATTACAAAAAAAGATCAACAATCTAAAAATAATTACTAGATATTTTTACGGCATAAACGTTCAAATTGCGTGCCATACTATACCTCCTTTTCTGTTTAAACAGTTCGACGCAGACTCATTTTACATGAGTTTTGCCCTGTAAGAGATAAGTGAGTCAGACAGAGATAGACAGAAAAGCCCTTGATCGATAATATCAGTGACCAGATGAGAGGAGCCATGGCGCAGCAGTCTGACAGGAGAGAGAGAGAGATGATGAACGGCGAAAGTCTGTCCGGCTGCTCCAGACTCCGGAGGAGAGAGGTCTGCGATATAGTAGCGGTTGTGGTGAAAAGTTAGCGGAATGCATTCCTCATTCCAAAGCATGGATCGGAACATGTCATCCCGACCCAAATGCCCGTGTTTCCAGCTCCAGTGCCTCATTCGGATGATCACGAATAGGTATCGGTATTAGCGACTGTGAGCCAGCAGGTGGATGTCGCCTCGCCCAATCAGGGCCCCGGTTTCACGGGGCACAGCAGGGTCAGTCAGTCAGCCAGCCAGCCGGTCGGAGTTTGAGCAGCGTTGTGCAGCTGTGCGCTCCTCCATTCACTCTCGCGCAGACAGAGGCGAGGGGGCCGCCGCGAGGAGGGGTGGGGGAGCGGACAGGCCCCCTCCCCTGTAGCCCGTACGACCAATGGCAGTGGAGCAGCGAGAACAGAAAGGACATCATACCTGAGCACGAGACCAACCTCCGTGCGCGCGGGGGATTTTCCCCCCTCATCTGTTAGAGAAGCGCGCGTGTTAATAAAGGGCTGCGGCCGCTGAATAGGGCCTTTTTTTAACCCTCTTTTCAAATACCGCCAGAAAGCAGTTTCTTTCTGCCTCTAATAGTACAGGAGAGACATTGGGAGTGGGAGAGCAGTAAAATGTGTGTGTGTGTGTGTGTGTGGCTCCTCTTCCTTCATCTTGCTCCTTCATTCTAATGAACAACTCACCAGGACATCCTGCACTTGCTCTCCATCTCTCCCTCCCTCTTTGCTCTCTCTCCAATCTATGTGTGTGTGGTTCCCCTTTTCATACTTTGTCGGGCGTCCGTTCCTGTTGGTTGTCCTAACAACACACTGTAGACTCAGGCCCTTGAGACAAAAGACAGCTCCAAGTGTCTACGGGGAGAAGAAGAAAAAAAACCTTCCACAGCCATTTGGAGGGTTCACTGCCCCCCTTCTCTTCTCCAGCACATTCCACAGCGTTTCCTCGCGCCCTCTCTCCCCTTGCCCCTCCACTGCTGTCTCCCCCGAGCCGAACGGGGCACATCACGGTGGAACGGAGAGGGGGAAAGATGGGGTTGAAGGCGTTTTTTGGAGGCAGAGGGTTTTTCTTCTTCAGGCGAAAGCCTAGCCATTCCAGGCAAATGTCAAATGATGTCACTCTTCATCCATCGGCTGCATGTTGTTTTTGTTGTTTTGCATTCTGCCTAGAAAAAAATAATTATGTTGGCACAGACGCAGGAAGAGGCTGCCTTGTACTTCCACTGCCAATTGGGATAAACCTGATGCTTTTTGGTCCTGTGGTCTTAGAGGGCATACAAAATCTGCACTTGAGTGCCAGACTGTTAAAAAAAGGAATGGTTGAGAAAAGTAAACCTCTTCCAAGCTATTCTGAATCCTAATGAACTAAATATCTATTAAATCCAACTGAATTGATTTAAATGTATTATGCTCAATTGACACCACGTATTCTAGTAATAATTATGTTTTAAATGATGTTTGAATGAAGTAAACTTCACAATCTCTGCCTATGAAGAAGGAAACATATTGTAGGCCTAATGAACAAACAAAAAAACCTCACCATTTTTTTCTTCTGCAAAACGCAAAAGAAAACAAGATATAAGGTTTCATTTGTTAACTACATTAGTTAACGAACTAAGAATGACCAATACTTGCAGCATTTATTAATCTTAGTTAATGTTGATTTAAAATCAAAAGTTGCATTTGTTAACATTAGTTAATTGTGAACATGAACAAACAGAAGAGGTGTATTTGTATTAATTAATGTTAACAAATATTAATAAACACTGTAACAAATGTATAGCTCATAGTTAGGTAATGTCAATACATTAACTAATCTTAACAAATGAGACCTTATTGTAAAGTGGTACTGAAGATATAAGAAGAATGTCAGTAACCAAAACAGTTTTGGTGTCCATTAACTTCCACTAAGTGGACAGAAAAAAAGACATTTCTCAGAAGTCAAACTATCTTTTATGCTCCAGAAGAATGAAAAGTCATACATGTTTGGAACAACATGAGTGAGTAAATGATGACAGAATTTTCATTTTAGGGTGAAATATCCCTTTAATTAAAATGATGAGTTTCCTACCGACAACACACAAGAAAAACACTAAATGGTGGCAACAAAAATAACAACAGCATTAAGTCTGGAAACTGTGAGAAAAAAACATTCTAATAGTAATTGCACATTTTTTTCATACCCCACAATGCATGCTAGGAACTCATAAACCCTATCAGAAATATGAAACTCTTTGTTTAGACAACTGTTAGGTTATTGTTGGATCAACATTGGGGGAATATTGTTGGTCAAACGTGTGTTTTATACAGATAAAATATGCCCTCTAATAAATAATAAATGTGACTCCTTTTTATAATCCCAAAAGAACTTGGCAAACACAACAAATACTTCAGGATAATTATAATGAAGTTAGATCTAACAGCAGGTGTAGGGGAAAAAACACCTGGACTAGGAGTAAATGTATAATTTGTGCAACAACTGTTGATGAACAGGTAATTGTGAATTTTAAAGTATGAAATTGAAATAGACGCATTCTAAGTTCAATATATTTAGGTTTGAAAAATAAAAAGCAGGTTATCTCTGTGATATTAATGTGAAATATCACACACACTGATCCACACAAGACGCACTCTGTCATCTGTATAATAAAGACTACAGGATAAAAGAGCCGAGGCACAATTATGCATCATAGTGAGAATAGTTTAAGATGTTTCATGCTTGAAGGACCCTGAATTTATTCAGCTAAAGAATGCAGGTGTTTGAAACATTTGTAAGTGTTCAAACAAACCCGAAGAAATGCAAGTGGAAGCAATTGCGTGGAAGGACGAGGCTCGGTAATAGCCGTGTTTACAGAGTGCTGACCAGTAATTTGGTATCTGTCGGTTTACCAGGCAGAGGAGTGTGGCTTCTCTTGTGGAAAACACTACCTGAGTTTCAACTGAAAGTTGGGCACACCTGCGTGTGCGATTAGACGGAGGGATTGTGCGAACAGCAGCGTCGGCCGTTGGAACAAAAAGAGGGACAGGAAAATCATGAGAGTCATCTGGTCTGCAGCGAGGCTCCCCGTCAGAATTCCACGCTCAGCTCTCTGGACGCCGCACCAGCACAACGACACAATGAACTGCATAATCAACTGGGATTTACCTAACAAAGAACAGCCCGCCACACATGGGCACACATGCACGCACACACCAGGGAACAGACACGCATGGCACTTGAAACACACTCGCTCAAACACAAACACACAAACACACGCACAGCTGAAATAAGCATCTACTCACAGTTTTAGAACCACTGAATCAGCAGCTAGACCAGTGCCAGTAGTAAATGAGAACACAACCGCACACGACAGCACAACATACTCACACTTACACGCTTTAATTAGTGACTGTGATGTGATTTATTTACGTTATTTCAAGTGTAGAGCTCTGTGTATACTTGTGATATGGATAGCTGGGTAAATTGTGTACGGTAGTATGTGTGTGTGTGTGTGTGTGTGTGTGTGTGTGTGTGTGTGTGTGCTGTGTATTGTGAATGACTTGTGTGTATGTGAGCATGAGGTGTGAGTCTGATAGGGGGTCCAACAGCTCTTTGATCATGACAGCCTGCGGAAGAGAGCTTCTGACAGAGCTCTGCAACCCCTCCCACATACACACACACACACACACATCTAAACACTATTTTCAGTGCTTTCAATTTTAAATCAGCCTTTTTATGTTTTAGTAATCACTCCCACACACGTAAAGTTCTACATGGATGAAAGTAACCATCAGTGTGCATTTTTTTAGTCAGAGGAGCATGACTGTTAGTAACGTCTGCTGTGGTTTTCTGTCAGGGTTGAGTTCATAAGACCATCCCCTCATTCACTCAAGGGTGAAATCTCTGTTTCTTATCTTTTTATCCAGAAATGTTGGGAAAGTAGTCTTCTTTACTCAGACCCTGTAGAAGCAGTAGATATTGCTATTTCAGCTCTAGGTTGAGGTGGGCTCAGTAGGGTAAGAATTCGATCCAATTGCAAAAGCCAAAAGCCCTGAGCTTGGCATGCGGAAGGAAGAACAAGATATCAAGGCCACAATTTGGCCAACAATCATGCACTGTTGAGGAAAAATCAAGATGCATTGTTTTGTTTTTTTACAGAACCCCATACATGACATGCAGAAGAAAAAATAGATTTCCATGACTTATTAATTCACAGCATTTATTCATTCCATTGTTTTAGTTAAATCATGGGCATGTTGTACTAATTTGTTCCTTCTGCCACAATTGAACAAATTTAAAATGAGGGAATGAATTAGTAAAACATGCCCACAATTGAACGAAAACAAGGAAAAAAAAAAAAATTAAAACATGGCCATGAAATATTTAAGTAGGAAAGAAATTTTTAACTTGTGGCCACAATATAATTTTTTCCCCCGCATTTCATGTGTGAGGCTCTGTACAACATAATTCTCAGGGTTAGTTCACCAAAAAATGAAATGTCATTACTTACTCACTGTCATGTCATTCCACACCCACGAGGCCTTCGTTCATCTTCGGAACACAAATTAAGATATTTGGATGAAATCCGAAAGTTTTTTTTAAAAATTCTCCATTAAAATCAATTAAATTACCATGATTTAAGGTCCAGAAAAGTAGTAAAATCATTGTTAAAATAGTAAATGTGACTACAGAGGTTCAAACTTAATATTATGAAGTGACGAGAAAACTTTTTGTGCGCAAAAACAAAACAAAAATAATGACTTTATTCAACAAATTTGTCTCTCCCCTGTCATTCCGCTATGCGGTTTACGTTACAGAACGTCCGTTTTCCATTCGGACATAGAACCCAGAAGCGTTGCAATGCTAATCAAATGTGCCATTTGTTCTGTGTAAATGAAATGCTGCATCAAAGTGATGTTAAAGGTACAGTCAGTAATTTGACTCATTAAAAAAAAAAAAACGTTTTACTAAAAAAAACTGAACTGGAGAGAAAACATGTAAAATTTTGAAATTATGTACACTCATATGAGATAAGTACACCATTTTCAGTAATCTAAAAAAGCTAATAAGTTCAAGACATATATATATAGAGAGAGAGAGAAAGAGAGAAAGAGAGAAAGAGAGAGAGAGAGAGAGAGAATTAGAATAACTGAGACAGAGTTTGTGACAATCAAGAACTCCATCAATATGAAGCTATTAAAGTACAGTTAAACACTAGGAACAAAAAATGAAGAGCATACAGAATAATTATTTCATGCAATGGAGGAATCAATAGATACTAGTAACTTTTGGAACAATTGGAACAGACCAAGAATTGGCCATTCAAAACAGGAACAAACACAGTTTTGGTCATTCCTTAGATTAGGGTCCAACTATTAACTTTGACTTTTGCCTGAATAAACTACTGATTATTACTAGCAAACATGCGTTAAGGTAGGTGTTAATTTTAAGTAAGGACTAAGGGATGTAGAATATGGTCAAGAAGAATTGGCATTACTATGTGCTTTATAAGTATCAATAAACAGCCAATATCCTAGTAATATGCACGTTAATAAGCAAGTTAATAGTGAGAATCAGACCCAAAACTAAAGTGTTACCACAAATTTTCTCTCAACAACAAGGAGTCAGACAAGGTTACTCACTGAGCCCCACTCTATTTAACATTTATATAAACGAATTAGCCAAAGCATTAAATAATTCGACTGCCCCCGGCCCAGCCCTGCCTTAATCAGAAATTAAATGTGTCCTCTTTGTAGATGATTCAGTCATTCTGTCAAAAACAAAAGAGGGACTACAACAGCTACTTGACAAGAAGGAGACATTCAGTCAAATGTGGGCTCTTAAAATTAACCTATAGAAAAAACAAAAATAATGATTTTTCAAAACAGATCCAGGTGTAGGGAAAATAAAGACACCTTCAGAGCAGGAAACCAAATCTTCCAACACACCCACGAATACACCTATCTGGGACTAAAAATAAGTTCAACAGGAAGCTTCAATCTGGTTGTGAATGAACTGAAAGCAAAAGCAATGAAAGTCTCCTACATGAATAAAAATACCATTCAATATGAAATTCCAATTCAAACCTGGCCAATTGCAGGGAGATATGGAGCCCTAAAACCCAAAGATGTTTTCTAAATGGGAAAAAGAGGAAATCGAAACTTTGTAAAAGCATCCAAAAAGTAAACAGAGCAACACCAAACAACTTGACTTGTGCAGAGAAGAATTAGGACAATACCCCTTATTAATCACCACCCAAAAAAATAAGCTCCTGAAATGCAGTCATCTGAGCTCATTCCAGGTTCAAAGCCTGCAGTGACAGGAGCAGAACCTGCACATGAGCGCCTTCACAGCGTCTGCTGAAACTACATCCAAAGCAGCCCAGCACAATCTGGCCCAACCAAATTATACAATTACGAAACAAAATTGCACTGCCTATTGGAAAGATGCAATCAAATTACAACCGAAGATAGAACTCTATTTAGACCTGAATAGACATTACAAACCAACAGAATACCTGAGCTGTGTGAAAGAGCACAAAGTGAGAAAGACACTAACCAAATACAGACTGAGTGATCACTGTCTGGCTACAGACAGACATCGCATCTGCGAGAACATAGATATACTTTTTTACTTAGGACACTTCCTGCTGTGATCAATATCAGAACATTCACAAAATTTCAGCAAATAGTACCAAGTTTAATGGCACTACCAAATCCAGAAAAATTAAGATTTCAGGAGAAAACTCCAGCTTGATCACGGACAAAACTAAAGTCAGAAATATTCTTACATCTGAACATGTCTGAATGTTTTTTCTTTTTTACATTGTCACAATCCTTTCCTTGTTATTTCTATTTCTTCTATAAATGTATATTATAACATTTAATCTCTCTTTATTGTGACAATTATTTACTTACAACATAATCAAATGTATGAGATTATTTATTTATTTAACATGAATGCGTTTTTTTAAATTATCCATAATGCATTGGCAACATTGTGCTACACAGTCATGCTAATAAAACTCATTTGAAATTGAAAAAAAAAATGAAATTGAAAATCAGAGAGAAACAGTTTGTTTAAAGTTGGCAAGAAATGGAAATTCAGCCAATAATTGTAATTTTGCATATGTTTCTCATTGATCTTATTGTAAATCAATCGTCCACATGTATTGTTTTTTTTTTGGCCGTTGTAATCAAAATGAAATAACAGGTTTATCTCATTTAGTCTGAACTAAATAAACCCCACCTCTCCACAAATCGACTTTTTCAATCAATACATCACAATACAGAATAAAAAAAATCTTCCGTTACAATGCGACTAAAGTGTGTCGCTGTCATGCATGCCTTGTTTTTCTACACAATGCATTGCAAATTATCCCCACTGTTTGAGGTCTGAAAATGGTAAGGACGTGTCTCTGTGGAGACTCTTGGTTCTGGACTTGCATCAGGAGTCCTTAACAGTCCCCTCCAGGATCATTTCCTTCTTTCTCTCACTCTCCCTCTGTCTCACTCTTCAATTAAAGTAAGCTTCATTGCCAAATCACCTACTGAAAAAGTGTTGCCGAAGCTTACAACGGCAGCAGCAATCTGTTCAAGTGTCCATAGAAACCGTTAATAACATTAACAGGGGCATAAAGCAACAATAAGTGTACTGTGCTGGTTATGCCGCTGGAAAAATAACAGTTGAACGGTGAGAGGTAATCAATACCTTTCGAGGCCTTAGGCTACTGTCAACTATGTACATCTCTCTCCCACTCTCTATGTCCAGGTTATCGGGTAGCGGTGTGTGTGCGCACATGTGGGTGTGTTAGTCAGTGCGTGCGTGTGTTTTTGCGTGAGACAGGCAGCTCTTCCCGCTGAGTGGTTGTCATGGTTACAGCAGGGAGATGGAATGCGGTAAATATCTCTATTTCCCAATCAACCACACACAAACACACACACACACACACACACACACACAAACACACACACACACACACATACTGTTGGTCTTTTGGGAGAAAGGTCAGAACATGCCAGGAGACAGTAAAAGACAGAGAGGAGTAGGCAGTAAGTGTGCCAGTGGTCTACGTTAAATGTTTTTTTTGTTTTTTCTTTTTGTTCATTCGAACACTGAACTTTGAGGAACTTAAATGAAGCTTGAGATTTTAATAACAGAAAACTGTAGTTTGGCTGAGGGCTGAGGAGAACACAATAATCCTCAACACCTAACCTTCAGCCAGTTCTGATGCTCGCTGGAAGAACTACTGGAACAAGTCTGTTAGTGCCCAAAGAGCTTATTAAAAAAAAAAAAAAAAAAAAAAAAAAAAAAAAAAAAAAAAAAATCTAATTATGATGCCAAACTAAAAACAACACCAAATAGTGCACAGAGAAAAGCAGGGAAAGCAAACCTGCACTAAAACATGAATTCCAACCATTTTTCTAATTTGATTTGTTGGAATGATCCATATTACGATCCAGCATTAATCCTGTAAGTCGTAGGTGAAGTATTCAAGTTCAGCTATGGGTGACCAGGCACTAGAGAGTTATTGATTGGACGAAACGCATCTGTTAAGTACTTTCTAACCATTGTGGTGATGTTAGCAGTTTGTGTACAATAAAGCAGATGTGTTTGCCTGTGTGCGCATGTTATTAGTCGCTAATAGCTGCTCAGGGGATGAAATCTACCACTAGTAGTATCAGCAGAGAAGTTTATGATTAGGTTTATGAAATTCTGCAACCCAATTAAAGACACTCAATCAATATTAGAGACTTTGCTAATTCCATTCCGTGTAATGAACAGTAGACAATTCCTATGCTGATCATGTGTGAGTTGCTTATTGAATTTTCGATGCTATAGTCATCCCACTTACAAAATTGCCTTCAGGAAATTCTGTGATGATTCAACCATGAATGATGCCCACTACTGTTTAAAAGTTTGTGATCAGTAAGATTTTTAAATTTTTTTGAAAGAATATGCATTCATTTGATCAAAAGTGACAATAAAGACCTTGAAATGTTACAAAAGATTTATCTTCCAAATAAATGCTTTTCTAACTTTCTGTTCATTAAAAGAATCCTGAAAAAGAAAATGTATCACTGTTTACACAAAAATATTAAGCAGCACAACTGTTTTCAACATTGATAATACTAATAACTAATTCTCGAGCATCAAATCATCATATTAGTATGATTTCTGAAGGATCATGTGACACTGAAGACTGGAGTAATGATGCTGAACATTCAACTTTGCCATCACAGGAATGAGTTACCTCTGAAAGCATTAAAATAGAAAGAAACTGTTTTGACTGTATTTTTGATTAAACAAATGCAACTGTGTAATTCATACACAGCTCGAAGTGTTGTTTGTTTGTTTCTGGTTACTATGCATATTTTGCTATAATTAATTCTTCTAATCCGAAAATCTGGCAAAAAGCAGTTACTATCTGAATTCGCGCCACCAAAATCTTGTACATTTTAATTAAAATGTGACAAGAGGAAAGCGCAAGAAAGAAAGAAATATGCGGAAGGAAGATGAAAAAAGAGTGAGGGGACGGATGATCAGTGGGGAAAAAAACAGTAAAACCAAAAAAGTGAAAAAAAGGAAAGAAAAAGAGAAAAAGCGGGACTGGTCACCTGGAGATCCCTGGCCTGGGCTGAGCCATGGGAAGGTGGTAGCAGTCGTCATGGAGAGGGGCTCTGGTTGCCATAGTAACAGCTGGGCCGGGGGTCAACGGCTAAGGGAATGTGTTTGCACACAGAAGTGCATGCTGGGAGGAGAATCCTGCTGGGTGTGTTTAAGTGAGTGAGTTTGAAAGAGAGAGAGAGAGAGCGTTCTTAGTGGTCCCTTCAGAGCTGAAAAACCCCCATGTTGCCATAACAAAGAGGAGAAATTAGTTTGGGGCTGTGAGGTAATTGCTGAGGCATTTTGTGAAGTTCTTTTGAGGTGCTAGATGAAATAATTTGTTCGATAAAATGGGAGCCACGGTTTTAGAGGTACCGCAAAAATGATCTTTTTTCTATCACAGCTCAAAATCTTCCGTTTAAATCCAAAACCTGCTACATATTGCAAACATACACTTACATGACCCCCGTAAACACAAGGACATCCTAAAATTGATCTTCCTGAATGAGACTAGAATCTCCACACACTCCCACTCAGATGTAGAGAACATATAGAGACCCTTAAATCGAAAGGCCATTTCTGTACCCACACAAACCTAAACTGAGGTTCATGAGTCACTGAGGACAGCACACATGGATGAATTCACGGTTGAAGGTTTCTTGATGGAAGTATACTGGTTCAGATGAACACATTTAGTACATTTAGAATTCAATAGAGTGGAATACAGTGTGCTATTCTGTTCCGTTCCTTAGAACCTGGAACATTCCTTTAATGGATTTAACAGCTTTTGAGGCATAATGTTGATAACTACAAAAAATGATTTCAGTTTGTCCGTTTTCTTGAGGATTGAGGTTACTGTGAGGATTTATAGGCAAATTCACTACAGTTTAAACGTTTGGAGTCAGTATGATTTATTTTTATTTTTTTAAAGAAATTAATTTTAGGGTTTCGGGGGTTTTATGGCGTTATCATGGCAACGAAGTTCTAAAACTGAATACAACTTTACACAGAAAGGGTTAGTAAGCATTTTTTCCACAATAAAATCATGTTACACACATATTGTTTATGTCTTGTGGCTATCCTACTGAAAAGTGATTACCTGAAAATTTCCCTTCCATTGGAAGTGCCACACTGTAACCTAGAAAAGGAGGGACAAGTTGAAATCAATTTTGTGGTACATTTGCTCACTCACAAACACTTTCCAAACTCCACCCACATTTGTCACATTCAAAGCCACTAGGTTCACCGAGTCAAACACATAGAAACACGCACAAGCACACACAAACTCTGTCTCACACTCTTGAGGGATGTTGTTCCCGGAGTCGAACTGTCTGCAGGAGATGCAGTGAGATGGAAAACTTTAATCGCATTAAAAGAAAAACCTTCTCCTTTCATTTGGAAATTCTTCAGATTCCCCCTTTCTCTCCCACCCTCGTCCTTCTCCCTCTACTTTCCGACCTCCCCCCTCCTCCAGCATTTACAGCCACTTCTATTGCTCCTGACCCCCCCCCCCCCCCCTCCCCAATCTGCTCCACCAGTGGAGGAATTACAATCTGCCCCAGTCTCTCACTGTTTCGCTCCAACTCCCTCACTCTCTCTCTCTCTCTTTCTCGTTCTCTTTCTCTCTTTCTTTTCGTCTTGCTCCTGTGATTCTGTTCCTCCTCTTTCAGAAAGCAGACAGATCAAAGGCTCAGCCCCTCCTCTCTCCTCCAGAAGGTTTTGTCCCCATCTCTCTGTCACTCGGTCTTTGTGGACCTCTTTCCGGTTTCATGCCACGTTCAAACTCTCCTTTTGTCATCTGGCTCCAAAACACATTTACACACACGGACACACAAATACACACGGTCACACACAACGAGGATAAACCACCTGAGGAGTGAGGGGGATTTTCAGTGTGGCTCAAAGTCTTAGTGACAGGGGGATTTTTGGACCTTAGGGGTCCTGACGCAAGTTCACTGTTTAGACTCTTACGCTCACACAAAACAACTTTGGAAAGTTTCACGATTGAGCAGGGGTTAAAAAAGTATTTTTTTTTAGCTTTGTAAATATTTCAGTAGTATCATAATCGGAAATCACATGATTATAGTAATATAACTAAACTCACACAAAAATATACAACAAACTAGATGACTATCGAGCGATGCCATCAGAGAGCCTGTCAACTCAAATAATCACAAGAGGGCAGTGCTGCACAATGTTGAAGAGAAAGTAAAAAAAAAAAAAAATTTAAAAGATCTCACCCTCACGTCATTCCAAACCTGTATGAATTTCTTTCTTCTGTGGAACACAAAAAGAGAAGATACGATGTGCTAGTTGCTCTTTTCCATGCAATTACAAGAAACAGGAACTAATGTCCATTTTATTACTGAAAAAGGGAAAAAGGATTGATAAAGTGAATCATACAGCTTGTGCTTTTTATTCCAATTAATAAGTAGCTTTAAATTTTATTCCAAGACAATGCTTGCTCCATGAACTTCCACTGACAGTGTATTACCGTAAAACACATTATTTATTTATTTAGTCATGTCAAGTCTAATTAAGAACAATTAATATTATATAGTCATGATTATACAGTATTACAAGTATATACTGTATTATTATATACATTATTATTATGATTCAAAATGATTTTTTGTAGATACTGACAGCATGTCTATGCTGCAGTCAATAGTGCATAACTGGTAATGAACCCGGAACATTCCTTTAGACGGGATTTGTGGTTGAGTTTTAAACTAAGTCTGAGGTTTGTTTTGAGGCTGAGTTAAGTCAAGTCAAGTTTATTTTTATTTGTCATTTGCACAGCTTACGCAGGGTTCACTGGGCACTAAATGCTTGTGACAAGGCTCAGACTGCAGTACAAACGATCGCAAACTACTGACAGTATGAAACACGACACACAAGAGCTAATTCAAATAAAGTACAAATAAAGTGCAAATTCAAACGTTTGGGATGGTAAGATTTTTTTTAATGTTTTTTGAAAGTAGTATCTCATGATCACCCATTTATTTGATCAAATAGTTATATCAGCAATAGTGTAAATGGTGTACAGTATAATTTTACAACTTAAAAGAAGTGTTTTCTATTTTAATATATTGCAAAATGTTATTTTTATGATCATTTTGTCACATGATCCTTCAGAAATCATTCTAATATGCTGATTTGCTGCTTATCAAAATAAAAAAAAAATCATTATCATCAATGTTGAAAACAGTTGTGCTGCTTAATATTTATATGGAGACTGGGATTCATTTCAGGATTCTTTGATGAATAGAACGTTAGAAAAAACATCTTTTATTTGAAAAAGATTGATCAATATTTTTTTTTTTAAAAGTGTGTGTGTATATATATATCATACATACAGTATAGAATAGCACTGTGACAGTACAAGTTTAAGTACAGATTGTGGAAAGAAATATACTATAGTAAACAACACGATAAACAAGCGACAATCAGTAACGTGATAGTTCAGCTTGAGACGAGGTCGAAATTGAGGTTCAAACTATATGAAGCCGGTTTTATATTGAGGTTAAGATTAGGGTTTTGTGGCTGTGGTTAGTTAGGAATAAAGCAAAGGTTAAGGGTAAGGCCGATTTTAGCTTAAGTTTAAAGCTGGGACTGAGAGTAAGCTTTGTTGGTTTGAAGTTGAAGTTGGGATTCAGTCTTTAGTTAGGAATGTTAGTGGTTCTGTCGACAACATTTATAGAATATGTCAATTACCACAGAGAATTTTGTCGATTTGCTTTTGTTTATGAAGTCAGTCAAGCAATTGAAAAAATTAAAATGACAATATAATAAATTTTACTTATGGACTTTGGAATGTTAACTACTTTTAAAGTAAAATATGACACGTATGTGTTTAAAACAAATTGGCCCTCACAAGTACAGCCAAACCCGTCCTGTCACACAAATACACACACACACAGGTTTGTTTTGCTATCTTAGTGAGGACATTGTGTAGACTTACATCGATTTTACATCAGGTCAATGATATTTTCTATCACCTAAACCAACCTTTACTCCTAAACCTACCCATCACAGAAACATGTGCACATCAATAGATTAAAATAAAAATCTATTTTGGTTGATTTATAAGCTTTTTTAACAAGTGAAGACCCGTCAAATGTCCTCAGTAGTGGGTTTAAAAAGTATTTCACAATATAAATGAGGACATTTGGTCCTCACAAGTATAGCCAAAACAAGTACACCCCCCCCCCCCCACCCCACACACACACGTCTGGTCCATCTGCTAACTAAGATGATTGACCTGGTGTTCCAGGTGACATTTCAATCAACTAGAGAAGAACCCGAGCCTGTTTCAGAAAAGAAAAATGTTTCAAAAAGTGCTGAATTCATCACCTAGATACCAGTCACAAAAATATTTTTTTCTTAACTACCTTTTTTTCTTTTTTTTTTTACTCAACTGCCTTCACAGAAGCTCTATTGCTCACATTCAGGACACATTTCAAGTATAAATAACCGCATTTTTATCAAATACAATAATTAAAGTCACACCGCTCACACATTTTCCTGGCATGACACAAATATCCACATGAAAAACAGAAACCAAAATGCTTCAACCGCACCACTAGACAACTGGCTAATACTAAGAAATGTGTTATGCATGCTGTTTCGAAGACGATCAGTCATTTTTCTATCCACACAGTACATACATGCTCGCATATAAAATAGATTAAGGTAAAAATACGTTAAAAGGTTGACATCGTTTTAATTCTAATTGCCTAGCAAGAAAACAGCAAAAACACACGAGCAGTGAATCATGATTGTAATTGGAGTAAAGACGTGCTTACACTGACTCAGTGGGGTGACCGAGGTCAAGCCCATGCCTCCACACCTGTTTCCATCTGCATTAACAGAGACAGAGGGAAATAACACGTGAACTAGATGTTTGATATATTATCCAGCACGAGATTTTGAGTACAATTTCATTGTCTTAACTTGAGGGGTGTCTGTCTAGTTATCTGTCTTCACTAAATCACTTTTCATATCATCAGTGTTCAGTTTAACTGCGCATCAAGAACAATGACGTAAAGGTCAATCTTACCGAAACCAACACAACACACAATCACTGTTAAACCTACTTCCGTGTACAAACCATCAACAGCGCGCACACACTCACAGGTACACAAACACACACGCACATCCTTAACCCCCATCCGCTGTCTGGGCCGGACTCATCTGAGCCGTTGCCATGGTGACGGGACCTGGAGAGCAGGCATCACCTTAGATACCTCAAACAGATAATCTCAACTAAACATATGCACACACAAACACACAAAACCTTGACCAGATAACAAATGCACACATACACATAACATGAACATACAAGTGACAACAAAATAGCAAACAGTATAGATAAGCACAAGTCAATCTGATATTACTGGACGGTTTAGATTTAAACAGAGAATAAACAAAACCTTGCCTAAATGAGTAAATCAACAAAAAAAAAAAGTAAAAATAGTGAATCTTACTAGACAATTTGTCACCACAAAATTAAGAGTAACAAATATTTCACATATAAGAAATTAAAATAAATTCTTTTTTTTTTTTTTTTACCATTTTTTTTTATATTTTAATGGAGTAATTTAAATCGTTCGGCCTGGACACAATAGGACGCAGTAAATACTACTTTACATAAGTATTTTTAATTCAAACTATAATTATAATGTAAATTATAATTCAAATTTAAATAATACATAAATATAAGTATATATACACTACAATTCAAAGGTTGGGTTAGTAAGATTTTTTCCATTTTTGAAATATAAAAAAGAAATGTAGAAAAGAAGTCTCTAATGCTCATTAAGGCTGCGTCTATTTGATAAGACTGTAACTGTGCAATTTTACTATAATTTAAAATAACTGTTTGCTATTTGAATAAATTTTAAAAAGTCATTTATTCCTGTGATGGCTACACTGAATTTTCAGACTCCAGTCTTCAGTGTCACATGATCCTTCAGAAATCATTCTAATATACTGATTTGCTGCTCGAGAAACTATTATTATCAATGTTGAAAGCATAACAACAAGTGAAAAAAAATTCGAACAATTTTGAACAATTTAATGCATCCTTGCTAAATAATGTGTTTTAATTGAAAATGTTACTGTCACCAAATGTTTGATGGTAGTGTATGTATGTATCATTTCCTTTCTTCTGTTCTGTACAATTTCAACCCTATCATGATAGAACTACCCTTCATTCAGTGTTCGCTCAGTGTTCAGACACCAGAATTTATAAGTTTCAGTTTAGACATGAGAAAGTACAAAGCAAACACAGAAACCAAATCCTTCTCTTGTCATATCTGCAGTAATACCAATAGAGACTTCAGGATTATGCCAGATTTGGATGATATAATTGTGAACAATCTTCCCAGTGATCCTCTTCAGGAATTAGGATTAAACTGACTGAGAAATGAGAAAGAAAGAAAGAAATGAGCAGAAGACAGGCAGAAACCATAGATTAAAAAAGGAGAGATATGAAAGTCTAACATGAGGGTCATTCGTGAAACCTTGAAGTTCAGTTTCATGACATCTATGATGGAGAATTAAAAGAAATCAGCAGTCAGTGCATTTTATAGTGAGTATCTACTCTCTTTTTTTGAGTATGTGTGTGTGTTTGACTCTAGGTATGTTTGCTGTTTAGGAGGGAGTGCTGGATTAAAGGATTACGGTGAGTCTGATCATGTGATTGTCATGGTCCGTGGTGACCCTGCTTACTAACAGATTACCCTGGTGAAGGTGAGGTAGCCTGCTTTTCTCTCCGTTTCCTCCTTCTGCCACTTCATCCATCCTTTTGTCAGGACAGCCTGTCTTCTCATCCCTCATGGTTGGGCTGGAGCTTCTCCCTTCTGTGGCTTCCTGTTCTGAGCCACCTGGACACTCAAACCCACACAGAAAGACTCAATTATTATCATTACCCATCCAGGGGTGTCCTCTTCATCTTGACTTTTGCTTCTGGATTCTTTGACCTGGAGCTCCAGGCACACGTAACTGATCTATCAATGCAGGGGTGAGTAACAATCCAGCACTACGATCCCATCTCCTCAAGAACCTGACGAGGGAAACTAAACTTGGCATTAGTTTAAAAAACAACAACAACAACCAAGCTATCCAAGCTTTTAAAAAACATTTTGCTCAAAATGTTAAATAAATTAGATGGAAATTGGCATTATAAAAGCGAAGTCAATTCCCTATCGCTTCCTCGATAGCAGGAACTGGCCTAAATCTATCACACCCAACAACATAACACTGCCAAGCTTAACTGGCTGAGAAACAACACACCTTCTAAATCTGTGTGAATGAAGATTTCAGGTGCTTCAGTTTCAATTTCAGACAGCCTATTCAGAGGAAGACATCTGAAAGATGTCTGCGTTCAGTTCATTACACATATATAACTGGCTCTCCTCTGTGTGTGTCATGGCTATATCAGGCATGGTTGTGTGGTCAAAACCTCTTCAGAGTGAGCACTCCAGCGTAAAACCGTTACACGTTACATTTAGCATCAAGAGCCACACATTCCTCTCCCCCAAAATACATAATATTCATAATAGTTATAACAGTTAGTTTCTTCTTTTGAACCATAATGACTTAATGTAGAATTAGTACAGCTTATTGTAATAGAAATTACTGTACTGGTGGGCTATTTTGTAGCACAAACAGTTATTGTTACTATTACTAAGTGAATTATTACCATTCTGTAAAAGATGGTTTGCAGGCTTTTTGCAGGCTCAGCTGGCTCTCTCAGTCTGACCAGCTCACTAACGCCTCTCAGCCAAGCCTTTCCAGGTTGGGAGACCAGTCAAGCCATTTTAGGCTGGTATGATATGGTTTTGCAGCAGGGTGCTGTATTTTCAAGGAATTCACGAACAGAACAGTTTGCTAAAAAATGAATCTACTACAATTAAAATAATAACTACCAAGTACTGAAGCAAAGATAAGTATATTTTCACAGTTTTTCGACAAAGTGATGGATAAATATGTTGCGTCAGTTTAATGAGAGGCGGATGATGCTTGGCGCTCTGGCGCCCTCTGTTGAGAAGCTTTTGAACTGCAGACTCTCATTGGTACACTTTAAAGAGTGATTAGCGCTGAATGTGGACAGCACTAATTAATCCTGTTAGCGATTAATTATCCCAAATCGTCTTCCTTTGTTTCCTCTGACGTAGCGTAGCAGCTCTATCTCTTTAGTTGGTAAATACCCTAACACTTTTTAGTTTGTCACTAGCAAATTTTTCCGATTTTTAAAAATAGTTATTTTATTACTGTTTTATTATTATTATTATTATTATTATTATTATTATATAAAAACCGTCTATATCTGGTCAAAAAGCAGTTGAAGAATTCCCAAGAAATAATAAAAAGAAATTAATCAATTAAATAATAACAATATAGAGCCTATCACACACACACAATTCAATGTGTCAATTCACCATGAGCCACATGCCCCTAATGTCATGAAAATGCAGATAAAAAAAAAAAAAAAAAAAACGTTTAACTGAATTAATTGTTTTTATTATGGACACAAACACATTTGAACAGAAATCCTGAAAAGAAATTTCTAAATAAAATATGGCAATAAACACCTCACCAAAAAGATTTCTCCAACCTTCTATGTCTTTCTCTCCAGACATTATCCCTCTTTTTTGTTTTTTGGGTGAGGGACGCTGAAACCTCTTACTCAGCTCCATGGCTGGAAGTAAACACAAGTTCAACCGCCTCTCCCTTTCTCATCTATTCCTCCACTTCTGTCTCTTCACTCCTGCATGTGTCTGCGGTCCTGCCCGCGCTCCTCTACTCGCCGGCCAACCTTTCCTGGTGCTGTGGGGGGTTCCAGATAAAGACTGTTTGGGTCGGCCAAACCCAGCGGCATTTGGGATGGAGTGGGAAGGCCGTGTTGCGATATTTTATGAGGACACGCTAGGACTTTACCCATATTTCACTATGCAGGATTGTCCTGTCAACGGTGGCCTACCACAACACACCAGCCTTGACCTTCACCTCCAGAAGGTGGAGGGTGACCTGTCCGCCTCATTACCCCAGACAGGAGCACCTGGGTTAGGAGTGCTGCGCTGGCAAGAGTGGGCACCTCAGTGGAGCAGGAACAAGGGAAATGAAGCAAAGTATCTTGCGGAGTCGAGGGCACTTCTCCGGGGATTTTTTCCAGACTGGAGTGGAGAGGAAGTGGAGAAATGGTCTCAGGTGATGACAGTCACAACATATTATTATTTTAAAAAGACTATCATTCTGAATTCTGTTGCATTAATCAACGATATGTCATTTCCTGTCAGGTTGACTTTGAAGCAGCAGCACAGTCCATAATGATGGAAACCCTGCAGGAGGTGAAGAGACTCCGCCCACAAAGATTATGGGGCATGGCCCCGTATCCTAACTGCTATAACTTTGACTCCACCCGATTAGCATTAGCCAATTATACGGGACGGTGCCCTGCGGCGGAAATGGCCCTTAATGATGAGTTGATGTGGCTGTGGAAACGTAGTGGTGCCCTTTATCCAGTCCTCTCCCTGGAAAAGCTGCCAGAGGGAACAAAAGGGGCGTGGCTTTACGCAACCAATCAGATCAGAGAGGCGTTACGAGTGGCAGCTCTTGCCGGGACTACCTTCGATCTTCCTGTATTTCCTCTAATCAAGATTGTGTACGCTTCTTCTAACTCCTTTCTTTCAGAGGTAATAAATAGTAGGTTGCCATCTGTTAACTGAGCCAGTATGTATTTAGGTAATATAATTGTGTGAATATATCAAAGATCTTATAATTGCGCTTAAATATATCACAGTTGCAATATATATTACAATAATATATCGTGAGATAGTAAAAACTGAGAAATAAACTTGCAACTGTGATATATTTAAGAACAAATTATAAGAACTGTGATATATTTACATATATGTACATATAATTTGCAACTACAAGTCAAATTAGTTATAATTCACAGATAACAACATATATATTTACATGAAAGTAACAAGTGTATACAAAATATAAAGTGTCAACTACAGGACATAAATTATGAAATATGACATATAAAGTCAGCGGTGAGATTTTAAGTGGTAATTGTGAGATATAAAGTCTCATATTTTTACTCTGTGGCAAACAATTCAAATATTCAAATACAATATACATATTCAAACGTTTTTAAAGGGTCGTATCCCAGTGACAGCCTTTTTTGTCTTTTCTGAGAGTGAGATATAAGTTGAAATACAGTAATTGTATGTCTGTAAATAGCTGCCCAGATCTTACCAAGTTGGCTGTCAAGTAGACTGACCAACCATAATGGGATAGTTCACCCCAAAATGAAAATTCTGTCATCATTTACTCACCATCATTTTACATATATAAGATATTTTAGAGAATGTCGGTAACCAAACAGTTGATGGACCCCATTTACTTCTATAGTATATAAGAAAAAAAAATACTACGGAAGTCAATGGGGCCCATCAACTGTTTGGTTACTGTTCTTCAAATGTCAGCAATTCACACAGGTTTGGAGCAAATTGAGGGTGAGTAAATGATGACAGATTTTTCATTTTTGGGTGAACTATCCTATTAAAAAGGGATTCTGTTATTACTCAGTACAACCTTGTAATTATGTCTGTATTGTACATGTATCAGACTGACCTGGTGAATACAATTGGAGAGAGTGTGGCTATGGGAGCATCTGGAGTCATTATATGGGAAAAATCCTTAGCAGTTAAAACACAGGTAAACATTTAATCATTTGTCCAATTACACAACCATTCAAAAGTTTGGGGTCAGTAAAAGAAATGAATACTTTTATTCCACAATGATGCATTAAATTGATTAAAAGTAACAATAAAGATTTTTATAATGATACGAAAGAATTATATTTGAAAATTTATCAAAGAATTCTGAAAGAAAACTATCCACATTTTTTTAACACTGACAATAAGAATTGTTTCTTAGCAAATCAGCATAGTAGAATGATTTCTGAAGGGTCATGTGACACTGAAGCCTGGAGTAATGCTGATAATCACAGGAATAAATGATATTTTCAAACAGATTGAAATAGAAAACAGCCCTTTTAAATTGTAACAATTTCTCACAATATCAATGTTTAACTCTATTTTTGTCAAATAAAATAAATCAGAGCATTAGAGATTTTTCTCAAGAATATTAATAAAACTTTACAGAGCCCGATCTTTTTAACCGTATGGTGTATATCCCAACACCTTTTTTTGTTTGCCTATCTTAATGCCATTCATTAACCATAAGATTGTTGTGTGACAGATGATATTTATTTTACACCTGCATAAATGCCTCCTACAGAAATCTTGCTCCGAGTTTGGCTTGTACGTTCGTCAGGTTCTCGGCCCTTACGCCGTCAATGTGACCACTGCAGCACGTCTCTGTGGAGTCTCCCTGTGTCAGGGCCGGGGACGCTGTGTGCGTAAGAAACCTGAGGACCCCACATACCTGCATCTTCCTTCGGACAACTTTATGCTTCTCCCAAACGGGGCAGAAGGTGTCCGGGCCACGGGAGAGCTTCCCGCCGCTTACGTGGACCTCTGGAAGAAGAACTTTCGCTGCCAGTGGTTCGAAGCCTTGGAGGGTACAGCAGCAGATCAAGAATCAGGAGCGGTGCTGGAAAACAGAGGGAAAATAACATCGCCAACAGTAAAGACAGTGATTAGCATAAGCCAGAGTCAGAGTACAGCGCGTCCAGTGGTTCCAGTGACTCCAGTGACAGTAGTGCCTACCAAACAGCTGGTGGACAGTGGAAGTTCTGCACTTAAAACTCCTGTAATCCTTCTTTCTTTGCTGGTTCTCGTCAGCTTCATTATGCTTGACGTTTTGGGAGCTGGAGTGTGACGGGCTTTTTGTGAACCCCAGCTGGCCTTGCAAAAAAGAATTTTAATATAAAAACCCAAAGGAATATCTCTGTTACGAGAAGAACTTCCGTGAAAGACAATCTCTGAAATGGATTTAAATCTGAATATGACTGAATGAACATATCTGTTCTGAATCACCTCCACTTGAAAATGAACAGAATAATTGAGATAGTTTTTTACAAAATGACCCTGAATGGTTTTTGAATTAGCTACCTTCTACAATGTACTCAATAAAGCTAATAGACAGACTAGCTAAGTGCAGAATAAATTTTTATACAGATAAAGTATGACATTATTTTGTTTCTGTCTTTCATCCAAAAGATTTAAGACCTTCTGCCTTCTTCATACCTTCTGTTTCCATCATGAATACCATTTACTTTATTTAATAAACTACCATTCAAAAGATTTTTTTAATTTGTTTCAAAAAAGATGCATTAAATGGATCAAAAGCACCAGTAAAGGCCTTTAGATGTTTAAAAAAAATTCTTTTACAAAAAACTGTTCTTTTGAACTTTCTATTCATCGAAGAATCCTGGAAAGAAAAGATCAGATTCCACAAAAATTAATAAAAACTTACTAACTATATTCAACATTGATAGTGATAATAAATATTTCTTCAACTCTAAAATCAGCATATCAGAATGATTCCCGAACGCTCATGTGACACATGAAGCTTGGGGTAAAGATATTGAAAATTCAGCATTGCCATCACAGGAATATGATATTTTAAAAATATATTAAAATAGAAAACAGATCAATTGTAATAATATTTCACAATTTTTTTTTTTAAATCAAATAAATGCATAAAAGTCTTCTTTCAAAAACATTAAAAAAATCTTCCTGGCCCCAAACTCTTGAGTGGTAGTGTAGATATTAAACCCTTGTAAAACCAGAAAAAATGTGAATTTATTTGCTCATCACATGCTTCGTCTGCAACGTCAAACCTGTGTAACAGCACAGCGATATCACATTCATGAGATGTCCGGAATGCACCCGGGTCGGGGTGTAACTAGCCTCTATCTGTGTAAACTGAAATCTAATCAAATGTTTAGTCTCCATTTTGACAAACAGAAACCAGTCAAGTTTACACTTAATCTAAGCAGCCTGTACAAAACAACACTGTTATCCATCATGAAAACGTAAAACCTTTTCAAACATTTACTGACAGATATGAATGACTTCTAGGCAAATCTAGTCCTTAATTAAATAAACAAATAATAACTAGAGGATGATAAGAAAACTACAATGTCCAACTCAATAATGAACACGTGTGTATCCAGGTGTTTACGTATCTGTGAATTCATCCGTGATTATACATGCTTATAATGGATTATACGCAAAAACTTTTTTATCCATCAGTGTAAATTAATCCTCCTAAGGCCATATGAGGACACAAACCATCTCTCTCCCCCTCTCTCTCTCTCTCTCTCTCTCACACATACACACACACACACACACACACACAAACACACACAAACAAACAACCGCACAAACAAACAAACAAACGTGTACTATCCCCGACAATTTAGCCCTGAATCATAGTGCAGATCAGCATCCAGCTGTAACTTGAACTCTGCAAAAGAAGAAAACTCACAAAAGAACACAAATGTATGTCAGAGCTATTTAGACTATTTTAACCCTAAAAATGTAGAGAGAAGAGGCACAAAAAATTATGTAGATCATTCTAGCAAATTTATTTTGACTTATATAATTTAAAATACACATTAATGACAAGATTGGACAAATCAGGATTATAGTTAGCAAGACAGCAATAAAAGAAAGAGAGAGAAGGTTCAAACAGGGCCAGACAGAGACTTTCATCATCGACTTTCATCCATCCTGTTTTTTTCCACACACACCTCCAATCTCTTCTCACTTTCTGCTGATTTGTGGGGTTGAATTTTGGTGGTAAAACTTTCAGACAACAAAACAATTAATGGGCCATCTGTCATGACTCTAAATATGGAAATCAAGAGTCCAAAATTAATAGGTAAGCCTATACGGAGCTTGTGTTAGGCATAATTCATCCAAAAAAATTTAAAATGTTGGTCTTATTTAATCATCCTCATGTCATTCCAAACCTGTAGGTCTTCCTCAGAAGAAGATATTTTGAAGAACATCCTGGCAACTCTTTTCCATGCAATTAAGTAATGGAGACTCAAGCTTTCAAGCTCCAAAAACACACAAAGACACTATAAATGTAGTTAATATGATGCGTGCATAACTTGGTGTGAGAAACAGACCGAGTTTAAATCATTATTCACTATTTATGGTGCTTTTGCATCTGTTTTGAAGCTTAAACTCTCCTGTCACCATTCACTGTAACTACATGGAAAAGAGCAACCAGCACGGTTTGAAACAGCACGACGTTGAGTAAATGATATCAGAAATGATTTTCAGGTGAACTATCCCTTTAACAATGGTTGCTGTGAAAAGAGGAAGTGATCTGGGATGCATAGCATCCATCCTGCAGAAACACAGACGTCCAGGAGGAACAAACATACACGGAGCATGGCTTCCATACTGGCAAATATTGGCGTTACACTTCTACTCTATGTCTTAAATTGGAGACCATTACAAATAGGAGCATTTAACACCAACGATGCAATCTGTGAAAACACCCACCGATACGTGCATTCACCCACTTCATAAACAGGGGCAATAATAACATCAATCAGTTGCCCAAAAGCCACCAATGACACAGGGTCCACAGGTCCCTCATGTGGAGTATGTTGGACGGCATGAAACACAGGGAGGAGTCAATGCTGTTTTGCCAGCGATCTTTCTAGCGGGGAGGAACCACAACAAAAGGAGGTGCTTACAGTTGTGGTCTCCGAGGGGAAGGGCAAGAACCAAGCTGTCTCTAAGGGGACGAGCACTTGCAGAGCCTTGTTAGGAAACATTATAATTAGCAAAATGGTTCCATTCCACAGTATGTAGCAGAATGACTGCAGAGGGCGGAGCCACCGCTTGTCTCCAAGGGGTGGAGTCCCCACTCAGTTAGGGGGTGTGGTTTGTTGCCATAGTTACTTGCAGATGGTCTCCAGGGCATCAAGGGTTCGTTTGATGTCTCTGATCTGAGCAGCTAGAGTATGTATAGGTTGCATGGAGCGATCCAGCTCCTCACACCGCGCCATGAGCGTGTACATTCCCTGGAAACACATACACAAGCACACACAGATCAAAATACTAAATAAAGTAAAAATTTAAAACTCCCCTTACTAAATTACTATAGGTCACTCTCACCTTTATACTCATGTCCACTGACTCTCCCAAACTGTCCACAGAATCTCTATATGTCTGGATATAACCCACACTTAATGCAGTCATCTGGAGAGATAAGAGATTTTTATTCATATTCATATTCATATCAATATGTGCACTTCATGGGTCTGTCTAAATGCATTAGTTGATTGTAATGAGGGTCAAAATGGCAACAAAATGGACACTGAAAAACCTTGATGAAAGTTTAAGACTTTTCTGTTTATATATACTATTATACAGTCATGGTCAAAAATATCAGCACCCTTGGTAAATATGTTCAAAGATTACTGTAAAAATAAATTGCATTGTTTATCCTTTTACATCTTTAAATCATAAAATTAGCAAAAATCTAACATTTCATTGAAGGAAAAGAATTGAAAGTGGGGGGAAAAATCACATTTTGAAATAAATGTTTTTCACCAAAAACACGTTGGCCACAGTTATTGGCACCCTTTTATTCAATACTTTTTGTAACCTCCTTTTGCCAAGATAACACCTCTGAGTCTTCTCCTATAATGCCTGATGAGTTTGGAGAACACCTGACGAGAGATTAGAGACCATTTCTTCATACAGAATCTCTACCGATCCTTCAGATTCCCAGCTCCATGCTGGTGCTTCTTCTCTTCAGTTTACTCCACTCATTTTCTCTAGGGCTCAGGTCAGGGGACAGGGATAGCCATGGCAGAAGCTTTACTTTGTGCTCAGGGACACATTTTTGTGTTTGTTTTGGATCATTGTCCTGATGGACAATCCAACCACAGCCCATTATTGGAATTCTAGCAGAAGCGCTCAGGTTTTGATTTTTTTTATCCATTGGTATTTGATAGAATCCATGATACCATGTATCCGAGTAAGATGTCCAGGACCACCAACGGAAAAATAGGCCCATAACATTAAAGATCCAGCAGTATATTTAACCGTGGGCATGGGGTACTTTTTATCCCTGTGTGCACCAAACCCATCAGGTGGGTCTGCTCCCAAAAATATTTTTTTTAGTTTCATCTGACCATAGAAGCCGGTCCCATTTGAAGTACCAGTCTTGTGTGACAACTGAATATGCTGGAGATTGTTTCTGGATGAGAGCAGAGGATTTTTCTTGAAACCCTCCAGAACAACTTGTGGTGATGTAGGTGCTGTTTGCTAATTTTTTTAGACTTTCTAAGACCCAAGACAAAACTAATCTTTGGAATATTTTACAGTCATCTTTTATCATATTTACCAAGGGTGCTGATATTTTTAGCCATGACTGAATGTTTATACATAATAGAACAATTTCTGAAGGATCATGTGACACTGAAGACTGGAGTAATGATGCTGAAAATTCAGTTTTGACATAAATTACATTTTAAAATATATCCAAATAGCAAACTTTAAATTGTAATATCATTTCACAATATTACTGTTTTTACCATATTTTAAATAAATAAATGTAGCCTTGGTGAGCATAAGAAATTTCTTTCAAAAACATTTTTAAAATCTTACCGATCACCAATGAACACTTTGGTTATCGATATAGTTTGTTTAAAACTAGTCTTCATTACAGATGTTAACAATATTTTCATAGACAATTATTTTTGCTTCAGAAATGATGACAAGACATTTTTCCAGACTCCGCCCCCTGACATAATCAGTTATAAGCAAGTATTTATGGCAAGTGCAGAACCATTTTTGTACTGACTCAGAACTGGCTTTTCCGTGGTAGAAATCTTTAGAGCATTTCACAAATAGGCCAGGAACCAGCACCACAATTACGTCAGTGGAAAAAGGGCAAGTATGAATGTGAGGGGAACTGAGATCACAATGCCAAAAAGAATCACCTTGAGAGCAGTTGGCTAAAAAACTGGTTTAAAAATGGCTAAGTTAGATTGGAAAAAAGGAATAGCATCATCTGTTTGCAGATTGCATTTGTTTTGATATTTTGTGGCTTAAATGAACAAGTCCTTTCTTAGGTGGCTGTATTTAGTACTTATAAGTACACTCACAGTCACATACTAACTATAAGTATACTCATAGGGTCATACTCACATTCTGTATAGTACCACTGAGGCTTCGCAGCATCAATTCTACACTCTGAGCCACATCCTGTGTGTGTTTATGCAGGTCTACCAGCACTGATGGGTCAATGGGCGGAATATCAGCCGGACGACGCAAAGAGCCACGACCACGTACCACAGGCCCAGAACAGTCCGCTGCAATGGTCATACCAAGTTTAAATTAGTGGTTAATGATGACAAAGCCATTGTAACAGATCAAAACTATTTTTTGACACCCTGAGATACTCACAATCAGTGTCCAGACTCGGCCGCGAGCTCATTTTAATCTTCTGTTCGAGATTTTTGGCGATGAAGTGCGTGAGATCTCCATCATGGCTGACGGTGCCCTCCAATTCTAGGGCGCTGGATATGGTGGCTCTGCGTCCTTCCGCCTGGCCAGCTCTAGCTCCGCCTCCTCGTGCCCCACCTCCACACGCCCCACTGATCTCGTCCAGGCTTTTACTGTCCTGCATACCACGCACGACTCTATCTCGGTCTGGGACAGAGCGCACACGTACCTCCGCCATCACGTGAGCAGGGCATGGAGAATCGTCCAGGTCTGGCAGCAGAGGGGGTGTGGCTTGGTCGGGGTGAGGGGCTGGAACAAGGGGAGGGGCCTCATCAGGAGAAATGGAAGTATTTGGATGGACTTCATCCGACGAATTGGGATTGAACAATTCATCAGGTTCAGAGTGAGCAGGAGTGTGTTCAACTGGCTGTGAATGAGCAGATTAGTTCATTTACTAACAAGGTCAAGACAAACAGCAACAGATATCTGAGTCACAAAAATTGGACAAATTTTGTAATTACTAATTATGTAATTATTAGTTTAATGGATTAATTAGGTTAATTATTATTTATTATTATTAATTAGAATTAGGTTAATATTTATTATATAGTATTTAATTGAATTTAGTAGCAAAGTATAGTATATATAATATATATATTTAACTCCTTAAATTTAAATAAATTTATTGTAATTGTTCCTTAATATTCATTTAATTAATAAGTTTCATTTTATGATTAATATTAAGTTAGAATTTATTATGTTATATATCTCTATTTAACTGAATGAGTATCAGAGAACATTCGATTTAACCCCTTACCTGTACAGAAATAAGAGTCTCTTTCCTTTGCTTGATCTCTCTCTTCTTGACATTGTTTACCTCTCCATCACTTGTCTTTCTCTCCTCCTCCTCCTCCCTTCTCCATTCTTCCAGTTCTCGTTTAGAGCAGGCGTGTGTTAATTCACTCTCACAGGAGAGTGTGTCCTCGTCCGTCCCATCTGCAGTTGGAATATGTGTGCACTGGGAGTGTTGAACCAGTGACTCTGTAGGTGGGGATTCTGAGTGATCTGTGTGTGACTGGAGTGTGTGTGCGTCTCTACAGGAGTCCATGTGGTGAGGTGTGTGTTTGAGAGTCTCTGACAGGGCAGAGGTGTCCATGTGAGGCTCAAAATCATCCCCATCAATGAACTTTATCCCCGGGTGGGAGAAGCCATGAGGTCCTGACCAATCAGAGGCCTTAGGAGAATCAGAGGTTTCCACCCCGTTGCTTGCTTCCCGAGCATCCTGACCGGTCACAGGAGAGCGGCTCATACCTCCACCCACTACAACAAAACAATTCATCTTAATCATCATCATCAGCGATGTAAATCTAAAGCTAAGTGTGATGAAAGCCATAAATTCTAATTAAAATTTGTATAAATTACAGTTTATCGGCTCATATGTCTCTAAGAGTACAAATGATTAATATTGTTAACAAGGTATTAAAAATGATATGGAAGAGTATTGAGAAATGTTGCTATTTAAACTACACCTTAGGGAAATTAATATTATAAAGACAGCATAGCATATCTGATTATCCACACACACACACACACACACACATAATTTCTTTTATAGTGCATTTTCATTTGAGTTAAAGTTTTAGTAATTTTGTTGTGTGAAATTTCACCATTTTTATTCGTTTTTAAAATTAGTTTTAAGTTCATTTTTAAATGTATTTTTAGTGAATCAATTTAAACTAAATAAAAATGAGAAATGTTGCCAACTAGTTGAAATGAAATCATTTTTATAATATAATAATGTTTTTTTACATATATATTTATATTTTATATATTTATTTTTATTTCCGTTAACATTAATTTTATTTGTAAAGAATTTTTTGTTGTTGTTGTTGTTTTAGTTTCAGTTACCTATAATAAACTTGACGTAAAATAAGTTAGATATAAGTTAGAATAAAATTCGTTTATTCTTCTCTAATTTAGTTTGTAAACTTAAACTCAAAACCTCACTTAAATAATGAATGATCTCGCAGGTGAACAAGACTGGGGCGATATGAGTCTCAATCCGTGTCCGGCGTCTGTTTTGACAGCTGTGAGTTTAATTCGTTGTTCATCAATTAATCTACTACACATTTACTTGGTGACAAAAAGCACTAAAAACCTAAAAAGACAGATGTCATACAGTGATGACGCGTGTCTCTGAAAGAGGAATTGAAATCATATGACGCTAAAATCACCAACAACACTTATTTAGGGGTCTTATAATTCATGACTTATAGACGTCGACATTTTCTAAAACATTCAGCATCACAGCCAGACAAACCAGACATAGATCAGATTCAGAAAGAAATATAAGAAGACGGTTTAAGGAGGAGACGATGGTCACCTGACATTAGCTTTACGATAAGCTACAGCTGCAGTGTAGGCCTCCGAATTCATTGTTATTCCGCGAGATATCGGCGAAAACCCGCAGATTTATGAAACTACTGATTGGGTTTGGGTTGATCTGTCATGTTTCAATAGGATGTCATGCACTGGACGGTTTATGAAGTTAAATATTTACCTGCAGCTCTTTGCCCAGGACGAGAGTTGCCAGCCGAGTCCGCACTAAATAACTGTCGTACAGAAACAACGTTGAGGTTATAGTTCCGCATTACAGACAGAGAGAAATCTCATGACTTAGAAGACATGTATTACATTGCATAGAAACGTATTTTGTGTGTTTATCTATGCATAGCTTAATATATTTTATCATAGAACTGCGTTGTACAATTAATGAATAAATAACAAACCTGTTAATCTATTCATTTTTTTACACAGAGAGAGAGATGTCTAGACAGTCTGTCCAGACAGACATGTAGTACCCAAACTTCACCACAAGTGGCGGTATACTCCGCCGAATCCGATTGATTCAGGCACTCTCAAAACGAGGAGTTCTCTCCCACGTCCTGTGCAGTGGGCTGCGTGTATTTTTATCCTACTGTCATTTTATTGGTTTGAATTAGAGGAATTGTCAACCACACCAGCAAGACTTAGGCCAGCTTTGACTCTGTCAAAAAACCCTGACCAAGACCAAAACCAAGATCCTGTTATTATATGCAAAACAAAAAACAAAAAAAAAAACTAGCCTTGTAATAAAGCCCTCTGAAGTAGAGCCAAAGTATGCTGAGTCACAGTCTTGACCTTCACATACTCTCTCTCCAGTCTCTTTAGGGGACTGTACAGTCAACATCATACAACATTCTAATTTTACATCTGTAATTTGATATATTTCTGAGTGGAACAGTATTTTAGAAAAAAAAATAGGTGCAGGTGGAATGTTATTATCCATTGGAAATTAATTAGATTGCTAAAGTATGAAAAAAAACCCCACGTAACTTCTTTAAAAACACCACATTCTTCCTCAAACACTGCCAGTACACAATGTTTAGGAGGCTTTTTGATCAGGATGTGGAGTCTAAAGGTCAAGTTCGCCTTAAGTAGTATCTTGATGTATCTCCATAGTAAATATGTCATTGTTTGAAATTGCAGGCATCTTTATTACATTAGGGTTAACTTTAACATTAAATTAGCCTACAGAATTAATAATTGGCAAGCTTGTAGAAAGGCTATAAGCCTAAACCATTCCTGAAACTATTTGGCTGTTGGTTAATATTTACCAATAGCCAGTGTGGCCTAGATGACATTAGAAAAAGGAAAATTTGTTTCTGAGGTGGAAAAAACTGATTATTGGTAACACTTTACAATAATGTTCATTAGCTGATGTCTTAACTAACATGAACTAACCATGAGTAATCCATTTGGGTAAAACCTTATTTTACAGTGTCATTGCTACTGTAGTAATAACTCTAAATTATGCACAATTACATGCAATTAACCCTAAACCAAACCCTCATCCTGACCCTATAGTAAGTACATAAGTAATTATTATTACTCAGTACTTAAATGCATAATTACACTGTAGCACAGACACCTTAAAATAAAGTGTAACCTACATTTGTTACTGTATTTACTCATTTTTGTTAATGTTAGTTAATGAAAATACAGTTGTTCATGTTAGCTCACAGTGCAGTAACTAATATTAACAAGATTAATACTGTGTTTTCTCCCCTCGTGGAGTGTTTATTTTCTTTTGATTTTGTGTTCTAGTTACGTATTCCTCAAACTGAGAAGAACTTTTGTTATATTATTCTTGCAAGATCTTTTGTGTTAATAAATCTACGTTCCCTGGAAGACTGCTTGAGTGTTATCGTTTGGGTCCAACCTCATCACTCCCGTGGCTCTGTGGTAGAGTTCCCAGCTTTCAACCCAGAGACCCGAGTTCGAGCCCAGCTCGTGACAGAAAAACCGAGTCATCATGGACCCAGAGACACTCACCTCCAAAGACCTGTTGGCAGTGATTGCCCAACATGAGTCATCATATCGACGCCATGAAGCTGTACTTAGCCATCAGGAGGAGCTAATGGCCAAACATTCTCAACTCCTGGCTGATGTGATGGGTTCTGTCCACCAGCTTTTTGAACGCCTCTCGGGCCCTTCATCTTCCCCTGCTTCATCCATGGGTGGCAACAGGTCCACTCCAGAGCCTCGACTACCACCTCCCAAGCCCTTTGCTGGGGATCCCAATTCCTGCCAGGGTTTTCTCACCCAGTGCTCCCTGACCTTCGAGCTCCAGCCCTCAAGCTTCCCTACAGACCGTTCCAAGATCGCATACATTATCACTCTTCTCTCAGACAAGGCGCTCTCCTGGGCCTCTGCGGTGTGGGAATCAGAGGATGCCTGTTGTAAGTCCTATGCGGCCTTTGAAGAGGAGTTCAAGAGAGTGTTTGATCACCCAGTTAGTGGACGGGAAGCTTCCAAGCGCCTGCTTAGGCTGTCTCAAGGCCTCCGTAGCGCCGCAGACTTTGCCATCGAATTTCGAACCCTCGCAGCGGGAAGTGGATGGAACGATGAGGCCTTGATGGTCTGCTTTCAGGCAGGGTTGTCCGAGTCCCTTCAAGATGAGTTAGCCACCCGTGAACCAGCTGATGATCTTGAATCCCTCATTGCGATGGCCATCCGCCTGGACAATCGTCTGAGGGAGCGGAGAGTGGCGCGCCGCAAGGCGTCCCCGTCCCAAGTTCCCGTGAGCAGGTCTGGTTCCCCTATTCGTGTTCCTGGATCTAAGGCTTCCCCAGACCCTGAACAGCACAGTGATCTCCTGGAGGACATGCAGTTGGGTCGTTCTAGGCTCTCTCCCAGCGAGAGGGAACGTCGCATGAGGGAGAGACGTTGCCTCTACTGCGGTGCTTCCGGCCACTTTCGCTCCACTTGTCCTGAGCTCTCGGGAAACGGCTATCCCCGCCCAGCTACAGGAGGGCTGTGATGGGGAAAATCAGAGCTCCTCCTACTAATGCTGTTCTGGCTGTTCCAGCCACTCTATCCTGGGAGGGCCACCAGCATCCGGTCCAGGCCATGATCGATTCTGGCGCCGCAGGTGATTTCCTGGATCTTTCCTTGGCTAAGGAACTAGGGATCCCTACCCATCGTCTTCCACATCCCCAGGCAGTTACAGCATTGGATGGCAGACCCCTGGAACCGGGCCGAGTGACAGAGGCCACTCAGGCCCTACGACTTACCATTGATCAACATCAGCAGGAGGAGACCTTTTATCTTATTGACTCTCCCGAGTATCCAGTTATCCTGGGCCACCCCTGGCTGCGCAAACATAATCCCTGCATCGACTGGTTCGCTGGCACCATTCGGAGCTGGGGTTCCACTTGCCATCTCACCTGCCTGAACGCCTCCGTCCCTGGTTCCGAGTTCCAAGAGTCTGTCAACCTGTCTCAAGTCCCTAGTTCCTACCATCAGTTCAAGGCAGTGTTCAGCAAGTCCCGGGCCATCTCCTTACCGCCTCACCGCCCCTATGACTGCTCCATCGAGCTTCTCCCTGGCTCCTGTCCTCCTAGGGGTCGGATCTTCTCCCTGTCTGCTCCCGAGCGCAAGGCTATGGATGCCTACATAAAAGAGTCCTTAGCAGCCGGCATCATCCGAGCCTCTACTTCCCCGGCTGGGGCGGGCTTCTTTTTTGTGGGGAAGAAGGACGGGGGTCTGAGACCTTGTATCGATTACCGGGGCCTTAACAAGATCACCGTTCGGAATCGATATCCCCTGCCCCTCATGGCTACGGCTTTTGAGTTACTCCAAGGAGCTTCCATCTTTACCAAACTGGATCTACGCAATGCCTACCATCTTGTGCGAATCCGACAGGGGGATGAATGGATGATTAATGACGTGCTCCGGGACATGCTCAATCAGTTCGTCTTTGTCTACCTGGATGACATTCTCATCTTCTCTGGGTCAGTGGAGCTTTGCTAACTTCTATAGGAGGTTCATTACTAACTTCAGTACTGTGGTGAGCCCTTTGACTGCACTGACCAAGGGGGGAGGTGTCAAGGTCCATTGGGGTTCGGAGGCAGCGGGGGCCTTTAAGGAGCTCAAGCGCCGCTTCACTTCCGCTCCTATTCTCTCGATCCCCGACCCAGAAAGACCTTTTGTGGTGGAGGTAGACGCCTCTGAGGTAGGCGTAGGGGCCATATTGTCACAGAGAAGTGAGGATGGAAAGCTACACCCTTGCGCCTTCATGTCTCGCCGCCTTTCAGAGGCGGAACGCAACTACCATGTAGGGGATCGAGAGCTACTTGCCGTGAAGCTCGCCTTGGAGGAGTGGCGCCATTGGCTTGAGGGGGCTCAGCATCCTTTCCAGGTTCTCACAGACCACAAGAACCTAGAGTATCTCCAGCAGGCTAAACGGCTGAATCCTCGGCAGGCCCGATGGTCCTTGTTTTTTAACCGGTTCCAATTCCTCCTGTCTTACGGTAGTTCTACGCTTTGTTTTGTTACTGTTCTCTGGCTTTGTTTTCTCCCCTCGTGGAGTGTTTATTTTCTTTTGATTTTGTGTTCTAGTTACGTATTCCTCAAACTGAGAAAAACTTTTGTTATATTATTCTTGCAAGATCTTTTGTGTTAATAAAGCTCGTGACAAATACTGTATTAGTAAATGTTGAAATTAACATTAATAAAGATTAATAAATGCTGTGTAAGTGCAGTTCATTAGTAGTTCAGGTTAACTTTACAAAGTGTTCCTTGATTATATTTTCATAATTCTTTTTTCAACTTATTAAAGTATAATGAATGCTGGGGAGTTGTGCTAAATAAGACCATAATGTATAAAGACAGAACATTTCTTTATTTCTTGTCGATATTCAACAACATCAAAGCAGGCATCTTTTTTTCGAACAGAAATTAATTTAATTTCTCTTTCACTCTCACCCCATTGCTTCGTTATTTGCTTCGCCAATCTCATTTACTGTCAAATAGGCTCTCCTAAGTCTATTTGGTATTCAGTTCTGTGAGTGTTTTAAGGGACAGCCGTATCCAAGGCAACCCGCCTAGTCAATTTCCCAGTGTCCTGTCATTTATATAAGGAGGATGCAATATACACCGATGTGCTCATGGAATTCAAATGCTTGTCACACCACAAGCAGAGCCTAGAGAAAATTCCAGAATGTTTGTGGATGTGAGAGTGTTTCTGTTTTTATAGTTTGAACCAAAAACAAAAAACTGTTTGACTATAATGATGATATGTCAATGATAATTTTCTTATTGCAGCAGGACTCGATTCAAAGGGCCCGAATAAAATGATAGGTTCAGAGGTGAGTCAGCTGATGATGTTTATTACCAATGCAGTTTTGTTTTTCTGGTATTGCATTGAGCAGTATAGAGTGGTGCAGGGATGGCGTCAAAAGCCAAGCCGTTTATTTTTATTTGAGTAAAATGTGGTAAACATAACTTGACAATACTTGGACATTTTGTCATAGAATGTTTGTTGACAAAACGTCCAAGAATTATTCATTTATGTTTGCCACAAAAGTTATTAGTGCAATGTTGATTTCTGTTCTATTTCTCTCAATTTCATGAGTGTCCCAAAACACTTTATTCAAGGTTCAAAGTCCATGAATGAAAACCACATTTACAGTAAAAGGCAAAACAAAGAAATATGAAACTCACACAATTCAAATCACTGATGGCAGGATTTACCTCTTCATATGTAAAACATGAACATGAAACATCTATTCTACATTTTCTATGCTACGACTGTTAACAACATTTTTTAGTTTGAGTCTCCTGCTGAACCGAGCTGCTCCAACATATACACAGATCACTGGTTCTGTCTCTGTCATGTGGTATTTGCCCGACCGCATTTTAATTTGCTCTTCTTCCTCGGTCTCTACTGTATTTTAAAGCCTATAAATCCTTTTTTCCTTAATTTATTTTTCATTTTTCCATCCTGCTGAATGGAGGCACTTTCAGGGCGGGTGCCAAACTTCTTGGCAGTCATGCATGTGTCCATGTGCAGGAGAAAGAAGCTGGCGTTTCAGTCCAGAAATATAAAACACACCCTTTGTGCCTCCATCGTTCCCCAGAAAAATATATTTATCATCCTCTGGGATCTGTTGCATTCTGGGACTTTTCTGAAAGTTTGCTTTCGTCGATTATTGAAATAAATCTCTCGAAAACTTAAAGAGTGGCGTCAGAGACAGAATTACACCTTATTCAAATATCAAAAGGAAAAGAACACCATGTACAATTTTTACACTTAAAACGCAAGACAATATAAACACAAAGCACAAAATCACAAGAAAAATAAATACCTTGAAAGATAAATAAGGCAATACATTTCAGTACAGATGAAAAAGTGCCATCAACACTGAAGTCTTTTTAAAACAAAGAACTTTTTTCAGATGCTCCCTAACTTTGGAAGATTTGTCTTTAATTCAAAAGAAGATCATTTGGAGACACTCCCTTGCTTTAGAAGATTTTTCATCTTAACATAGTCCTCAAATAATCAATTAGTTTTTAATATTAAAGTAAACACTTTTCTTGACCATACCCTCTCCAGATCATTCTTAAATTGCTTAGCGATAATCCTTCACATGATTCAGATATTAGCGTTGTTCCAAAACCTATAGTGAGCAGCAATCTAACTATCATTGAACTCAATATGTGATTTAAAACTCTCAACACGGGCAGCATGTCCACAGACCACACAAACAGTTTTGACTTGAAATTGATTTACATAGTTGAGATTTCAATTAGTAAGGTGCAAACAGCTCAATATACTAATAAGCATGAAATACTTGAAATATTTGGTAAAATAATCCATTTTTAATTATACTCCGGTTCGAAAATTTGGGACTAGTAAGATGTTTTTAATGCTACTGAAAAAATTCTCTTATCCTCGCCAAGGCTGTATTTATTTGATAAAAAAATACAATGAAAACCATAATATTGTGAAATATTATTACAATTTAAAATAACTGTTTGCTATTGTAATATATTTTAAAACATAATTATGGTGGATTTTCATCAGTCATTATTCCAGTCTTCAGGGTCACACGAGTCTTCAGAAATCATTCTAATATACTGATTTGGTGCTCAATGTAATCGATGTTTATACTTTTGTGGAAATTGTGATATTTTTTTCAAGATTTTTTGATGACTAAAAAGTTGTAAAGAACAGCATTTATTTGAAATATAAATCTTTTTGCTTCCTGTCACTTTTGATCAATTTAATGCATCCTTGCTGATCCCAAACTTTTGAGCAATTTATACTGATACTTCTCTTTGAATGAAAAATAAGTTTATCAACATTTTTCTCTTCTCATGCCCCATCTTGCATGTATTTCTTTCACCAAGCTTTACTGATGCTTTAACATGCTACCGCATGATTAGTGTTCGAACAGAGTCTTAATATTAATATTAATGTCTTAATATTACGGTGTGCATGCATGAATGTACTGTGCATTCTGTATATTGCATGATTTGTTGTATTTATTAGTTTTGAGCAGCTTCGTAAACACCTGTCTATGCGCTCCTCGGCAGCCTCTGCGCTGAACTCTGCATTCTGCTCCTGTTCTTCCGTCCCCTCCCTTTCTCCTTCTCCCCCCCAGCTCTGTGCCTGTGCCGGTCTGCTCTCTTTCTGTCTTGTTTGTTATGCTTGTGATTGCCTGATTCCTTGTTGTTGTGACGTTGGCTGAGTTCTTTGCAGTGTCGCTCCAATTTGCCGTGGTTGATCAGTGCCATCACATCCCGGTACCATGGCTGGGGGGGCCAAGGAAGGGCTGCAGGGCGGGGCTCCACACAATTAAACGAATAGTAACAGCTGTCCAGCGGAACTCATGCTCTTCTAGCTGACAGTGATAAACGCCGCCATGATTGAGCTCAGTCCGGGGAATGAGGATGCCCCTGTCGATGACAACCAGCTGCTCCCCGGATGTGACCTGAAAGACAGAGGGTTCACATTTAGAGACATCTTAATATTGCTAAAGTTTTTAAAGTGTGCATGCTTATTTTGAGGGTGGGTGTACCTTATGTTGCTCCAAGCTGTTCTCGCCTATGTCTTTATACCAGGTGATGGTGGCATGGTGAGATTTGGGTAGACACTCTAGGTAGGTGCTGTTACCCACGGCAACAACTAGTGTCTTCTCCTCGGCCTCCACCTGAAGACCAGCTGAATAAAAAATAATTAAATAATTAAAACAAAATGAAAGAATAGTCCAAATGAAATAATTAGGGCTTTCAATAAAATGGTAAATAATAATAATATGTATTATTGTTATTATTATTATTATTATTATATACAATTAATGTAAATTAATCATTATAATTAATTATATAAATAATTATAATTGTTATTATTATTTAATTTAAACAAATAATTAAAAAAAATAATTTAATAAATTGTTCAATGCACACATGCATGGCGTTTTTAAGACTGAATTACTTTACATTAATTTTAAGTGTATTAAGCAGCTTTTAATGGCTGAAATGATGAGAGTTTATTCAACCTTTTAGTTTCCACTCAGATTTAAATGAATGAAATCTTAAAAACACCTAAAATAAGCTTTAAAATGACAGTGTTTTTCTAAGCAGGATGTTTAACAACAGTAAATGTCTGGTTGTAGTCTCTTACCTCCCTGTCTGACACACTGATTCAGTGGGTTGCCATCATCATTAACCTGACGAATATTTCTTCTGCAGACAGGGAAGAATGTTTCAGATCAGATTTATTTCAGATATCCCAAATACCAAAGCTTTCCGCATTTTCAATGTACGAGAAACTGCTGATGTAATGGATCCTATCAAACAAGCTGCCCATTCAAGATACTTTTTACATTTTTTAGTCAGTTGTAATAAAGATAAAATAAGAATGTGAGATGTGTGTCACCTGTGTGCAGATGGCATGTATGGGCTGCAAGAGTGCCCATCCCAAGTGCAGTATGGGTCTCTAGCGAGACAGCATTCAGCGCAGGCCTGGCCGTACAGATCACAGTGGAACAGACCCAACTGAACCACACCCTCTGCTGATCCAGCAAACAGCCACTGCTGGAGATAAAACACACACAAAACACACAATGATATGGGCTGAGATCCTGTTTACTGCTTTTTTTCAGTAAGCAGGAAAACTGGGCCAACAGAAACCCAAACATTTAAACCACATTCCCATTTACTGCTCCCGAATTACAGTGCTACAGTCATAGATCTTTCATGGAAAAAAATGTGTAAAAATGCTCAGTTTCATTTTAAGTATCTTCCACCCTCTCAAGTTGCCATGGCAACAGGATGGGAGCGTTTATAAAAGTGTTCATGTACATATTCATGTTATTTTGCGTGTTTGAATGCGTGCTTCCATATATATATAAATATTGTACCTTTTTCTTGGACATCGTCATGGCAGTGATTGGTGACTTGTTCTGTTGAGTGACAGGAGATGAGCAGATAATGTTTAAAGTTTAAAAGGTCATCCTGATAGATCTGGAATGTTTAAGCTGCAGATGTTTTACCTTAAAAACCTGCAGCTGTTCCAGAGTGATCTCTTGATTTTGTCCATTAGATTTTGGAAGGTGAATCGCTTTCAGAACCAAGCCAGAATCTGAACACACACGTACACTTAAAACTTTCAGTGTTGCGTTCGGTAACGGCGTCCAGCCTTACATTGTTCAAACCGAAGTCTGACACTGATGGAGAGACTTAGGAAGAAGGTTTTAGAATGCAACTGGACCTTTCTGAATGGTTAGTGGATGAAGTTATGTAGTTGCTGTGGAGATGATTCAGCTCATCGACTTGCATGTGCCATCATATAAATATTTTGCGCAAATCCAGAATTGAATTGACCCTCGTTTGTGAAGCAGTCTGGCATAAAACGACGTTATGTAACAGCATTCCACTACAACAACTCTTCCTTTACTCTAAAGCAGCCCAACTTGGCCTCGATCCCTTTGTTCCATGTTCTTGGGGGCGGGGTTTATATCAATTTTAGGGTCAGTGATGTCACTAGCCCGGGAAGAAGCTCATTGTAGTCCCTACCAGCTGTTTGTTGTAGTCCTTAAAAAATTCTTTAAAAGAAAATATCTCCCTTTGCATTGAACTTTGAGCGTTATAATTTTGCAGATATATTTTATGCTCTAACAGAAACATTAAATGCTAACTAAAGAATGAAATCATAATCAACCAACCCTTTAAAGTGATTGGAATCTAAACTATTCCATGTACTATAAGAGGCGGGAATAGATTGAAACGTCTTTTACAATGCGAGACGTTTTGGATTTACACATTTAAGGGTACATTGTTACATGGTGTCAATGAGAAAAATGATTTATGTCACACATACAATACACACAATATCTCATCTCACATAATATACATCCTAAATTCAGTAAACTTGCCGTTTATTTTAATTTTGACCACAAACACACACCTGTGCCGATGAACAACACGTCATATTGTCCATCCACCGCCTCCACTCTGTCTACAAGAAGGCGGGTCAGCTTATAAGACACGCCCACCCTGATCAGCAAAGGATGACCGCCAAGAGGACGCACCAGCTCCTGCATTAAAGGATGTGTGCGGCTAAAGAAGATAACGTCATCAGGATATTCCCTCGTTGATTTAAAGCCTCCGTATGTCCTGCTGGGACACTGAATATTGACAGGAAGTTCAGTATTACTTTACATGATTTTTTATTATATTGATTAATATTTAAAAAAAAAGAAACATATGCATGGATTAATCATTCACAATAAGATTTATAAACCACATTTAGAAAAATGTATGAATTTTCATTTCATGCTGACTTTAAAGTTAATCTTTTAAAATACTAATAATTTAATGACACTGTTAAATGTTAAATCTTTAGCAAATCGCAAAATGAAAAAATATTTCTATACGGTAAATTGCACTGTTGTGACACCCAAATTCATTTCTAGCATTTAAAATTATTGATTTCATTTTCAAGTTAATTTAGACAAAATACAAATTTTGAATATCAGCCATAATACTGCCATATTGACTCACTGTGCCGGGTCTGGGATAGGGTACTCGGCCTGTATACTCTGTCCACTTGTACTGTTGTCCCTCCCTATGGAGGAAGTTTCCTTTAAAAGCTCTAATAATGTCCTGCATGTGGTACACGCACACAGCGGATCCATTCAAGACATTGCTGTAGGGAGAGGAAACCAACACAAACTTAACAACAGATATATAAATTATTAATTGATTGAGAGTTATAATTAAACAGCATCAAGAGAAACATATGGGAATCGATTACAGAGTATCAAAGCAACAGCATTCATCTTATTTAGTTATCCTTAAGCGTTTTTCACCCAACTTATCCAATGAAAACCCAGCTCTGGTGGCGCAAATGAAAGTGGCAGTGTCATCTGGTCTGAAGTGAATTGAATTTGGGTCTGCCGTGAAAGCTGGAGTCTTTACAAGTCTCAGAGAGATTTAACACACTTAGTAGAACAGCTCAACAGGGAGCAATAACACTGTCACTCTTTCCAAACAGCTTTTTAGATTCCATACTTCATTGTGCACTCCACCCTATAAGTAACCCTCTCCAAAACCTTGGGCAGACACACACACACATTTTCACAAAGAAAGATGAATGCATATGTTATTTGAGATGGCTGATGTAAAATTGGTTCAACTTCTAATGTGTTTTAAACATCATGGGCGCATCATTAATGTCATCATAGACCTTCTGGAAAGTATGACTCAATAATACTGCAATTTTATCCACACCCTTAACCGCACACACACATACACACACAGGTTTGTTTTGCTATCTTAGTGGGGACATTCCATAGACATAATTGTTTTTATACTGTACAAACTGTACATTCTGTCCCCCCACACTAATTCTACACCTAAAAATTTTTACATTTTTAATAAAACATTGTTTAGTATGTTTTTAAAGCTATTTTAAATATGAGGACTCATGAAATGTGCTCATAAAACATCTTCATGTCGTAATACCAGTGTAATACCCATGTCATTATACAAATATGTGTCGTCATAAATAATTAAAACAAGCACACACACACACACACACACTCGCTCACACATACATAATAGAACAACGTAGTGAATATACTGTATATATATATATATATATATATATATATATATATATATATATAGTGAATGACAGATCAACTTTTGACTTTTTTTCTGTACACAGAGATTTTGTTTGGCTTCAGAATGTCATGTTCACAACTGTAATGATACTTTAATGGTTCTGTCTTGTTGTTTTTCAGAGCTTCACGGCTCCTGGCCACCCTTAACTTTAATTGTATGGAAAAGAGTAGTGTAAAAATAATGAAAAACTGTGTGTGTGTGTGTGTGTTTTATAAAAATCTTTCAAATGGCTTTAGAGGATTTGGAATATAGCACACAAGTCATAAGGACAAATCTGATGATGATTTTTGTCAGTTTTTGCTCACAATCATCATTTATTTTTTATGATAAAGAGCAGAACCAACATTCTAAAGAACATTGTGAGGGTGAGTAAATGATGACAGAATGTCCTTTTTTAATGTCCAGATCAGTGTGTAAGACTCACCTGGTAGTGGTGAAGAGCCCATAGATGAGGGGGTTTGTTTTGTCCTTTCCACGTTGAATGAAGATATCCTCTACGGAAAAGCAGAAAACAGGGTTAGAATATTAAACGTGCTTTGTGTGCACTATAGTCAATGCTAATGAGAGAGTGAGTGTGTGTGGTCTCTGGTTTCCTCTCAAGGCTGCATAAACTCATGAAAAGAATGTTTACCTGGTCACACTCTCTTTCTCGTACAAATGAACGTGTGTAGCGCAGCATATTTGCGGTTTCACCTCTGTTCAAAAACACACATACACCTATATCTTCGCAATGAACTTGTGCTATTGAGGGTATGCTAGTTCATTTCTGCATCCTCACATTCCAGTCATGTCAGATATGATCAAAAACCTTATCAAATCAAACACACACGTTAAGATAGTGGTTCACAACTGGTTTTTCTTCAGGACCCAGATTTTACAGTGGATGTCTGCAGCCCAAAACAATAATTGTTAAACTATAAAAAGCAAACAAAAAAATATAACATGCAAATGGCCATGATCTTATTAGACCCAATTGTATACAAAATGATTAACATGAAATACTCTACCATTTTAAGATTTAAAAATAATAATAATAATAATAATAATATTTTTATTCAGCAAAGACACATTAAATTGATCAAATGTGACAGTAAAGAGCTATATAATGTTACAAAAGATTTCTTTAAAAAAAAAATGCTGTTCTTTAAATTTTTGTCAGTTTCCACAAAGACATTAAGCATCACAACTGTTTCCAACATTGATAAAATAAGAAATGTTTCTTAAGCACCAAATCAGCATATTAGAATGAATTCTGAAGGATCATGTGACACTGAAGACTGGAGTAATATTTTTTAAAACAAGTTACATTTTACAATATATTAAAATAGAAAACAGATATTTTAAATTGTAATAATATTTCACAATATTACTGTTTTTACTGTATTTATGATCAAATAAATGCAGCTTGGTGAGCATAAGAGACTTCTTTCATTATCTTGGCAACCCCAATCAAAAATAGTGTGGAGTTTAATCAAACACACAGCCCTTGACATCAACAAAAGATAAGGGGCACGACCCACTAGTTGGAAACCACAATATTAAACATCCATTCTACAGCTGACAAGCTACTACAAATTTACTGACTCTCGTAAACTGTTTAAAACCGAGAACATAAACTAGACCTATACTATAAAATGGTTGAAACCTTAATTGCACATCGCTTTGCGGTAAACCACACACACAGTCGCTCTGTTTTCCCTTAATATTTTACACACAAACCAAGAATCCCTTTAATTAAGCATTCACACTCCCTCTTTCCTGCTCAATCCCATTACTATCCCTCCTTTCTGTCCCACCCCTCCTCCATTTCTTCTCCTCTCCCCCTTTTTAGATTGTTTTCACCACCCCCTATTCTCTGGGTCTTCTTCTCACTTTTGCGGGGACGCTATAGTTGTGTCAATTTCCTCAAACAAGAGCTTTTGTTCTCCTTGAGTACAGATAGTTTTGTCTGTCCTGCACATGTTGACACTTCTCTATCCTGCCCCTATCCATTCTTATCCCTCCTAACCTCTGATTCTCCTGCTCTCTGCTGTCCTCCCTCATCCCCATCTAGAGTTAGTCGATAGATTATGTGGAAACAGGATGGGGGTGCCACCGTAGACGTGAAAATCCAGACACACAGATACTGACGGTCTTCAAAACATTTGGCAGACCACCAAGACAAATGACATATGTACTGGTGCACTCATTTTGAGATATATTCATCATCATGTGGTTCAAAAATGCAAAACATTCAGGGTGGATTCAAGAAAAATGGGTCAATTTGTGACAAAATCTCTAGAGGTCTGATAAAATGTGTATAGCCATTAGGAATAATTTCCCTCTTTAGGTGTTAATTCATGTGTTCAATCAATTTGTGTGAAAATTTCTAACATTAAGCACTTTAGGAGTCAATATGTATGTAATTGACCCTTCGCAAAGACCCGCCCCCTGCCCCCGGAGCAAAGAGAACACCGACAACACGTCGACAGACAAGACAGAGCATGTTTCATATTTAATATATGTATTTTTAAAGAAGTTTAAACAATAAATATCCTATAGTGGCTCTTTAATGTGTCGTGACAGATCGCTGTGGCTCCTTCAATCGGCTAGTGAACCGAGCATAATATCAAATGATCATGAATGAAAATCAGAAGAAATGTTGTTTCAAGCGTGGAAAGACGTGAGTACACACAAGTTCACCAACGTTAATCTACTAACTCCCCTGACTGCTTTGTCTAACAAAATGACGGATTCGGGGTTATGATCGTCTGTCAATCAATCTGCCGGCGAAGGGAATATTAGAATGATTTCTGAAGGATTATGTGACATTGAAGACTGGAGTAATGATGCTGAAAATATAAATTAAATTAAATTGTGATAATATTACAGTATTTACTATTTTTGGTCAAATAAATGCAGCCTTGGTGAATTTTCTTTCAAAAACATCGTCCTGACCCCAAAATTTGAACAGTAGTATACGTGTGCATGTACATGGAAACACATAAAAACAAGACTAATCCATCTGAATTTCAGCTAATGAATACATAATTCATCAATCAACCACACATTATTTAAAATTAAAAACAGATGACAAGAATTTAATTCAATTCAGCAGCTTCAAAATCAGAGCAGCATCTCCTCCACACACACACACACACACACACAAATACACACATTATCTAAAATTATTTACACCAGACTGTAACATTCTAGAGTACCTTCAGTCTCACATGCCAAAAAAGACACCAGTCAATTTAAAGATCTAATTAAGCTTCATCTGTTCCATATTTCATAAAAACATCAAATTCATACAATGCAACTCTATTCTTCCAGTAACTCGCATCTGATTGTCAGTTTATGCATGTTTTCTCTTCTAATCTATAACCACACTATTCTTGATTAACATTTACTGACTGCAGTGTGGTCTGGCTCATCATAACCATGGCAACATGAGGGTCCCTGATGTAGGGGGAGATTATAGGAAATGTAGTTGTTTAGGGGCCGTGGAGCACAATGTAAACATGACAGAGAAGAGAATTCTCATAGATTACCACCACAGTACAGCTAAAATGAGACGCGTATTAGCATTACAGCAGTTTATATTATAAAATCATTAACACTTTTCACATTCACAAGTCAAAGTAAACATGAAAGTGCTCGCCAATCAGAACAAAGCTGTTTTGCATGTTCTAAATACTTTGGTAGGCCATGAAATAAACACATTTCACAACTCTTCAACACTTGAAAATAACTGGATATGCACTGAGTTAAACAAGTTGCGTAAACATACGTTTAAAGATTACCATGGCGCTGGACAATGAATAGTTCTGTTCAGAGCTGCTTGCAGATTTGATAAAGCACCAGTCAGATATGGAAACCATTCTTGATTTCTGATTATTGCAGGGTGTGTTCATATTTGTGTAAAATTGTTTAGGGGATGTGCTATCATCTATATAGTCAGCTGATAAGTGAGATGAACATTTGAATATGTATGTGTTTTATTGTGTATATCTTACAGATATAATACGAGCATGACATTATAGTAAAAGTTCGGTCAGAGTGAGGATTCACAAATTGTTTATTCTATGCGGGGACTTTGTTTACACAGACTGATTGATAAGAAACCCGTTTCTGTCTGTGTGTGTGTCTGAGTCTGTGTGTGGCTTGTGTGTGTGTGAGCGTACTGATAAAACTTTTTTTCATAAATCACGGCTGTTTGGGCATGTATGACACACACACAGTATCAACAGTATAAATTATACTCTAAAAAATGTTCAAGGTTATCTCAAAGCCTTATTTAATTAGAGATTTGCTAAAACTTAGGTTAAGATTAGGCAATCATGTTTTTAGTGTGGCATTTCCAGTGGCACGTGTATTACTCACGGAGTTTGTCAAAGTGTGTGTGTATGCCGTCAGGTCCTGGTACGGAGCAAATGATACGAGCTTTCTGGAAGGTGCTCCATTTATGAACCAAACTTCGCTGACCACCAATATCATTCTAGGACGAGAGGAAAAAAGAGATATAAACACACTGATTTAGTACCATAAAATCTCTTTCCTGCTTGTCTTCTTTAACACAAAAAAAAGTACTGATTATTTGGAGATGGTACAATGGATTTTTGGACATGTCGCATGGTAATACAATGTTTTTTGGATATGTTCCCTGCTAATATCAAGGATTTCTGACATGCACCAGGGAAATATCATGTTTTTTTGGACATGTACAGTGCTAATACTATGTTTTTGTATATGTGCCATGTCAATTACATGTTTTTTGGTGTGGTACCATACTATGTACTTATTACAGAAATTATGATATTATGAACTAGGTTATTACCCAGGCCTAACATTAACCCCTGTAGTTACCTTATATTACTCAGTATTTGATAGGTAAGTACACTGTAAATGTGTAAATATGTACATTCACGTACAGTAAAATAAATAACTCACAATTCTGACTTTATTTCTTGCAATTCTGTGGGTACAACTTGGTACAACAAATGTACTGTAAACTTGCAACTACCTTTTATTTTTATTCCAAGGTGGAAACAAGCTTCAGTAGTAATCCAGTAGACAATAAATCTTCAGTAGACAAAAAGATCTACACTTTTTATTTTAATAAAAAATCAGCATATTTTAATTATCATGTGAAAATGATAGAGATCAAGGAACAGTCAGAGAAAGCAAATCCTATCAGATTCACAGAGATGGGCACACAGTGGCCTCACAAGTGCAGTAAGGCACGTAGGAAAACAGTGCTAGATACCTTACAGACGCGGGCGACTCTAGAATAGAGGACCTTCCCAGCAGCCCCTTCTGCCTCCTGAGCGCGCTCAGTGAAGAACACGTAGACCTTATCATCCTCCTCATTATCACTCTCTGACATCGCTGCAACATGTACAAATTCAGCGCCTGGAGAGAGACAAAAATACAGTTCACTAACACATAAATCTCTTATTGTGTAAACAATATGGTATTTTCTTGTGTTTAGAGCACAGTGCATCCTTAATTGTTGTCGACAACATGCTGTGCGTGTATTTTTGTATCACCTTGAAGCCATGTAGAGTGATATTGTTCCGTACGAATCACATGTCGCTCCCCCAGACTCCGAATAAAAGCGGTATCATGACTTAGAAAGTCAGATGAGATGCCAGCGTACAGTTCACCGTCTGAACAAACACATACAAAGATTTGGATCAGAGTTACACTGGCATGTTCAACAGATAAACTACCAACAAACTATAAACACACGGACTTACCTATGATGGCGGTAGCTGTTCTATGGTGAGGGTCAAACGGACATTTTCCCTTCCCTGATTCAGTGTCTTCATACGGCAGCGTTTGTTCCTCGTCCTAAAAAACAGTTCAAATGATTTATTTTTGTTTATACACATTAGTTGTTTAAGGATGTTTGGTTCTGTATGTAACTTTTTTATTTTAATAAAAAAATTTACTATATTTTCATGATTTAAAAAAAAAAAAAATTTGTTTGTATATGCATGTAACACTTTTTTAGCAAAGTAAAAAAAAAGAAAGAAGTACATTTGAATAATAAAATAATATTAGGTGCACACTGGGAATTGTAGTCCTTCCTTACCCTGAGGAAAAGGTTGGTAGGGATGAAGGCACAGCGAGGGTTGAACGCTCCAGTTCCACAGGCGTAAAGATGTGTTTGGTTATAAAGCTCTAACACACGCAGGAAGTTAGCGCAGTCCATCTGTGACATAAACAGGAAACTAGCACTCAAGAACAAAGTCTGCTCGTGAGGTCGACCGAGCTTGAGTACAGACAGCTGTCCAGACAGTGACGATTGAAATGATTTAATTTCTTTGTGATTAGACACTTCAAGAAATGCTGTCTAAATAAGCTGTTTTACCTGCAGGTTTTTTCCAGCCATTATACAGTCCTGGATCCGATCTGGATTTGCAGGCCAGTATATCTGAAATACAGTGCACACACACACACACAGATATGAATTTGGTGCACAAGTATGCATAAAAGCTTCTCTTACTCATATTAAATGTCGATGCATATGTTGATTTGATCATGTGACAGGAATTACAGTTGAATGCCACTCGGGCATTACTAGATGAAATCATTATGAACACACACGTAGTTATGTAGATAAGCAGGGATAGGCTCATACACACACTCTTACTCACACATCCACAAATACACTCACAGGGCAAGTGTACAACAAATGTTGTAAAAATAATCATACATTAGTAGTGTTTTTCAATTTTCAAATACAAATAATTTTGTGTGTGTGTGTGTGGCTGGCACAGTTTTGATAAGATACAAATCTGTGAGTAAAAGCTTTCTTGTTTGATACAGGAGTAATCTATCCCTTTAATAAAAATTATTTTCATTTATTAATTCCCAAGTTGCTTCTCTGTTCTGTACAATGGAAATTAATGGTGACCAGGGACTGTCCAGCTCAAAACAAAACAAAAATAAACGAATACCAAAAAAGTACCATAACATCAGTCCATATGATTTATATGATCTATTCCAAGTGTTCTGAAGTTTGTTCGTATTTTTCGCTTTTCACTTTCATTGTATGGAAAAGAGCAGCATGAGCATTCTGTTAAACTTTTACTTTCGTAAAGCAAGAGAGTATATAACGAAAGGATTTTCATTTTCAAACTGTTGTTTAGGAATGTAAGTAATATAAAAGAAACAGTATGTGTGGGTGTGTGCATACCTTGCGGGGGTTTTGAGTAATATCATCCAGGCTGGCGGACAGCAGATGGTCCTTCATACCAATGTAAAGGCGACGGCCGTCTTCATCCGGCAGCAGAGAGTTCAGATCCCCAGCAGGCACAGAGAGAGACATGAGCCTGCCGCTCTGCACCAGCTCTGATGCAGAGATAGAAACAGAACAGCTTATTTTATACATTTCTGTTGTGACTGAAGACCCTCTTGGCTGATCTGAGTTCAGCTTATATGCAGCATTTCTGTTTTCCCTCACAAATCATATATATCTGACAGGCCAATAAAGATAATGCAAGGTTTATTAGGTTTATTGTTTAAATGGGAAGGGGGGGGGGGCAGAGAAAAGGGTTTCTTTCTTTCATGCAACACAGAAGGTGAATTCGCAAAGAATATCCTGGTCAATTTTTTATAATACAATTACAGTGAATGTGACTCGTGTTCTATATCCAAAGTCTTCTGAAAATATATGATAGATTTGTTCGAGGAATAGCCCGAAATTTAAAATGTTATTTACTGGAAATAATTGCATATTCAAATGATCCGTTTAAATAGTTAACAGCCCACTTGAGGAGATTATCAGCGAATAACTGCTTAATCTTTGCATCTTGTTCTCATACAAAGCTATTATATGATTTCAGAAGACTTGGAATATAGTCCATGATTCATATGGACTGCTTTTATGTAAGCTCTAGGCTGCATGGAAAAAATTGCCTATTTTTCAAATCATCTTTGTGCTGTATGGAAGATAGAAAAGCCAAGCCACAGGTTTGGAACAACCCAAGGGTGATTAAATGATGATAGAATATTTATTTTTGGGTTGAACTTATGGTGCTGGCCTGTTAACTGGTATCAAGTCCGCCTACGACATATTCTGCACAGCCAAGTGTGTAGCTGAAACAATAATGCTGCAACTAACTATTCAATGGGCATCTCTATTAAATGCATATGCTTCTTACTAATAGTCATAACTTTTTAACACAACAATGAATAATCCACCCAACTAACTCTCTTACAAATACCATGTAGAGCCCTATGATTTTCGGGATGCAGAAAAAACGCACAGAATCCAGTCACAAATAGAACTTACTGTATAATGTCACAGAATTTCAAAAGTGGGACTATACAATGAATCAAATTGTGAATATTAAAGCTCAAAAAGACAGCTACTGAAATCTGAAGTCTGCACATTCTGCGTAAAGAATGCAGTTTCATCTACTAAAGTATGTGTGACGCTTGTGGTGTTTTCTGCATCTGCAGTCTCACAATATGAAAACATGAACATGAACTTCGTCTCCAGATCTGCTCCGAGCATTTCACCATTTCATTCAAGAAAAGCAATCACTATATCATATACACTGACACTCAGATCTACTCCGCAACAAGTTCTTCACGACAACCTGTAAAAATAAACGTTTAAAAGGTTTTGGTTTAACTTGAAGAAATTAATAAACAAATGAATAAATTAACAGAAATGTATTACAATTAGACAGTAGAGTGTACTTCAAGAAGAAATAATAATAGTAATAATAATAATAATAATAATAATAATAATAATAATAATACTGTTTATTAAAAGAGATACACAGAAACTCAAAGGTCTTCATTACAACATGCCAAAATAAAAGTTTGGTCAAACTTGAAGAAATAATGAAAGAAATATATTACTATTGCACAGTAGAATGTACTTTTTAAAGTAGTAGTAATAATAATAATAATAATAATAATAAATTTTTTAAAACATTATTTTTAAGAAATATCACACAAGTTTTGCTAGTTTCAACAGTAAGTAAACGTCATCAAAAAAGGAATTCTTGAATATTTATTTGATTACATTTTAAAAGATTAACTAAATGGTTAGTTTTATAAATTGATTTCCAAAGTAAATTTGTATTTGACATTACAATGTTTTAATAATACTTCAATAGGCCTTATACTTATATAAATAAAATTTTGATTTTCTTCTGACAGTAAGATAAGCCACTATAAACCTGTATAAAGAAAAAATACTGCAATGTGCCGCTTAACCGCAAATATCTTAAAAAATATTGTGATACAGATTTTTGCTCATACTGCCTAGCAATAGTTGAACTATCCCTTTAAATACATTTAAAACGCTCTACTAGAGTAACATTGTATTTTGTACGTTTCTTTAACACAATGAACTCATATAAACTCATATGTGGACCAGACAGACTCACCTTTGGGCAGAATAACCTGTTTAAAAATCTGAACAGCTGATGAGACAGACAGAGAGATAAAATAACCCATGAAATGAATAGAATAGACAAAAAGATCGAAAATATGCCCTGAGAATAATGGGAAATGAATTAATTACAGGGAAAGTGCATCAGATAATACCTTAATACACCAAAATAAATCAAGTTGCTAAAGAACGACATACAAACACACACATATCACATTGGATGTTCTATATGTTTTGCGTGTTTATCACTCCTTTAAAATATTCTCTCACCCACACACACTAAAAAATTTCAGCTGTCATGAGGGACATGCACACAATCTGTCACAGCCTGCAACCTCACACACATTCTTTGCTTTTTCTCAGCGGCACCAGTCCCACTCATTGCTCCCTTTCTTGGGGGCAGTTGCTGTGGCAACAAGGGTGTGTATGTGTGTGTGTGTGTGCTAAAATCACTCAGATGGATTATGAGCTGGTATTCCACCTGTCTCCTGTGTGTTTAACGGGAAGTGAGTTTTCATGACTAGGTGGTCAAGAATCCCCTAGCTAGACTGTAATCAGTTTGACTCATGACCTTTATAGCCGTAAACTAAATTAGACAAACAGTAAGACATTTTGATGGTCGTATACCATTAGTACAACTACAACTGTCATTTTACTCTCTTTAACACACAAACATATGAACGCAAAGTGAGTCACAAACCCTTCTGTCCATCATTCTATGACCAGCTGAGGGTATATTTAGCCACATACAGGCCTAGTGTTGTATATTTAACCACACACAAGCTGTGAGTGTATCTGAACATTAGATTACCTCAGTCATGAGAGAGACCGATGTAGGATTACTCGATTAGTGCAAATGTGTGGCGTGTGATACAGCTAAGAAACATTATATATACATCCATGCACAGCAAGCACAACCCCAGCATCACTTTTTCAAAACAAAACAAAAAAAGATTGTTTTTGAAATTAAACTCAATTTTAATTGGAATCAAATCAACAGTTTGAGAATCGGAATTGAATTGGAAAATTGGTTTCAAAAACCTGCTCACAAGCACACACTTTACTGCAAGTGTGGATGAAATTTAGGGTGTTTTTTACTTGAGCACATATTTTCCTGAGGTGCTACTGGCACGCAAGAACAAACAGTACACACTTCCTGTGCAAATTGAGTTATCAGCTATTACTGCTCAGTACACCAGTTGGCATGTTCATATGTGTGTGGTGGAAATGTTAACAGGTGCGTCTATAAGTCTGTGACAGGGGAACACAAGGCTCAGGGCTCATGCATAAACACACAGTTAAAATAAACTGAGTGAACACACACACTGCTGTGTTCTGGTATTTCTCAAATCTCTCAGTCAGACCCACTGACTATGACCTTTGACCTGAGAAAAATATGAGTATACATCATAATTATAGCACTCAAATGCTCTCAGACACACACTCCCAGAGCTCAGAGTGGCTAATTGATTGATATTCATGTTCAATCAATCACACCAACTGAAGGCCAATCAACAGCACATTGACCAATCAAAGCAGACCGGCTGGAAAATAGATATTTATAGAGCTGAACTGAAAGATTTGCCGGATATATTACTGGATATATGATTTCACTAACTCAACGTTACAAAACTGTTGTTAGTATGTGTGTGCGTGCTATTCAAGAGCTGTCATTTATCATCTCATCAGGGAAATCAAGCCAAAATGAGCTGTATAATAAGCAACCACCAGACGTTCCCTTACACAAACACACACTCATGTTCAGACCCTTTGAGAGTCTGTGTGGATGAAAGGCTAATTGGGTAATTAAGAAATCCAAGTAAACACAACACACACACATTCATACACATATTAATTAAGATCTCCTAGAACTTTCTAATACATTTTATACATAATACACAATATTTTCTCTGACATACACTTTTGATCACCCCTAATTGGCAGAATGGTGTGGCAGAAGAATGGCTGTATCTGTGCAGGGTTTTCTAGGTCATGGAGAAACACAACCAGTTTCAGTCTGCACAATGTCACACATACTATATTCCTGTCAAACCATAGCTGATTACAGATGGCATTAGGACTTTTGTTTTAAAAAGAGAGAAAGAGTTTGTGTGTGGAGCAAAGAAAGACTGGATATTTTTGTATATATTTTTGTATATTTTTATGAGAATAGTGAAGCCTAAAATCATTGTGCAAAGAAAATAGCTTAATGAACATACAAATAATGTCTGGGTTAAATGCAGAAAGGTTTGTGTTTTGGTTAGGAGATGGAGATACCAACTGCTCAATAGAAAGTCAGTTGTCTCTCTATGCACTATGATATGAGACGAGTATAACATGGAACTGTGGTGCAGCATAATGTATATGATGAAGGACCCAAGCCTTCGTAATTATTTAAAGTAATATATTATTTTATAATAATAATAATTATAATAAAATAATTATTATAATAACAATAATAATTATCATAATAATTATTATTATTTTAAAATAAATGTTATTACTTAACATAATAATAATAATGATAATAATGATAATCATAATAATAAAACCTGAAATCATCTACAGTGTGGGAAAAATATGACTAAATTAACTTACAAAATAATTTCTGAATTAAAATGTTAATTGCAGAAAGGTTTGTGTTACAGTTTGTAACACAAAGGTTTGTGGGACAATTCAGCCAAAAATTGACATTTTGAAATTCTGTCATCATTTACTCACCCTCAAGTTGTTCCAAACCACAATGAATTTCCTTTCTTCTTCTACTTTTTTTTTTTTTTTTGCCGAACACAAAAGAATATATTTCAAATATTTTGAAGAATGTCGGTAACCAAACAGTTGATAGGACCCCATTAACTTGTACAGCATTTTTTCAATATAAATCAGTGGGGTCCATCAATTGTTTGGTTATTCTTCAAAAATATCTTTATTTGTGTTGAAATTCATTCAGGTTTGGAGCAACTTGAGGGTGAGTAAATTTTCATTTTTGGGTGAACTATCCCTTTAAGACATAAAAATACCAAAACCTCAATAGAAAAAGCAACAGAAGTCAAAGGAAAGTCAGTTGTCTCTGTTGAGTGTTGCACTATGAGATATGCAGACAACAGAACCTCTTATGGCAATGTGTTACTATTGTGCATATGTTAAATGACCCAAGCCTTAATGATGAATTGAAATATATTATATATCATTGACATTGTGGGAGAAAATGAACATAGTATACTAAATAATGCCTGGATTAAAATGTTAAATGCAGGAAGGTTTGTGTGAAGGTTAGGAGAAACAAAATACAAATAGCTCAATAGAAAAGTCAACAGAACTTCAGTTGCCTCACCTGAGTGTTGGAAGTGCAGTCGTGGTTGTGATGGTCTCCATGCGTCCGTTGGAGATGCAGCCAGTGAAATTAAGCAAAAGAGAGCCAGCATCCTCCTCATGGCTGTCTGACACACACACACACACACACACTATGTGACTCTAGCAAGGATTAAACACACACTCACACTCTCTGCGTCCTCTGCTCAGAAATTACACACACACAAATGTGTCTACCTGATGTCAGCATCACACACTTCTCGTGTGTGTGTGTGTGTGTGTGTGCGCAGTGCAGTGCAGTGTAATATAATCCTGCTCAGGTCAGTGTTGTAGCAAAATCTTCTCTTGGTCTGTCTTCTGTGTTTATAATATTGCTGGCATTTCTCTTTTTCTGCTCCGTTCTCTCTGTTATTGTCTTGCCCTCTGCTTCTATCTGCATCTTTTAACTCTTTATGATCTCTCTCCTTCAGTCGTCTCTTATCATTGACTCCTTTCTTCAAACACTCCCCTGCTGGGAAGGAGGGAACTGTCCCAATTGTGCCCAACCCCTCTCTCACTCTCTCTTTCCATCTCTCCCTCCCTCCATTACTGTGTATATCTTTTTTTTTTAAAGAATAAGACAGCTGCTGAATGTGACCCTCTCTTAGGATTCATTTGCTTAATAACTGTTGAAATCTCATGTTGGTATTCTCTTTTCATCTCTTACCCTCTCTGTCTTGTTTATGCACACACACACACACACACACACACACACACACACACACACACACACACACATGCACACTAGTTAAATCTAGCAGCATCAGAATTAATGGTAGCTGAATCAGGTCACATAAACAATTAACATAAAAACAAAAAACAAAAGAATAAGTCTCCCCTAGCAGATCACACACACACACACACACACACACATAGCTCTGAGCGATCATAGTTTTTTTTTTACTGTTTGTCACTGACAAAATGCAATTGTTTGGATTTGACGCCCTCTAGCGACTAAACCGGGATTATTATCGTTTAAGGCCATTCTAATAGGCTACAAGTAAAAATTAAAGTCCACATGAAAGCCGGAGTTGTGATGGTCTTTTTTTCCCTTGTGTGACGTGTATCCAAATGAAACGGCTTCTTGAACAAGAAAAAATGTAGTGAGACATGATTTTGTCCATAAGTAATTGATTGGATCATCGGATTGTTTTCATTTGCTATTGCTGCGATCTCATGTGTGTGACAGGATGTCCCATCCTGGTGAACAAGTCATCAGAGAAGAGATGTCGTTACAAGTTGCAAGTTTTTCTATATATTAAGAGCACACCATTAAAAATAATAATTATTATTATAATTATAATTATAATAGTGTGCACAGATCTGAGCTCATTATAATAAACAGCAATATTCCACTAAAAACAAAATTAAGAATTGTCCATTTTGATTTCATGGTGACTTTCAAGTCCCAGTGTTAACAAATTGTACAAGTTACACAAAGGGATTTTGCAGTACCCCCAAGTTCGTTTGGTGATAATGACTTCTGTGCTTTATACTGCTTATTTAATAACTACTTGCCTGATAAATGTAGTTGTTTTATCCCGTATATTGACGGAGAAAACGTCTTCGGAGCAGTAAAACGCAAATAGAGGGGGAAAATTACAATAAATTCGATAATTTATCTTTATATATTTATCTGCATCATGGTTATTTTTGTGTATGTACTAGCTAGCTAAAATACCTTAGCTACAAATAAGACGTCTATTTTAAGTTCTCTCTTATCTCTCACCGTTTTATTAAGTTGGCTTGAAAGAGCCAACTTACTGATATTGTACTTAAGCTTATTAAGTTGGCTTGAAAGAGCCAACTTACTGATATTGTACTTAAGCTTATTATTATTAAGTTGGCTTGAAAAAGCCAACTTACTGAAATGCTATTTAAACTTATTATTATTATTATTATTATTATTATTATTATTCTTCTGAGACTAAAATTTCCAACTCCTACTCCTCCTAGAGCTTTAACTCTACAAACTCCAAACTCGGGTCAGACCTTCAAACTGTTCTGACTCGAGTTGCTATATCTTTTTGGACTGATCTGACTGCCGGTTTTCCTAAAAATCCTGATTAAAACTCGGAAAAATCCCATTGACTTTCATTGAAGGAATGTCAAAATGAGCCAACTACGGAAGCCCATTAGACTCAAAACTCTAAACTGAAATTGTATGTACTTTTTCTAAGCCATTTAAACTCATTGAAACTCTAACTCGTCTATCTATCTATCTATCTATCTATCTATCTATCTATCTATCTATCTATCTATCTATCTATCTATCTATCTATCTATCTATCTATCTATCATTTGACCACAACAAACAAACTATCTATCTATCTATCTATCTATCTATCTATCTATCTATCATTTGAACACAACTATCTATCTATCTATCTATCTATCTATCTATCTATCTATCTATCTATCTATCTATCTATCTATCTATCTATCTATCTATCTATCTATCTATCTATCTATCTATCATCTAACCACAACCATCTATCTATCTATCTATCTATCTATCTATCTATCTATCTATCTATCTATCTATCTATCTATCTATCTATCTATCGACCACAACTATCTATCTATCTATCTATCTATCTATCTATCTATCTATCTATCTATCTATCTATCTATCTACCTATCTATCTATCTATCTATCTATCTATCTATCTATCTATCGGCCACAACTATCTATCTATCTATCTATCTATCTATCTATCTATCTATCTATCTATCTATCTATCTATCTATCTATCTATCTATCTATCGGCCACAACTATCCATCGATCGATCTATCTATCTATCTATCTATCTATCGACCACAACTATCTATCTATCTATCTATCTATCTATCTATCTATCTATCTATCTATCTATCTATCTATCGACCACATCTATCTATCTATCTATCTATCTATCTATCTATCTATCTATCTATCTATCTATCTATCTATCACAACTATCTATCTATCTATCTATCTATCTATCTATCTATCTATCTATCTATCTATCTATCTATCTATCTATCTATCTATCTATCTATCTATCTATCTATCTATCATTTGACCACAACTATCTATCTATCTATCTATCTATCTATCTATCTATCTATCTATCTATCTATCTATCTATCTATCTATCTATCTATCTATCTATCTATCTATCTATCTATCTATCTATCTATCTATCTATCTATCTATCATTTGACCACATCTATCTATCTATCTATCTATCTATCTATCTATCTATCTATCTATCTATCTATCTATCTATCTATCTATCTATCTATCTATCTATCTATCTATCTATCTATCATTTGACCACAACTATCTATCTATCTATCTATCTATCTATCTATCTATCTATCTATCTATCTATCTATCTATCTATCTATCTATCTATCTATCTATCTATCTATCTATCATTTGACCACATCTATCTATCTATCTATCTATCTATCTATCTATCTATCTATCTATCTATCTATCTATCTATCTATCTATCTATCTATCTATCTATCATCTGACCACATCTATCTATCTATCTATCTATCTATCTATCTATCTATCTATCTATCTATCTATCTATCTATCTATCTATCTATCTATCTATCGACCACAACTATCTATCTATCTATCTATCTATCTATCTATCTATCTATCTATCTATCTATCTATCTATCTATCTATCTATCTATCTATCGACCACAACTATCTATCCATCTATCTATCTATCTATCTATCTATCTATCTATCTATCTATCTATCTATCTATCTATCTATCTATCTATCTATCTATCTATCGACCACAACTATCTATCTATCTATCTATCTATCTATCTATCTATCTATCTATCTATCTATCTATCTATCTATCTATCTATCTATCTATCGACCACAACTATATATCTATCTATCTATCTATCGACCACATCTATCTATCTATCTATCTATCTATCTATCTATCTATCTATCTATCTATCTATCTATCTATCTATCTATCGACCACATCTATCTATCTATCTATCTATCTATCTATCTATCTATCTATCTATCTATCTATCGACCACAACTATCTATCCATCTATCTATCTATCTATCTATCTATCTATCTATCTATCTATCTATCTATCTATCTATCTATCTATCTATCTATCTATCTATCTATCTATCATTTGACCACAACTATCTATCTATCTATCTATCTATCTATCTATCTATCTATCTATCTATCTATCTATCTATCTATCTATCTATCTATCTATCTATCTATCATCTGACCACAACTATCTATCTATCTATCTATCTATCTATCTATCTATCTATCTATCTATCTATCTATCTATCTATCTATCTATCTATCAACTGACCACAACTATCTATCTATCTATCTATCTATCTATCTATCTATCTATCTATCTATCTATCTATCTATCTATCTATCTATCTATCTATCTATCTATCTATCTATCGACCACAACTGCATAGCAACACCCTAGCAACCACTCAGAATACCTTAGCAACCACATAGCAACACCCTAGCAACCACGCAGAATACCTTAGCAACCGCATAGCAACACCCTAGCAACCACTCAGATTACCCTAGCAACCGCATAGCAACACCTTAGCAACCACCCTGATTACCCTAGCAACCGCATAGCAACACCTTAGCAACCACTCAGACTACCTTAGCAACCGCATAGCAACACCCTAGCAACCATTCAGATTACCCTAGCAACCGCATAGCAACACCCTAGCAACCACTCAGAATACCCTAGCAACCGCATAGCAACACCCTAGCAACCACTCAGATTACCCTAGCAACCGCATAGCAACACCTTAGCAACCACCCCGATTACCCTAGCAACCGCATAGCAACACCTTAGCAACCACCCCGATTACCCTAGCAACCGCATGTCAACACCTTAGCAACCACCCCGATTACCCTAGCAACCGCATAGCAACACCTTAGCAACCACTCAAATTACCCTAGCAACCGCATAGCAACACCTTAGCAACAACTCCGATTACCCTAGCAACGGCATAGCAACACCCTAGCAACGACTCAGAATACCCTAGCAACCGTACAACAACACCTTAGCAACCATTCAAATTACCCTAGCAACAGCCTATCAACACCCTAGCAACCACCAGATTAACCTAGCAACCGCATAGCTGTCTATCTATCTTTCTCTTTGTCTGTCTATTAATCTATCTTACTATTTCTGTCTATCTATCTATCTATCTATCTATCTATCTATCTATCTATCTATCTATCTATCTATCTATCTATCTATCTTTTGACCACAACGATCTATCTATCATCTGACCACAACTATCTATCTATCTATCTATCTATCTATCTATCTATCTATCTATCTATCTATCTATCTATCTATCTATCTATCTATCATCTGACCACAACTATCTATCTATCTATCTATCTATCTATCTATCTATCTATCTATCTATCTATCTATCTATCTATCTATCTTTTGACCACAACGATCTATCTATCATCTGACCACAACTATCTATCTATCTATCTATCTATCTATCTATCTATCTATCTATCTATCTATCTATCTATCTATCTATCTATCTATCTATCTATCTATCTATCATCTGACCACAACTATCTATCTATCTATCTATCTATCTATCTATCTATCTATCTATCTATCTATCTATCTATCTATCTATCTATCTATCTATCCATCATTTGACCACATCTATCTATCTATCTATCTATCTATCTATCTATCTATCTATCTATCTATCTATCTATCTATCTATCTATCTATCTATCTATCTATCTATCTATCTATGTATCAAAATTTCTAAAGTAAAACTTAAACTATTTCAAACTTTAAGCTTTTAAAACTACTTCAAACTTTCTGACTGGGCTTTTTCAAGCCAACTTAAAATTCGTTTCAACGAATTTTTTCTATCTAGTTATTATTATTATTCTTCTTAGCCAAATTTCTAAACGCTACTCCTCCTAGACCATCTAAGCTACAACCACCAAACTCGGACCAGATGTTCAGACTATTCTGACTCGGGTTGCTATATCTTTTCAGACTGGTCTGACTTACGGTTTTCCTAAAAATCCTGATCAAACCTCGGAAAAATCCCATTGACTTCTATTGACGGAATGTTCAGATGAGCCAAGACTGTTCAAACTCCAACTGTCAAAATTCAAATTTAAACTGCCAATTAGACTCAATGAAGCTGCCATTCTATGTACTATTTCTAATCCATTTAAACTCATTCAAACTCAAAATCTTTCTATCATCTGACTTTCTTTCTATCATCTGACTATTTCTTTCTTTCTATCTATCATCTGACTATTCTATCTTTCTATCATCTGACTATGTCTATCTTTCTATCTATCATCTGACTATTCTATCTTTCTATCATCTGACTATTCTATCTTTCTATCTATCATCTGACTATTTCTTTCTTTCTATCTATCATCTGACTATTCTATCTTTCTATCTATCATCTGACTATTCTATCTTTCTATCATCTGACTATTTCTATCTTTCTATCTATCATCTGACTATTCTATCTTTCTATCTATCATCTGACTATTTCTTTCTTTCTATCTATCATCTGACTATTTCTTTCTTTCTATCTATCATCTGACTATTCTATCTTTCTATCATCTGACTATTTCTATCTTTCTATCTATAATCTGACTATTCTATCTTTCTATCATCTGACTATTCTATCTTTCTATCTATCATCTGACTATTTCTTTCTTTCTATCTATCATCTGACTATTCTATCTTTCTATCTATCATCTGACTATTCTATCTTTCTATCATCTGACTATTTCTTTCTTTCTATCTATCATCTGACTATTCTATCTTTCTATCTATCATCTGACTATTCTATCTTTCTATCATCTGACTATTTCTATCTTTCTATCTATC